>CM032232.1:133535000-133800000 GCA_019009955.1 Riptortus pedestris | reverse complement strand
AAAACAAGTAAACGAAATAACAAAAAATGGAATACGAAATAATATAAATAACAAAACTTAGGAAACGGAACACAAAAGAAACACGAACACAACATAGAACTAAAAACGGGTAGTAAATAAATAAGTGAAAAGTAAACTTGGTAACTTTGAAACAAAAACTATTCATAAAAACAGGCATCATTCAAATTTAAACACACGCACACACATTAAAAAAAATTAAAATATGTAATTAAATATTCTCAAACTGCCCTATTGTTTTTAAATATGTCAGAATCGTGGCAATATGTGGGCTACCCTCAGTCAGTAGTTCGTTCAAGTCATGTGGAATGTTTAAGTAAGTTCGTAATCTGCATTCTGTTAGTAAGTGTTTTATAGTTAGTCCAGTGTTGCAATGAGTACAAGTAGGCTTGTCTTTTCTGTTCATTATGTAACAATGTGACTGGTGTGTATGTCCAAATACGTAGTCTTGTGAGAACGACTTGGTCTCTTCTTGAATATACGTACTGTTTCTTTGTCCATCCTGTTGCGTTTTATTTCCAATAGTTTGTTGTCAGTACGTAATCAGTGTTTTTTCCAGTCTTGTAGACTTTTTGATTGTACAATCTTGTTGAGGTCTGTTGGTGTTAGTGTAGTTATGTCAGTAGTTGTAATTTTTGTTGCTATTTTTGCATGTTTGTCGATATCAGGCAACATTTCTTTAATGTTCCTGTATCCGGGTAACCACAACATTTTAAAATTGCAAGTGTTTAGTGTGTGTATTAGTTCTAGTATTTTTGTAATTAGTGGGTGATTGGAGTAGATGTTTCAATGGACAGTAAAGAACTTGAAGAGTCTGTGCATAAAATTACTTATTGTGATCGGTATTCTAATTTTGAAAGCGCTAGTATGATCGCCTGTAGTTCTGCAGTATAAGTATTTAGACCAACGCCCTATAACCCACATGGCCAACCTGAGCCCGGCGTTAGAGATATTTTACCATCCCCAAGTGAGGCTTGTGATCAGTTTTAGCAGATTTCCCTTAAGGAAAATCAGCTGTTGAGGTTGTACTCATGACGTGATTTTCGAAATGTTTCTTCAAATGCCCATCGATCCTACCCAGGAGATGACGAAAATGAGGTCCGTTCAAAACTGTATATACACTCGTATATTTGTCTGTTACCGCTCTAGCAGTCGCAATTATTGTTTAATCGTTACCAAACTCGATATTTCGTCGTTTTACGTAAAAAGAAAGATCTTTTGTTAACGGCTGAAATCAGACCAGGAGGAAGGGGGGGGGGGGGTTGGAGGGGAGGATTTTCGAAAACTCGAAATATCTCCGTCACCATACGTCGTATCGAAAAATTGTATAGAACCAATCATATTGAAAATTGAATTTAAATGTACTATAATTATTGTTGTATACATTTATTCACTATCTTGAATATTAACCGAGATGTTTGCATTTTTCTGTTTTAAGCCTTTAGCAAACCTCCACTTCTACTTATGTTACATAAACAATACTCTGCTACATAATAAATCACATTATTTGAAGCTTAAATACCAAAAATTGCATTCAAGAAACCTTTATTATCCTTTATCTTTACATACAAATATGTCCTGGCGATCCCCCCCCCCCGGCTTAAGATTTTGGAGTACTAAAATTTTATTAATTGAGATAACAATTATTCTCATTATTAATTACAGTACTAGTATAGTAAATAGTTCTCAATAAAATTAATGTTCTATTCTGATATATTTCAGTAATTGTTTTTTCTTTCCGGTGTGAAGCGGTGTTTACATTTCTAATGCTTCCTCTCGGCAGGTTATTGAATTTTGTCGATTTTGGTTTCCGTTTCTATTTATTCACGTTGGTGTTGTGTTACCAGTTTGTAGATTTATCTATTATTAAACTTCATGTGGGAAATCTGCTTAGTTTACGCAGACGGACTTTTATTACGTAGAGAGTTGACAATGTACAACTGTCGACGACCTGGGCTGAGTTGACACCAGCAGACTGACGAGCCTCTGTATAAATGGCTGGTTTTATGTCAGATTCGGTCTTATTGTGATGAAGCTATATTTATCCGAGGTTGGTAACGTAAAAAAATAATACCATACTATCACAATAAGCATCCTGGAACTATAAGAGATTTCAGTGGGAGTAGCAAGGGAAGATTATTGTCTCGAAGGTTCTTATAGCTAGTTATAAATGTTCAGAAGAACAATACTCGGTCGTTACATTTTCCTTGTTACACGAAGCAGTTAAAAGAGTCTCTATTTAAAGTAAAATGTTGACTGAAACTAAGCTATAAATATTCTAATCCGACATTGAGAAAATCACTGGCCTAATCTTGGCCAATCTTATATCTTAAATGTTTTCCCTCCCTTTGTTGAGACGGCTCCTAAAAGGTTAGTTTTAAAATGAATGCGAATCTCCGGAGAGAATCTAAGGGAACAAAAGCCCCAGCTGGATTTGCAATAGAAGATGCCTTTTAAACATAACGAGCGAGGGATTAAAGGAAACGACCCCTTGTAGAAAGTGAAGAGGACTCGAAGCAATCCTTATACATCCATCCTTTGCTCTCGCCGCTTTATTGCACCTCATCCAAAAGCCCCTTTAATTTAGAGCGACATTTACAGAAAACCTCTGGATTACAGCTGTTATTAATGGGATTAAGCTAATCGGCCGGGTGGAACCGTTTGCAAAAGGAACAATAGACCGGTCGAAATTTTGTCGTCCGTGATGAGTTAAGCTTTGATGAGGAAATCTGAACGGAATAAAGATCGTCCATGGTATATGGTGCCTAGCTTTCACGGGAATATGTTCCTGCTTGATCGAATAAGGATAGCTGATGAGATATTAAAGAGAGTATACTCTTCCGTGGATTGAGAAGTTATTAATGGATTGAAGTAGGGTCTTCAATGTGATTTGAGAAGACTACCTGAGAAGTTATAATGAATAAATGCTCTTGCGAGGTGGGAGAAACATGGTTGAGAAGTAACTAAAGGAACTATAGCCTTCCGTGATTAGAGAAGTTATTAATGGATTGAAGTATATTCTTGTTTGATTTGAGAAGACTACCTGAGAAGTTATAATGGATATATGCTCTTGCGAGGTGGGAGAAACATGGTTGAGAAGTAACTGATGGAAGTATAGACTTCCGTGATTAGAGAAGTTATTAATGGATTGAAGTATGGTCTTGTGTGATTTGAGAAGACTACCTGAGAAGTTATATTGGATATGTTCTATTTCGAAGTGGGAGAAACCTGACTGAGGAGTAACTAAAGGAACTATAGCCTTCCGTGATTAGAGAAGTTATTAATGGATTGAAGTATGGTCTTGTGTGATTTGAGAAGACTACCTGAGAAGTTATAATGGATATATGCTCTTGCGAGGTGGGAGAAACCTGGTTGAGAAGTAACTGAAGGAACTATAGACTTCCGTGATTAGAGAAGTTATTAATGGATTGAAGTATGGTCTTGTGTGATTTGAGAAGACTACCTGAGAAGTTATAATGGATATATGCTCTTGCGAGGTGGGAGAAACCTGGCTGATAAGTAACTGAAGGAACTATAGACTTCCGTGATTAGAGAAGTTATTAATGGATTGAAGTATTGTTTTGCGTTCTTGAAGAAGCCTAACTGAGAAGTTATTAAGGATATATGCTCTTGAGAGTTAGAAGAAGACTTGCATAGAAGTTATTAGTGGAATTATGGTCTTGTTTTATTAAAGATGACTAGCTGAGAAGTTATTAATGGAATTATGGTCTTGTTTTATTAAAGATGACTAGCTGAGAAGTTATTAATGGAATTATGGTCTTGTTTTATTAGAGATGACTAGCTGAGAAGTTATTAATGGAATTATGGTCTTGTTTTATTAGAGATGACTAGCTGAGAAGTTATTAATGGAATTATGGTCTTGTTTTATTAGAGATGACTAGCTGAGAAGTTATTAATGGAATTATGGTCTTGTTTTATTAGAGATGACTAGCTGAGAAGTTATTAATGGAATTATGGTCTTGTTTTATTAGAGATGACTAGCTGAGAAGTTATTAGTGGAAGTATGGTCTTGTTTTATTAGAGATGACCAGCTGAAAAGTTATTAATGGAATTATGGTCTTGTTTTATTGGAGAAGACTAACTGAAAAGTCAACAACGGACGTACGGTCTTGTGTGATTGGAGAAGACTTGCTGAGAAGTTATTTTTGCTATATGATCTTGGGAAGTAGGAGAAGACATGCTGTGAAGTTATTATTTGCTATGTGCTCATGGGAAGTAGGAGAAGACTTGCTGTGAAGTTGTTTTTGCTATATGAACTTGGGAAGTAGGAGAAGACTTGTTGTGAAGTTATTATTTGCTATGGGCTCTTGGGAAGTAGGAGAAGACTTGCTGAGAAGTTATTTTTGCTATATGATCTTGGGAAGTAGGAGAAGACATGATGTGAAGTTATTATGTGCTATATGATCTTGGGAAGTAAGAGAAGTGTTGCTGAGAAGTTATTTTTGCTATATGATCTTGGGAAGTAGGAGAAGACACGCTGTGAAGTTATTTGCTATGTGATCTTGGGAAGTAAGAGAAGACTGCTGAGAAGTTATTATTTACTATGTGATCTTGAGAAGTAAGAAAAGACTTGCTGAGAAGTTATTACTTGCTATGTGCTCTTGGGAAGTAAGAGAAGACTTGCTGTGAAGTTATTTTTGCTGTATGATCATGGGAAGTAGAAGACTTGCTGTGAAGTTATTACTTGCTATGTACTCTTGGGGAGTAAGAGAAGACTTGCTGAGACGTTATTTTTGCTGTATGATCATGGGAAGTAGACGACTTGCTGTGAAGTTATTACTTGCTATGTACTCTTGGGGAGTAAGAGAAGACTTGCTGAGACGTTATTTTTGCTGTATGATCATGGGAAGTAGAAGACTTGCTGTGAAGTTATTACTTGCTATGTACTCTTGGGGAGTAAGAGAAGACTTGCTGAGACGTTATTTTTGCTGTATGATCATGGGAAGTAGACGACTTGCTGTGAAGTTATTACTTGCTATGTGCTCTTGGGAAGTTAGAGAAGACTTGCTGAGACGTTATTTTTGCTATATGCTCTTGGGAAGTGGATGTATGCTAAGAAGTTATTAAAGGAAGTATGGTCTTGTGTGATTAGTGAAGACTTGCTTAGAAGTTTTTTATTTTTCTATAGCTCAGAAATTATTTATGGAATTCGAGTTTGTATGGCAAATTGGTGCCCATGATTCATTTTTCCGTAATAATAGATTGGTATAATTTTTTTTTCTGGAAAGAAGAGTAATCTAGCTAATTAAGCTGTTGATGATGTTATGCTCATTAGCAATTGGAAAAGCCAAGGTGGTATATATACACACACACACAGTGTGGGAACCACACACACACACACAAATATATATATAATATATATATATGTGGAGTTAACGATTTAAACACTTAATATTTATATTCCTGGCTGGGGCAATATAAATTTTTTCTGAAGGACAGAGAGAGAGCAGAGAAGAGAAATATCGATGTAAATTTTTAAATAAAATCCTGAGTCCCACCATGGCTAGAAAAGATGGCAAACAGTAGAGAACCCGCCCCAATCAACCTTTGAAAAACCTCGAGAAAAGTATCAAAAGATATTTTCTATATATTATATATATATATATATATATATATATATATATATATATAGGTGGTATGTAAGAGAAACCCCCAACTATTCTGACCAAGTGCCACGAGTAGACTTAGGGCAAATCAATAGTGTTCCATATCCCTAATAACGAGGTCACGACAAGGGGAAGTATTTAAGGCCCAATAATCCAATTGAAATATCAGATTTTGAGGAAGTGAGTTGGGGGGGGGGGTCGGTGATGGAAACCCAGACAAACTGATACAGAGCGACCCTCAAGTAAGGTAGGTAGGAAAAATGTCGTGATTGCGTGATGGCCTAAAATCGCCAAGGTACGAGGCCCGGATACTCGCCAATCACGGCGACCGACCCTACCATGCCCATCATCTGGATGCAGAGCATTAACCCACGCAATGGCCACCAGCTTAGTTATCTTTCGGTTAATCCCTCAGCTACCCTCATCACTTAGGTTCGCCGAACCTTCCAGGTTTATAATCTTTGTCTTTCATTCTTTCTTTTTTTTTGCGGTAACGCGCCCAAATTGAATGGTTGATCAAAATCCCAAAATTTTTCAGCCGTTGTGTGAAAATGACATGAAATAAAGCGATAGATAGACCCCCAGGTTTTCTTGGGATCCAAACTATATTGGTTAATTTGGCTTAAGTTTACAAACATGTTGCTAAGAGCCTGACCAATTACTGTTACTATAGTTATTAATGTAATATAACATATTAAAGAAGTCTGTCACGCAGCGGCTCTGTAAACTATGCACATTTCCCACGTGAAGTTTTTAACAATGCCATAGAGAATTTCTCTTCTGCCAGATAAATCAATGGAAGTAGTAGTAAGGAATCTCTAAACCTAATCAAGAGAATAGACGATAGTTACGGGAACCCCACAATAACTCCAACCATCTCGGCGGGCGGAAAGCTTTGCGAGACAACGATCCTGCGACGCCCACACCACAATAAAAATGTAAAATAACTCGGTTAAATCTCTCCTTAAGATAAGAATAGATAAACCGATAAAAATATTTATAGTAAATTTAATTTGCAATAAGATTGATTTTATACAAATTTTCGATACGACGCAAATTTTAAAAAATTCGAATTTTCAAAAATCCCCCCTCCCACTGGTCCAATTTCAGCCATTAACGAACATGATCTTTCTTTTTACATAAAACGATTAAATATGAAGTTTGGTAACGATCAAACAAATATAGCGCCGCTAGAGCGTTAACAGATATATATATATATATAAAAATATATATATATATATATATATATATATATAAAGATATATATATAATTTTGAACCGACCTCATTTTCCCCCGTCATCTCCTGGTAAGATCGATGGACATTTGAACTGAAATTTTTTCAAAACTCGCATCATGAGTACGATCTCAATAGCTGATTTCTCATAAGTGAAGGTTTGTTTATAGTCCCCAGAGGTGTATATCCAAGAGAAAAGCAAAGATTTTTAAAGAACTGGGATTATCCACAATGGACCTCCCGAATTTATCTTTTGTACTCTGCATTGTATCGCCATTAAAATTGGCGAGAATTTATCATTTTATACAAATAATAGCACTTCCTTCCTACAAAACTCGTTTCAAAATTTAATTGGAATTGCTCGTTTAAAAATAATAAAATAAAAAAAAGAGATGATATAGATATAATTTTGAACGGACCTCATTTTCGTCATATCCTGGGTAGGATCGATGGACATTTGAGGAAATTTTTCAAAACACGCGTCATGAGTACGACCTCAATAGCTGATTTCTCTTAAGGGAAATCTGCTAAAATGTGTAAATAAAAATAAGAATATTTTCTAAATTACAAATTAACAGTAAATACATTGGTTTGTAATATAATATAAATATTAATAAATATTAATCTAAATAATTATAATACATAACTCAATGTCTATATAAAGATCAGTTTTCTGATATATCAAAGTAACAAAATTCTTGTCAAAGATTTATGGCAACAGAATACTAATACTAAGTATTATTGCGTATAATAAATAATGTGCAGATTATTGTTGTTTAAGCACCCCCATAAAAATTAATATTTATTTTTTGGTAATTTATATTTAGCAATATTTAGCAAATTTCACGTTAAAATCTTCCGGCTGGGTTCATTGCTTACTATTGGTCCTACGATTTGATGATCACCCATATAAATGGGCTCGCTCTTTTACATGATTATCTTAAGTGTATTTTATATAACTTTTAATATTTTATATAGTTATATATATATAGTATATTGTATACAACGGTCGAGCCTTAGAGGTACTCCGCTGTCTCTCTATATGAGTAGATCAGAGATGAGACAGAGTAGATGGGCTTTCAAAGAGGTAGCAGCACCTGTCAAGGGACGGACAGCGGAGTCCTGTGAATCCAAAGGTCAATTTAGCAGGACACAGACAGAAATCGTCAGTCGACCTCCCAAGATGTCATACAGAGTAAGTGTTTCTTAATTATCTACCTAATTGGGCTATAATTCAGAATAACCTAGATAAAATAGATTAAATACTCTTATAGCAGAGATGGTGGCCCCAAGGAATGCCCGGAATACCGCTAATGCGCGTGCAATAGTAATCCTGAGAAGTAGCCCGTAAATAGATTAAATTTAAATAATAATAATTATAATTAACCTTTCATTATATTATATATATATATAAAATATAGTATCAAAATATATATATAAAATATATAAATATAATATATATAAGGTCGTTTTGACGTCCATCCCACGTAGATTTATTTTTTTTGTTTTGTTGATTGTGACGTGGAATGGGCAAAATCTTAGTCGCTTCCTAATCTCACTTCGCGTTATTACTGTTTCGATTGGAGTGTTGGCCTCCATGTCAGAGCCTGTTTACTTGATTTATCACGTATTTGTGTGACTAGTAACCCCCCTGTTACCTTTCTCGGTTGGCGAATTTTTTTAACATTTATTTGCATAAAGTGGATTCCTCCAATGTTAATGACCCATATTTTGCCGCATTTGTGGAAGAGTGTCTATGAAACCAACGGAGATTCCTTGGTTCTGGTGATGGAATTCAAGATAGTGAAGAGAAGATATCCCTGCAGGAAGAAAGTGATGTTGATGCCATATAGATAAATAACTCATCTAAGTACCCAGTGGAGGAAGAAACGTCATCGTCTTCAGACACTGTAAAAGGTAAAAATGGCAATGTAGTGTCATTGAAACCACCTAAACAACCAGAACACAACCCATAATATTGTAAATAATCCCTCGAGAAAACTCCTATTCATTCTTTTGTCACAACTGAACTTGATGTCCTTCAGACTTACTGTTCAATTTACTATCCTGGAATAATGTTTTCGTCACTTCGTGAAAATTACATCTATGCACACGAGGAATGACAAAAAAATGAAAACTGACTGCAGGAAAGCGGAAACCTACATGCAAGGAGCGAGCAACGCAAGTAAGTGTGTAGCAACTGCTTCAAGTATGATTTTTCAAAAAATCTTTTTCAGTTTAAGTAGATTGTCATGTGCCGGCCCATTCGTAATAATAATTGTCAATACTCAGTAATTTAATATCAAAATGTAAACAAAATCATTGTTTTAATCTCCTTTATTGATTAAATAATTCCTTGGGATGACTCGTAACCCCATGTTACCTTTCTAAGTTGTCAAAAATTGTTAACCAGTGGAAAGGTTAATATATTGTATTATAAATCCTTTTTTACTTTTCTGTTGGTTTAACGAGGCTCTAGAGTTACAATTGTTTGTCCAGTTTTCAGATAAGAACGATAGCTTTTTATTTAAAAAAAAAAAATATCAAGTCGTTAACGACTGAAACTGGACTGGAGATAGGGGTGGAGAGGGGAGGGGAGGGGAATTATCGCAAAATTCATAAAAATATCTCATTATAAGTCGATCGAATAAGTTCAAATTATAAAAATTTCATATAAAATGTTTTTTATATAAATATTTCTCTAGCTTAAATATCAATCGAGATATATGGATTTATAGTTTTAGCCTTCAGTAGCTCCTACTCATGTCATATTAATAATAAGCTATTATATCGCGAATTACGTTATTCTAAGCTTAAATACCAAGTATTAGTCTCATTAAACATTTACTTTTTGAGATGAATGCTAATTTGAAGCGCACGTGCTGAATCTGCTTAGTTAACGCAGCCCCTTAGCAACATAAAATCTAGGATAAAGATGAACAGGCTAGCAAGACGGGAGAAGCTTATGGTGGGCAGCAATGGTGACAAGTATTTGGGAAATGCAGGCACTGGCTAAGATGGCTGAATAACTTGAAGAAGGACTTGCTGAGGCTATGGCTCCGGGAGCTAAGGAAATGTAGCTATAGCCGTACTTTATTGGTTTAAGATAGTGTCATGTCCTTGGAACACTCAAACGTATAGTAATTTTATTTACTCAAGTTATAATGTTTTTAGTTTGAAACGCAGTTCTATCTCAGACATTGTTTATAGATGTTTTCTGGGCAGCTAAACAGAGAGAAAAAAAATCGGCAACCTCTGTAGCCTGTTGTTTGAAGATCAAAAATCAAAAAAAAGCACATCAAAAATATTTAATTTTTCCCTCTTCTTATCCCACAATTTCCTGGTAAAGTAATAAATATGGTTTCATTGAAGAGTTTTCTGTTAAAGATAAACTGGAAAAAATACATATATAAAACTAAAAAAACTGGTTTGCGAGAAAACGGAAGGAAAAATGTCGCTATTTCTAAATAATTAAATTAGCAATAAGTCGAGAACGTAATTAGTGACAATTAAAGTAATTAGCAAAATAAATGTTTAGAAAAAGAAGACATGAAATTATTTTTTTCCATGACGTTGATGTTTCACTTCTAGGTATCCTACAACACAGAAAGTATCATATCCCTCATCGATTTAAAATAACCATTACTATAAAAAATATACTTGTAATTAAAAAAAAAATCGAATGAAGTAATAAAAAAGTCCGTCACCCAGGGGCTGCGTAAACTAAGCAGATTTCCCTCGTGAAGTTTAGTAATAGATAAATCTGCATACTGGTAACACAACAACACCGAGAATAAATACAAACGGAAATAAGAAATGTTTCATCCAATTTCAATAACCTGCCGACAGGAAGCGTTAGGTTAGAAATGTAAACAACTGCCGCTTAACACTGGAAAGAATAACAATTTCTGTAATATATCAGAATATAAAATATTAATTTTATTGAGAACTATTTACTATAC
The DNA here is from genome assembly GCA_019009955.1 of Riptortus pedestris. Taxonomy (NCBI): domain Eukaryota; kingdom Metazoa; phylum Arthropoda; class Insecta; order Hemiptera; family Alydidae; genus Riptortus; species Riptortus pedestris. The sequence goes on along the minus strand of CM032232.1, from coordinate 133,789,158 downwards.
CTAGTACTGTAATTAATAATGAGTCAGAATAATTGTTATCTCAATCAATCAAATTTTAGTAGTCCAAAACCTTAAGACGGGGGGGGGTTAACCAGGACATATTTGCATTAATCTCGTATAATAAAGGTCTCTTGAATACAAATTTAGGTATTTAAACTTCAAATAATGTGATTTATATATGTAGAGTATTGGTTTATGTAACATGTGTAGAAGTGGCGGTTTTTCTGATGGCTGTAAACTGAAAAATGAAAATATCTCTTTTAATATTCAAGATTAGAGAATAAATGTATATAACAATATTTTATAGTTTAATGTAATTTGCAATAAAGAGTGATTTTTATACAATTTTTTCGATCCGACGTATAGTAACGGAGATATTTCTAATTTTCGAAAATCACCCCCTCTAAACCCCCCCTCCCACTAGTCTATATATATAAATATATATAATATATATATATATATATATATATATATAATTTTGAAACGACCACATTTTCGTCCATCTCCTTGGTAGGTTCAACAGACATATTTCGAAAATCGCGTCATGAGTACAACCTCAATAGCTGATTTCCCTTAAGGGAAATTGTTACACCGTTTTATTTTACTCCTTAGTTTTTTGGATGTACGACTGGCGACTTGCCATGGTAGAGATATCAGGGTAAAAGGTTGGTAGCAAGCTAAGTTTTTTAGCAAATTTGCCTTATAAGAAATGAGCTATTAAATTTTTCATCTTGAAGCTATTTTCAAAAAATTTCATCAATTGTCCATCGACTCTACCCAGATGATGACGAAAATGAAGTCCGTACAAAAATATATACTCGTACATTTATATATATATATATATATATATATATATATATATATATATATATATATATATATATATATATATATATATATATATACTAGCGGACCCGACAGACCTTGTCCTGCATGATATTCCAAGCAATGAGGATGTTAAACAAAGTATGAAATGAAAAACAAATAATATAATATTTTCATTATTCTTTACTTTGAAATAACATCATTATCTCTGAAAACAATTCGTTACAATGGGCGTCACCAAAAAACATACAAATGAATGAATTTCATACAAAAATTCATTCAAGTTGATCCATTGGAGTATCGATAAATAACCCAGATACCGACTACAACGCTATCTGCCAGGCTGATTTGTGAATCTAAACTACGGCGTCTAAACTAAATGCATAAAAAAAAATTCATTCCAATCGATCCAGCCGTTTAGGAGGAGTTAAGTGACATACACACGTACAGTAGAATTATATATATAAAGATATATACATTCATATACATATATTTTTTCTATTATTTTTAAAACAAGCAATTCTAATTAAATTTTGAAGTGGGTTTTGGGGAAGGGAGAACAGCTTTATGTGGTGCTTTTATTTGTATAAATGATAATTTATAATTCTCGTCGAATGCTTGATTACCAAATTAGATAAATTCAGGAGGTCGTTTTTGGATAATCCTAGTTCTTTTAAAACTTCGGCTGTTCTCTAGGATATACCACGTTTTTCACCAATCAGCAAACTTTGAACGCTCCAGTTTTCAATAGAGTATTTTTCCTATAAGTGCCTACAGCATGGTTCATAAATTCTCCACCTTTCCTCGTCTACTTCTGTTGACTTTGGAAGTTTTGCTGTTTTCGAAATGTCCTGCTCGTTTTTCGATGGTCCCATCAGAGGAAAAGAAACTTGCAAGTAACTTCTTCTTTGTCTGTTCTTACATTATGGTGACGGCTCTCTTATATATAACTCTGTTTATATATAATTTTCAATCACCAGAACTAAACCAACTGCTCAACATACCCACAATCGCCTCTTTCATCAGACGACGCTACCACAAATTCTACGACGGACTACAAAGCACCGACAACCGACTGTTCGACGACTTCCCAAGACCGGTACGACCAGAACGATGGCAAGGACCAACAGACCTCACTACAAAGACTGGTTCCTACTGGAACATTAGACACAGAAGAGGCGACACCCTACACACAGTTTTTCTAAATCACAACACTCACACTGACACTTGAACAATAACACCCCTAACACTATCTACTAACCCTTTCTCCTTTTTAGCCCTACTCTCCAACTATCTCAGACAACCAGCACCCGGATTTCTATCTACAAAACCGTCTTAAAATCATAATAAATAAATTACAGAAAAAAGGCAATCCTCACCCAAAATCCTTATCCTATCCTACATCACAGCCCGGTATGTATGTGTATATCCCGTGTATATGCGTGTGTACATGAGGTACTTGTTTTTATTTAGCATGCTTGCACGTTTTCTTTCGCTTAGTTTTCTTCGCATGCCCTTCTTCAATGCATGATTTTTCTTTTGGTCTTTCTTCTTTAGTCAGGTGTAGGGAAAAAAAAAAAATAATAATTTTCAATGAACCTCATTTTTGTCATCTCCTGGGTTGGGTCAATGGACATCTGAGGAAATGTTTCGAAAAGCGCGTCAGATACGACTTCAATAGCTGATTTCCCTTCAGGAAAATCTTCTAAAATAGAATCAATTTATTTAGAAGAATACTGCAACTACTAGTGGCGAATAGAAGAGAATACTGGAGAATTGACACCTGAGACTTGTCGTCTATTGGTGCTTTCAAAGTAGTGCAGTTATTGGCGCGTATCAATAGGCAGTGGTTGAAAAGGCGGAAATCGGCGAGATTATGAGAGGCCGCTGCTTGCAAGACTCGGCGCTTTGTGGGCTGGTTGAATCGGAGAAAGCAGCGGCAATTCCTTTTTGATGTCTGATTGGTGACCGGCCTAGGGCACTCTCTTCCTGAGGGCAACCGTAGGCCCCTTCCAAGGGCCTTTCATCTCGCCGACCCATAGCTCCTAGCCATACAGTCTAAACCAAATCATCCCCTCCTACTTTCAATGTCTTATCCTCTCTCTCAGTCAGTCCCAATCCATTTTAGTCGACAGAGGAGCAAACACTTGTGCAACAGAGATGCCTCCTTTATCGAAAAGATTTGATGATGAGACGTTTCATGATGTGCACTAAGCAAATTCCCATGTTCAGATATGACCCCTTATTGATCATATCTAACCATACATTTTTTATAACCAGATTTCACCTAAGGGAAATCAGCTATTGACGTCGTTCTCATGACGAGATTTTTGAAAAATGTCCAAAATCAATTTCAAACGCCCACATAACAAAAGTTGTGTGACTTTGAAGCGTCGGGAGGTGGGTATACTTCCTTTGTCCTATCAGTTATGTGGCTTCACCGCTAACTTCATATTGGTCTATATTTACAAGTTAATTGATGCTTATATTTTTAGCAATGTAGTGTTATTATCAGAAATGTGAATTTGTTTATCATAAATAATTTATTGAAAAGTATGAAGGCTGGTGAGGTGAACCCAGTTATTTCTGGTATTTATTAACTCTGCTACGATAAGATAAGATATACTTATAAACACACTATGTACCAATATGAATATACTATTTACACTCGAGCCTTAGTAAAGATAATTTTTAATAGCGGTTATGTCGTACCTAAAACTGCTGTCAACTTTAGACTTTGTACCGGAATAAAAGGAACTTTTATTCATACATGGTTTGGAAGACAAAATACTTTCTATGATTTCGAATTATATGGTCCGTTACGTTATAACAAAAACTACATGCATTGGAGATGGGAAATATAAAAATATTGATGACAGTGAAGCTTTACATAATAAATAATTTTATATTAACAAAACTACAGCAACGACGGGTATAAACCCTAAAGCTAAACACTGGGTCGGCGAAATGTCATAATATTGTGCAAAGTAAAGCCTTGCCAAAAAATACCATCATCATTCAGCCTCACATGAATTCCCAGGCCAAGCCGAGTAACATAGGTAGTATATGATATATAAAATTTCGAGCGAATCTCATTTTCGTCATCTCCTTGGTAGGATCGATGGACATTTGAAGAACTTTTTCGAAAATCGCGTCATGAGTACGACCTCAACAGCTGATATCCTTTTAGGGATATCTGCTAAAAGTGCAAATATCTCTGTTAAGATTCAAGATAGACATAATAATAAACGTATTATTTCTATCTTGAATTTTAACAATATATATATATATATATATATCGGTAATTTAATTTGCCATAACGCATTTCATTTTTTTCTACATTTAAGCAGGGATATCGAGAAGGGTAAATATAAAATCAAATTGGTAGAGAGGAATAGACAGCAATTTTGTTCGTGTGTGAATATATATATTCTGATCTCTTTTAACCCTCCGTCGGGTGCGTGATCTCTCAGATACACGTTATTATAGAAAAATATTTTGCCACTCGAATAGTGCTTCGAGTTATGTGGTTTATAGGACCCCCCTCAAGGTCAGTAGTGTCACTGCGTTTGATGGAGTCGTGTGTTTCACCTGTCGTTCAGTTTAATCTGCTAGATACCACGCGCCCGATCTCGTAAGTTTTTTTGAAACCTGTATTTCATAAATATATACATCAATTAACTTTTTCTTTATTAAATGGAACCATATAAACCAATTTTTCCATTATTTTGCTCATACATGAGCTTTCAGAAGAACTTATTCAAGAAAATATTGTAATGACCGCAGTGACAACAGTAGACGTTTACCAACCGAACCTAAGTGACGAAACTTGACGAGTACAGAGACTCATTGACCATACATTGAACTCAAGTACAGAACAGCATAAAAAAAGTCTACAAAGCAAATGATGTGAACCAAGCAAAACTGAAAAGAAATGTAGGTGTATACTCATTATTCTTGTGAGATTTGCAAAAAGCAAAATTTTGTTTACAACATAGTTCCACGCCTTGTCCTAATTGTAATGCAGCTCTGCAAAAGAGATAATAATTAAACTGGTATTTTAAAAAAGGATTGGTACATTAAAATTTAGAGGATTTTTTAATAAGTCTTATCTAAAAGTGATTTCGTGCTACTTATTTTGAATGAAGTTATATTTAGTATTTTTGTTTATATTGTTCACAAACTGAAATGAATTACGAATAATTAAGACATGTGCATTTAAACTATTTCTTTTGGTATTTGTATGTTTTGATTATATTTTAAAAAATTATCGTCCACGGTTTTAATAACAATGAATCTATAACGAACTTGGTTATATTATCTACCATGAATTTTTTTTATTATAGTATGTGCCAATTTAAAAATTATTTACTTCTTTCAAACAAATACTTCCTCAGATATGATTTTCTAATTACACACTGAACATTACGGTTGAGGTTGTATCTCTGAGATACACGCGCCCGAAGGCAGAATATTTTTGACGCGCCCGACCGAGGGTTTAAGAGAAATTTGAAAAGTAATAAGTTATGAATTTTGGTTTAAGGGGAATATATATATAATAATTTTATTCTTGGCCATTTTTTACTTGGATGGCCCCTGCATTATGACACAAAGTTTACGGTACATATTAATGCTGGAAATGTTTGTTTTGTGCGTGCCTAACTAATTATGCTACAGCTTTGGAGAGCAGTGATTTGAAATGTAAAAGAGCCGGCTGAATATCGCATTGTATTCGCCAATTTGCGGCTTCTAGGATATTCAGCTTCCCCCTCATCCCCTTCATCAAATATTCAATTCGCTCCGCTCCTTGTTTCGAAGCGTCAAAATCTCTTCATCAGTCCAATCAGCTGGATCATAGTTCGCAACGTTTGACTCCTCGAGAGATCTACATTTCCTTTTATTTATACAGTTTGCTTTATTTTTCTATTTTTTTTTTCGTCAGTTCAGTATCCTAGAAATGAGGGAGTAAATTAACATACCTCTCTCCATTTTCCTATACTACTACAGTTTAATGAGTTATTTTAAAATAATTTGTTTCATGTAATCCAAAATAGTTTTTTTTTCTGTACACGACTATCATATCAATAAAAGATCCATTTAACAAACAATAAATAAAATATATAAAACGTACTTGAAATAATGAGAGAAAAAAACAAATTTATGATGAAGAAAAGAGAATATAATTTGAATATGTGGTGGTTTGATCAAGTAATGTAAAGTATGAGGTTATTCGTCCCTTATTTATTTTTTTTACATAATTTACCGCCATAATATTTTAGCAGATTTCCCTTAAGGGAAATCAGCTATTGAGATCGTACTCATGACGCGAGTTTTGAAAAATTTCCTCAAATGTCCAACGATCCTACCCAGGAGATGACGAAAATGAGGTCTGTTCAAAATTATATATATATATATATATATATATATATATATATATATATATATGTGTGTCTGTTAACGCTCTAGCGGTCGCAATTTTTGTTTGATCGTTACCAAACGTCATATTTAAGCGTTTTATGTAAAAAGAAAGACCAAGTTCATAAATGGCTGATATTAATATTGTTCTATACATTTATTCTGTATCTTGAATATTAACCGAAATATTGGCATTTGTATGCATGTGTGTGGTCGGCAGGAGTGGGCTATGTTCGGGACTCTCCGCCGAGAGCTAGTGGGGGCCGTTTCGGTAACTATTCGTCCATCGTGAATAGGTTTAGAGATTCCTTACTACTACTGTTGTTATTAGGCGGATTTCTCTATTGTAAAACTTCACATGGGAAATCTGTTTAGTTTTCGCAGCCCCTGCGTGACGGACCTTTATCATTTATATCACCTATAAATGACATAAAATGATTAGAAATAACGATAAGCTAATCGTACTTTGGCAACGGGCCAATTGTTCCCACTAAGCATATTTTTTTTCATTTTTTTTTGTATTGGTCTTTACGATGTTCTACGTGAAACATTATATATAAACACGTTACGTATAAGTTGCATTCGAGTGCAAGGAACTCATTTCAAATTTATTGGGAACTTTAGTATATATTAATGATATGATAAATAATGACTGTTTCAATCACAAAGAGAAAATAGTTAAATTTCATAAAAAACTAAATTAAATCGAACCCTTTTAACACACTTATATTTATCCCAATGTAGTTATTTTCATCACTAGTTCCAAAAGTGGGTCTTTTCGGTGCGAGGTCTAGTTTTACGAGCGAGGCGAAGCCGAGCTTGGAAATTGGACCGAGTACCGAAAGGACACTTTTGGTACGTGTTATGAACAATACTTTTCATTATACTGCTCATACTTGAGTGCATTAAAACCCTTTTATATTTCATTAATAATTTAAAGATACAATTTAAGAAATTAAAGTGACACATTATTTTTTTTTTAAATAAAACATCTGTTTATTAACCTATATTAGAAGAAAAGTACTTATATAAGAAATTAAATTGACACATTATTTTATTTGGAAAGAACATGTGTTTATTAACCCATAATAGAAGAAATATTACAGATTTACATTAATATTTATAGTACAATTTTGATTATTATTTATGTTAAAACCTTTGTTTGGCATTGCCTTTTGGAATACAGTTAACTTTTGATTAAAGGAATTATTTTCCAGTTCGGGCTCATACTCAAACACATGTTTATTAGTAACAGGTAAGGTTTTTCAGTACTAGTCCCGAAAAGAGCTATTTTACGGACTCAAACCTAGTATTGAAAACATATGTTTTTTGACGCAGTATAATGAAAATGATATTTATTATATAAAGTAATGATACTGCACCAGCTGTTGGTAATTAAAGCAATATTTCCTTTACCCACTCATTGTTCTTATTTATTTACGTCCATTTTGTTAGCAGATTTCCCTTAAAGGAAATAAGCTATTGAGGTTGTACTCATGACAGAATTTTCGAAATTTTTCTTCAAATGTCCATCGATCCTACCTGTGGTAGATGACGAAAATGAGGTCCGTTGAAATCTGTATATATATATATATATATATATATATATATATATATATATATATTTGTCTGTTACCGCTCTAGCGGTCGTAATTTTTGTTTGATCGTTACCAAACTCTATATTTAGTCGTTTTATGTAAAAAAAAAAGATCAAGTTCGTTAACGGCTGAAATCGGAACAGTGGGAGGGGGTTTTAGAGAAGAGGATTCTCGTAAATTCGAAATATCTCGGTTACTATACGTCGGATCGAAAAATTGTACAGAATCAATCTTATAGCAAATAAAATTTACTATAAATATTGTATATACATTTATTCTCTACCTTGAATATTAACCGAGATATTTGCATTTTTATTACATCTGGCCGGCTAACGGACGAGAGTGACTTTCCCGTCAAAAGCTAATCCGGCCGTTTCCTGACTGCTCGGCTCTCATGAAATTTCTCTATTGTAAAACTTCACGTGGGAAATCTGCTTAGTTTACGCATCTCCTGCGTGACTGACTTTTTTCTAACTAAGGCTAATTGGGACCGATTATCAACTGGCTTTCCCCCTTTTTTAGCCAGGGACTAAGAAGTTCATTTCTCTTTCATCAGAACTAATGACAGAAGTTCAATTCTAGAAATATTTTACTTCTATTTACAAGAATAATTGCATTCTAAGGAAACAAATCTATAAGTATAACTCTGGCCTTGAATAGAATTTTCTCCACTCATGCCGTTACTGGTGGAATGAAATTTTCCTCATGATGCATTTATGGCTGGATAGTCTGATGCAGAAGGCAATGAAAAAACACTGCATTTCCTTGTGACCACCTTATTCCCTTGTTAACCCCGTGAAAATCAGGAGTTGTTCACGAGATCAATAACCAGGTGTATATGTAAATACTACATATATATGCGTGTATACATATTCATACATATATTTATGTATATAAATATTTATTTTCAGTGGCGACTCGTGTATATGCACTGTGGAACTGCAGCACCCCCAATTTCCACTTGATATTTTCTATAACATTTAATATAATGAGCCTTTTTTTCTTTAATTCTTTCTTTATACTTGTATAATATATAATCCTTAAGCTTAATGCAGTAACCATCCCCCAGTTTATGAAAAAAGATACAAAAATCTTTGTATGGAACTGTGAGCTTCACAGTTCCAGCGGTTACGTGTTTGACTGTTGTGCACATGCTTACACAGAATGCTCTAGGCGAGGCTGCAAGGGAGAGAGAGGACTGTCGTTCCCGCAGTGCCGAACGAATAGATTAAGCTTGAACTGTAATAATTTAGGTTCATTGAGTTTTTGTGTTTAATTTCGCCTTTTGTGTTATATTTTTTTATTCCAGTTCTGTTTTGAGATGCGTTCCTATTTCTTTCCCATTTCTGTTTTGATTTCATCTCTGTTTTTCGTGTTTTCTCTCTGTGTTTTGATCCTTTTATGTTTTGTAATTCTTTTATGTTCTGTGTTCCTTTTGTGTTCTGTGTTCCTTTTCTAGTTTGTGTTCCTTATCTGTTTTGTTTTCTTTTTGTGCTTTGTGTTCCATTTCTGTTTTTGTTTAATTTTGTTAATTTTTTTTTCTTTGTATTGTTTTGTGTTTTTTTTTAAGTAACAAATCCTTTAGTTTAGAGCAACATCGCAGAAGCTGCGAAGCTCCAATAAATAAATAAACATTTTCTGGAGCTGCACCCCCGCTAATTTTAGCTACGAGCCGCCACTGCTTATTTTACTTACTATCTAGATTCAAATCTCGACCAAATTTTTTTTTTTTGTACATGCTGGTTTTGGACACGGAAGTATTGTTCGTTTTTATTTAATATGCTAAGTATACAAACTATACAGTTTTAATAAACTTATATTCAATAAAATATAATATTTCAAATAAGTGTACTTAATTTGCTACATAAAAGGGACCTAGTAATTTTATATACTAATATATTACAATTATCGCAAAATAAAGTATTGCGTGTTCAACTAAAGATTGTAGTGTAAGGGTATGACTTTTGGAGTTCAGAGAACCCCGCTCAGAACAATAACAAAAACGTATATGTGTAATAAAACTTCTACTCGTAAATTTTCCAAGGGTAATGAACCAACTAATAATAATTTATTCACTTAATTCTCAACTTAAAATATGTCTGACGTACCGTATATATGAATGATGTTCCCGTGATAGAAAACCTGAATACACAGGGAAGCGTAGTAAACTCTAATATCTTCATAATTCGCGTACGTTACTACTATACTACAGCTTTTCTACAGGTTACCACCTTTTCCTAGACAGGGTGAGAGTATGGATGTTATTTAATGAGTTCATGACTAAATAAATTTCTATTGCCCTGGCGGGAATCGAAGTCGCCGCTCAGGGTTTAACCATGTGAGATTAAGACCAACGCCTTAATTCATACTGCTAAATTGAGAACCGAAAGTTTTGTAACTTTAATGAATCATTTCTTTCTATACTGATCCCTGAATTAATAATATTATTAACCAATGAAAACTAGTTTTGCTAGCAATCACCAAAAGAAGCACATATCCATGCGATAAGAACTCTGTTAGTTGTAGCTGATTAAAGAGAATTGGGTAGTTACTTAAGCCCTACTGAGAGACCATTAGAGTGCTGAACACATGTTCAACATAAAGGGCCCTTTGGCAGTTCCTCTGAGCAGCGAATCAGTCTTTGTAATCCAGAATGCCTTCATTAAAGCCTTTTTAGCGGTCTCTTAGCGGCCGCAGTTCTTTCTGCTTACTCTTCAAAACCAAATGACTCTGCGGTTACAGGGTCATAATTGTCGTCCGATCCATGCGTAGGAAGTTATTATTGTTAAGCTTAAAGATTCAGAGTGTTGCAGGAGTGTTGAGGATGTGGTATGAGGCTGAAGGAACTAGCAAAGGTGAGACAATATTCTGGGTACCAGCACACCACAGTTTCGGAGGAAATGAAAAAGACCGTCACGCAGGGGCTGCATAAACTAAGCAGATTTCCCTCCTCAAGTTTACAATATATAAATATACATACTGGTAACACAACACCAGAGTCAATAACAAGTGAATAAATACAAAAGGAAAGCGTATGAAATGTAAACAAACAGGTCTGCCAAAGTCTCATCGGAAGGATAAACAATTACTGAAAGATATCAGAAAATAACATATTAATTTTAATTCCGTATTTACTGTATCTAGTGCTGTAACTAATAATGAATCAGAATAATTTTTATCTCAATTAATCAATCAAATTTTAGTACTTCAAGAACTTACGGCGGGGCGGGGGGGTTAACTGAACATATTTGCATTTATCTCGTATGAAAAGATCACTTGAAAACAATACAAAATTGCGACCATTAGAGCGGTAACAGGCACACACACACACACACACACACACACACACACACACACACACAATATATATATATATATATATATATATATATATATATATATATATATATATCAAAATTTAATTTGCAATAACATTGGTTGCATACACTTTTTCGATCCGACGTATATTAACAGAGATATTTGGAATTTCCGTATATATATCGGGTTTATGGAGAGCATAATCAGGGAAATATATCTCAGGCTGACAAATTACTGTATAATTAAAATAATTATATGCAATAAATTAGTTTCATTAAAAATCTTAATTCAACTCTGAATATATAACAATGTTTTACAACTCTAAAAAAAATACACTATTTTATTTGTTAACATGCAAAATTATTAAAGGATAACAAGCATTATAAATAATGAGAGGCTTGTCCCACATTGAAGAGACAATGTACCTGATCCAACAAATTATTTTAGACCTATATTTATGACAAATATCTAGTAGTTTTATTTAATAATTGAACACTTTTGAAAGTGTATATAAAACATCAATCTTTCATTAAGTCCTTTAATTTATTTTTAAACAAAGAGTATGTTTTAATAAATTTGATACATTGAAACGAAATATCTATGTTTGTGGTTGGCAGCTTGAAGCATATTCTTGTATCTTGTTTTAATGGGAAAACCATAAGGTAACAATTTATCTATCTATTTTTAAGAGTAGAAATTCATATGGGGGGGGGGTTGTGGTCTAGTGTATAAATGATCGGCTTACAAGAGATACTAGATTTGGATTTTCTACAAAAAAAAAATACGAATAACTCACTTAAAATTTGAGTTACGGAAAATTGTTATCACTTATAAAAAATTATGGACTTAAGATTGTTAGCCAACTAAACTATGTCGGATAGAAAAATTTAAATGGCTCAAAAAGAGAGACTAATGAAAGCGAAGATGCCTGCCGTAAAAGGCACCGAAGTCCTTTACAAGTTGGTCAAAATGTCTAGGACTGGCCAGCTAATCCTGCCCAAGCCTTGAGAGAGCTCTCTGGGAGGGCGTTTTACTGTTTCTAATTTTAGGGCAAAAAGGGCCCTTTTATGGCTTAGGCTCCAGTTTAAGCCTTCCAGTACTGGAACTACATTACTGGAGGGATTCCCGGCGGTGTTTTGGAAGCTTTATTTGCCGCGTTTTGATGTTTCCATCCGAGAGGTTTAGAGGCTCTCAATCTGTAATCGGCACACACAGAGAGTTTGTCTTATTGCTGCTAAGCTTCGTTGCTTTCAAAGTATTTACACAAAATTTACATGGGAAATTAAATTGTTGAAATAATGTGTCCTCCTATGAATAGACAAAAGTCCGTATTCAAGGGTTGGGTGAACTAACCAGATTTCCAACATGGTTTTACAATAGATTAGTCTACAAAAAAATCTGTCACGCAGGGTCAGCGTAAACTAAGCAGATTTCCCACGTGAAGTTTTACAATAGAGAAATTTCACGAGAGCCGAGACAGTGAAGGAAAGGCCGAACTAGCGTTTGGCGGAAAAGTAACTCTCGTCCGTTAGGCACCCCGGTTTATTAAAAATGCAAATATCTCGGTTAATATTCAAGATAGAGAAAAAATGTTCTGAAAATTTATAGAAAATTTAATTTGCAATAAGATTGGTTCTGTACAATATTTCCATCCGACGTATAGTAACGGAGATATTTCGCATTTTCGAAGATCCTCCCCTCTAAACCCCCCCCCTCCCACTGGTCCGATTTCAGCCGTTAACGAACTTGATCTTTCTTTTTACATAAAACGACTAAAAATCGAGTTTGGTAACGATTAAACAAAAATTGCGACCGCTAGAGTGGTAACAGACAAATATATATATGTATATATATATATATATATAATATATACAGTTTTGAACGGACCTCATTTTCGTCATCTACTAGGTAGGATCGATGGACATTTGAAGAAAAACTTCGAAAATTCCGTTAAGGGAAATCTGCTAAAACCTAACACCATGAGAAATAACTCAGTCAATTTTAATAACTTCCCAATGGAAAGCATTTGAATTGTAAACCTCTCACAGCTGAACATAACGAAAGAAGTATTCTTCACCCGAAAGAAAGACAGTTATTGAAATATATCTGAATATAATTTATTAATTTTATTGAAAACTATTTACTATATCTAGTACTGTAATTTAAAATGAATCAGAATAATTTCTATCTCAATCACTCAATTTTTAGTAGTCCAAGGACTAAATAAGGGTGCGGGGTCAACGGAACGTATTTGCATATATCTCACAATGTAGAAGTTCAATGAAAATAATATTTTTTATTTAACCTTGAAGTGAAGTTTTTCATCATAAAACAGCTTACTGTTAATATGACATGAGCAGGAATGGGGGTTTTCTGAAGGCTGAACTGAAAAATGCAAATATCTCGGTTAATATTCATGATGAAGAATCAATGTATTTACCAACATTTGTAGATCATTTAATTTCCAATAAGATTGGTTCTATATAAGTTTTCGATCCGAGGTAGAGTAAACGAAATATTTCGACGAAAATCCCTCTCTAACCCTCCACTCCCACTGTTCCAATTTCAGAAACCGATGACACCCGCCATCGGTTAACATACCCTCCTTATCCCTCACCATCCTTTCTATTCGAACAACAACCCCTTCAAATGAAGCCACAGGCTTAGCACAAGGGGCCTATCTTCCTTCACCCCCGGCAGTCACCTGGCTGCAAGCTTTACAACAATTACAACTGAACAGCGAGGTATCAGAAGAAAAAAAATCCAATTTCAGCCATTAAGGAACTGCAAGATAACCTTCCATCTGGACCACCATAGACAAAAGATTGCCATGTAAGTTTCACTTGTAGTATTATTTATTTTCTTGAGGGTGTGTGCAGGTACACAAGGGATGTGGATTGGTCGGGATGTAAGTGCTAAATGAATACAATTTTTATGATGTTCTGTTTTGTCTACAAGAAGTTTCTAATCTATTGAAAGGGTAATATATTTTAGTTTCTGGCAGTTTCGGAGATCGTTGGCATTCTTTTTTTAATACAATGTTTACAAGAAGACCAGGTAGATACAGTAAGACCAGGTAAAGAGTTCATTCTTAAAATTGACGCCTTCAATGTTAACCGCCACTTGACGAAAATGTTCTCGATTATAAAATTCTTTAAAATAACGGCATGAGACGATTTGGGGACGGCGTAGAACGTCTTTCCGTCAAGATGGTGGAATGAAAACGGTGCAAAGCCGGAATGAAACCACAAGGCTATAGGCTAAAGTGACGTCCTCGGCAATTCTAAAAGAAACATGGCGACCTAAAGAGAGCAATAATTACAGAGTGTAAAGTAGAAAAGGAGGCCATCAAGCGCAAAAAGCGGGAGAGGCAACCATGAAAAATATTCCAACACTCCCCCCCCCCCACCCTAATATATCTAGCGGCCGGGGCACACAAAGCCCAAACTCTCGGGGCCTAAACCGGGAAAGGACCGACGGCGAAAAGGGCCTAAAATTGGCTGGGAGCTATAAAATTCCCTCAGTTACTCCAAGGGAAGGGAGTTTCTGGGCTAAAGGAATTAATGGGCTACGGCTAGGTACAAATGGGACCAGCCCATATGGGTCTTGAGCTCTTTATACATTCAGCCATCATAAATGGGAGTTTAAGTGACTACGTTTTCTACTAGAATGGTTTAGAAAAAGAAAACGTACGTTACGCAGGGACTGCTCAAACTAAACAGATTTCCCTCGTGATGTTTAACAATAGATAAATCTGCATACTGGTAACGCAATAGCACCGTCAACATCAAGTGAATAGATGCAAAATATAATAAGAAACCTCCAGTAGGGAATCACCTGAAATGTAAACGAACAGGTGTGCCAACTTCTCACAGGAAAGAGAAACAATTACGAAAAAAATATCAGAATATTAAACATTAATTTGATTGAAAACTATTTACTATATCTAGTACTGTAATTTATGAAGGATCAGAATAATTTTTATCTCAATCAATCAAATTTTAGTAGTACAAGAACTTAAGAAGTGTGGGGGGAGGGGTCAAGATAACATATTTGCATTTATCTCGTACGGATAAAGGTCTAATATAATTTTTGGCATTTAAGCTTCGAATAGTGTGTTTTATTACATAACAGTGTTTTGTTTATGTAACATGAGTAGAATTGGGGGTTTGCTGAAGGCTGAAAACTGAAAAATTTAAATATATCGGTTAATACTTAAGATAGAGAATAAATGTATATAACAATATTTATAGTACATTTAATTTTCATTGGTTATATACAGTGTTTTGATCGTACGTATAGCAACGGAAATATTTTGAATTTTGGAAAATCCCTCCTCTAAACCACCTCCCTTCCCACTGGTCCGATTTTAGGCATTAACAAACTTGGTTTGTCTTTTTACATAAAACGTTTAAATATCAAGTTTGGTAACGATCAAACAAAAATTGCGACCACTAGAGCGTTAAACGACATATATATAGTAACTTTATGTACGTAACCAATTTTATTGAAAATTGCGTTGTGATACCGTCTAGGTTTTATGATCTAACTCGAAAATGTTTATTTGATTTATACCATATTTACGATATTTAACCTTTTCTGTCAACACTAAAGATCATATTCGTTTATGAAGCCAGGTCAGGAACAGAAGGAGGAGGGTTATAGAGAAAATCCGAAAATTTCGAAGATTAACACTGTAACACCCTCTCTGTATAAAGGCCGCCTGATCACTTAGGTACTTGTGTTTTTAAAGACGAAAATTGGAGTTTCAGCTGAATGACATTCCAGCATCTGAGAAATCTTCTTAACCCTAGAAGTACCAAGGGGGGGGGGCTCCTTGAACCCACAACTTTTTGTTTTTGTTCCCTATCACCCAATTTTAATGGGATATTTTTGATATTTTATGTATTCCTCAGAAAAACATCCTAGAATAAGGGCATAACAACAAAATTAAATAAAAAAAATTAAAACAACAAAATATTTAAAAAAAAAGAAATAAGAATTTTAAACAAATTATAGAACCAAAATAAAAGGTTTTTAAGTTTGTGGGCTCAAGGAGCCCCCCCCCCCCGTTGGTAATCCATGCGACCTGGGAGAGGTCGGTAATACTAGGGTTAATTTTCGCAACCGTTTGGGTGATGAACTTCTTAGTACATCTGATAGCCACTTCTCACTCATCACAGTTCCAGATTGGCCAAATGACCAAGACGTCAGTTGATTGAGCATGACATCGCTTTCAGAATTCGGCGTAATCATGTTTAACCTTTGAAGATTAGTAAGGGAAAACCTGAAAATAAGACGGAACACTTAAGCTAAGTAAATATCAAGGATAAAATTTCCCGAAGAGAAAATTGAGATAATGACACGTTGTGAAATGTCCACCGGATCTGTCAGTAGGTTAATGGAACCCCTAACCTTTTGAGTTATATATAGAAATGGTAATTTGTCCAAAAAGAAGGCGTTTAATCTTAATCTCTGTGTTTTGACAGCTTTTTCAGATCAAAGGCAATTACTTGTCAATAAAATTGACAAGTATAATAGCTGTTTAGATTTTTTGTTGCATAGGAGACGTAAAATATATTTTTAACAAAGTAATAATAACACGTAGTTTTTGTTTAGAACAATATTGACGGTGTTCTTAAACCGATGTAAACATATAATGACAAACTTCATAAAAGAAAACGTAATTACATTTGGGGCTCAGGTTGGCCATGCGAGTTAAAGCGTTGACCTTTATCTCGCATGGCAAACCTAGAGTGGCGAGTTCGATTCTCGCCTGGGCAAAGGAAATTATTTAGTGACGAAATTCATTAAATAACATCCTAAAATCCCACCCTGGCTAGAAAAGGGTGGTAACCTGTAGATAACCCGTCCCAATTAGCCTGAGTTGCAAAAAAGTGGACGTTAATAAATAATAATATTAATAATAATTACATTTTGGTCATTTAGATAGAGTTATTTTTGTTTCATATGAACACGAATAGCAAAAGCTCATTTATTAGAAAGGAGATACTGAACTAGGTTATGTTTAATTTTTGGAAGGGAAAAAAATGTAATTAACCAAGCGATGGCGGAAAGGTGACAAAAATAAAAAGTCTGTCACGCAGGAGCTGCGTTAACTAAGCAGATTTCCCACTTTTTGACATTTATCTCAAAACATAAAAGTTCAATGATAACATTATTTGTTATTTGGGCTTCAAAAAAAGTTCTTCATAATTCTCCGGTAATACTAAAGATTGATAATAAATACTTATGGCAGTATTTATAGTAAATTTTGTTTGAAATAAAATTTATTCTAAACAATTATTCGACCGGACGTATAATAATTTTTGGAATTTTCGAAATTCTCCCCCTCTCCACCCCCCGCCAACGAATCTGTGATTTCAGATATTAAGGAACTTAATCAACTAAGAATTGCGACCTCTAGAACGGTAACAGACAAGTATATATATATATATATATATATATATATATATATATATATATATAATTTTGAACGGACCTCATTTTAGTCCTCTACTAGGTAGCATCGATGAACATTAGAGAATATTTGTCAATAATCGCGTCATGAGTACAACCTCAATAGCTGATTTCCCTTAAAATAAATCTTCTAAAATCGTAATGATTTTGCGAAAGAAAAATTGTTTTATTTTATTTCTCTTTTAGTTTCGCACCCACGTGACGCCTCATCAGGAGGAACTATAATTCAAAGAAGTAAATACATCGTTATATAGGATCTTCCAGTTAGAGAATGGTTTACGAAATATGGCGACTCAAGCCAGCTGCTTTATATGAATACATTATCTTATATATAAAAATGAATGTTTCTCTGTATGTCCTTTATAGAATCGTAAACGGCTGAACCGAATTTTATGAAACTTGGTATGTATATTACTACTAAAACAGGTTAGGTTTCTGGCTGTATTAATATTCTCTGAAACGAACAGGAGTGGGGGTTATAAGGGAGGACTAAAATTAATAATAGTGATATTTCGTCTCCTATTGGTTTTTCGGCAAATATGCACATATAAATGTTGTTCATTTTGTTATTTAGAGTAACTTTTGTAATATACTCTTTTGTCTAATACCGAAGTATAAATGAGCTATACGCTAAAAACTATAGTGGGAGTCAACAATTTTATATGGCACAAAAGACTCAACCGAATTAAACGAAACTCCGTATGTGATTTGATATTAACACGTCCCTGATTATAAGCTATATTAACATTTGGAGGTACGAACAAGAGTGGGGTTGTAAGGGAGGTCTTAAATTAAAAATCGCGATATATCGTTCCCTATTGGTTTTTCGGCAATTATGCACATAACAAAAGTTGTTTATTTTGTCATTCTAAGTAACTTTTGATATATTCACTTTTTCCGTATAACGAAGTATAAATGATGTATATACAAACAACTGTAGAAGGGGTCACCAATTTTATGTTATGGGACTCGAAAGACTAAATCAAATCAACGAAACTCCGTATTTTTGACAATAAGCACTATTATCATCATTTTTAGGAACGAACAGGAGTGGGGGTTGTTAGGGAGGCATGAATTGAAAAATTGTCATATTTCGTTTCCTATTTTTTTTTTGGGAACATGCACAGGACAAAAGACGTTTAATTTGGTATTTAGAGTGACTTTTGTTATATACATCTTTATAGTAATTTATAAAGCAAGCAATTTGCATAGACGTTTTGTTATAGTCATCAATTCGTATCCATGTATGAATTTTACTCAACTTAGTACCTCGATGGATTAATACACTTTGCTTAACTTAACAGCCATTATCAGGTTGAATGAAGACCGGAGTATGTCATGGCCCCCTCCCCCCTCTTTCTCACAAATTAATTTATCAGAAACGTCAGTTTCTCCTTAAATGTATTTAATTAATATAGGAAAATTAATCCAACAAACGCTTTTGTATTGTGAAGAAAATGCGTTTGAAATTATTAACATATGTTAATGTAAACAAAACTGATATCTTAAAAAAGTGGGATGTTTGTTGGCAACAATGAGTAAGGGAGGAGAGGTGGGAGACTTCCTTTCTGTCTTCTCGCTGCTAACATTATATTTCAGTGAGTTGTTTAAGCTATTTAATTAATTAATTATTTTAATAGATTATCCTATTAACCATATGGATAATATGGTTGAAACAATAATCTACTATTATGTTATAAATGAAAACAAATACATGCACAGGAAATGGGTAATATAAAAATATTGTGTATTTTGTAGAATTAATTACATAAAAAAATACTTTTTTCTGTAATCGTTGAATAATGGTAACATTACTAAACTGAAATGAGTGAAGAAAGTGAAACATTTTGCAATAGAGTGAAGAAAGTAATCACATTCTTCACAAGTAATCACCTTCTTAATTAGTAATAAGTATAAATTAAAAAAATAATTTGAAGTTGGAAATTAAATGCTTTTAAATGTTTCTTAACATTGTAAGAATTTATTTTAACAAAATAAATTGAAATGTGAATGAATTATTGGTGGAAATAATCAATATATTTTAAAATTTAAATATAATAATAATTACCTTCCTTGTTTATAACCTGCACTACTTCACAATCAACA
This sequence comes from Riptortus pedestris, assembly GCA_019009955.1. Taxonomy (NCBI): domain Eukaryota; kingdom Metazoa; phylum Arthropoda; class Insecta; order Hemiptera; family Alydidae; genus Riptortus; species Riptortus pedestris. The sequence continues at coordinate 133,769,416 of CM032232.1, read as the reverse complement.
CTAGTTGTTTTATAACTATGCTTATAACCTTCGACAACCATGCTTATAACCTACCAACAACATACCATAATCTTCACAACATCCTAATTTTGTTCATATTCTGGTTAGATCTGATCATGTATTACACGATTACAGAAAAAAATTAATATTACACTCGTGACGAAAGTAGAATTTACAACTCTCGTGAAATTACCACACTCGCTTCGCTCGTGTGGGTAAACGTTTCACTCGAAGTGTAAAATGATCTACTTTCGTCACTTGTATAATAAATAACTATTATTATTAACATATCTCCAGCACACAAGACTCGGGTGTAAATCCTATGCATTGAGACGGCAAAATGTTAAAATATTGTAGAAATTAAAGCCTTGCCAAAAAATACCATCATCATTCAGCCTCAAATGATTTCCCGGGCGAAGCCGGGCACCTTAGAAAGTCACGAAATAAAAATATCAGTTATCCCATTCTAAATAGTAAAATAGTATATCAATTATAAATTTCTCATTTACTATTTAGACTTCTCTTCATCAGGGATAATCGATATTTTTATTTCGAGAAGTACAGATCTAGATCAGCTGATTTTAAGCCATTCTCTGACGGGCACAGCAAGTGGAAGGTCCGATGTAGTTGTTATTTTAGTTTATTCATTATGCTATACATATTTTTTCCTGATGAGGCGCCATGTGGGCGCGAAACGTGTAGAGAAATAAAAATGATTTTAATGATCATTTGAGATTTATCATTTCTGAGGACTTTCTGCCATCAGTAGATTAATTGAAGATAAATAGTTCACATTTCCACAAGGAAAAAAATTACTTTAAACTAAAATTACTTTCAGAATCAATTTTTTCCTCTACCACCCAGAATTACTTTGTTTACAAAACCATTGTACATTGTAATAATCTAGAAATTTGGGAATGTTAAATGCACAGCCAGAAATGTATATAGTTTGCCCTAAACAACGTTTCAAAGCTGAACTAGTTATACCTGTTGAGACATTTGGTTTTATTTAGACAATTTACATTAGCAATTTTAGAATTTAAAGGCATCTGGACCAGTAGAAGTTGAACAAACTATATTTAAGTAATGCCAGTATTACATTTTCCAGTGCTTCAGATATTGAAAGAGTTACAATGGATTGGAATGCTTAAAGAAGGAAAAGTTAAGTAATTTATAACAGTGATAATATCCATAAAAATTATTTATTCTAGTGATAATCCGCTACCCTAGTCCTACAAATGAACATTAAGCACGCAATTATTCATTTCAGACTTATCTAAGCCGTAACGTTGAATTAGTCTTTAGTATCTTTCTGAGATAGGTTCTTTCTTTTTAATGCTTCGGTCACAATAGTTCTCAGCAAGGGATTGAATGGGTCGATGTAGCAGCTGATTGGAGTGAGGGCTGATTAAGAAGGCACGACATGTTTGTTTGCTGTGACGCAAGATGGTGTCACGCCATAGGCTCGTTATGCCGGCACCGACATTAAATCCAACTACCTATCCGGCAGTCACGGCAATGTTTGAACAATTAGCCAAATGGGCAAGTACACCTCTCTCGCTCTCTCTCTCTCTCTATGCTTGTCTTTTGCTCAATCCAATCTTTCCTCTCGCTCTCTCTATACTTGTCTTTTGCTGAATCCACACTTTCCGCTCGCTCTCTCTATGCTTGTCTTTTGCTCAATCCAATCTTTCCTACAATTCTCTCACTCTCTCTATGGTCTTTTGCTCAATCCAATCTTTCCTACAACTCTCTCTATGCTTGTCTTTTGCTGAATCCACACTTTCCTCTCGCTCTCTCTATGCTTGTCTTTTGCTCAATCCAATCTTTCCTACAATTCTCTCTATGCTTGTCTTTTGCTCAATCAACTCTTTCCTCTCGCTCTCTCTAAGCTTGTCTATTGCTGAATCAACACTTTCCGCTCGCTCTCTCTATGCTTGTCTTTTGCTCAATCCAATCTTTCCTACAATTCTCTCTATGCTTGTCTTTTGCTCAATCAACTCTTTCCTCTCGCTCTCTCTAAGCTTGTCTATTGCTGAATCCACACTTTCCGCTCGCTCTCTCTATGCTTGTCTTTTGCTCAATCCAATCTTTCCTACAATTCTCTCTATGCTTGTCTTTTGCTCAATCAACTCTTTCCTCTCGCTCTCTCTAAGCTTGTCTATTGCTGAATCCACACTTTCCGCTCGCTCTCTCTATGCTTGTCATTTGCTCAAGTCACTCTTTCCTCTCACTCTCTCTATACTTGTCTTTTGCTCAAGTCACTCTTTCCTCTCACTCACTCTATACTTGTCTTTTTCTGAATAGACACTTTCCTCTCGCTCTCTCTATGCTTGTCTTTTGCTCAAGTCACTCTTTCCTCTCACTCTCTCTATACTTGTCTTTTGCTGAATAGACTCTTTCCTCTCACTCTCTCTATGCTTGTCTTTTGCTCAATCCAATCTTTCCTCTCGCTCTCTCTATGCTTGTCTTTTGTTCAAGTCACTCTTTCCTCTCACTCACTCTATACTTGTCTTTTTCTGAATAGACACTTTCCTCTCACTCTCTCTGTGCTTGTCTTTTGCTCAATCCAATCTTTCCTCTCGCTCTCTCTATACTTGTCTTTTGCTGAATAGACTATTTCCTCTCACTCACTCTATACATGTCTTTTGCTGAATAGACTCTTTCCTCTCACTCTCTCTATGCTTGTCTTTTGCTGAATAGACTATTTCCTCTCACTCACTCTATACATGTCTTTTGCTGAATAGACTCTTTCCTCTCACTCTCTCTATGCTTGTCTTTTGCTCAATCCAATCTTTCCTCTCGCTCTCTCTATGCTTGTCTTTTGCTCAAGTCACTCTTTCCTCTCACTCTCTCTATACTTGTCTTTTGCTCAAGCCATTCTTTCCTCTCACTTTCTCTATACTTGTCTTTTGCTGAATAGACATCTCACTCACATATTGATTCCTTCAAAAACCATTTTTTAACAGGAACTTCAAATCTTCTTCCATCATGTAATTTTCTATTTCCTTTGGTTCATACAAAGAAATTGCCCTGGCAAATTTCAGAACAAACCGCAATTAAAAATTCAGTATTTTACTAATTTTATTATTATTCAATATATATCTGACTCAAATTTACAATTACATAGCGATGAGTCTGGTCCGATCTGCTTTAATAAAAATATTAATAATATTAAAATAACTCATTTTAAAAACCTTTTTTTTTTTCTAAAATTCAAATTAAATGCATTATTTATTGTCGCCCACTTTATTCTACTCCGGTTAATTGGGACGGGTTATCTACAGGTAACCGTCCTTTTCTAGCCTGAGTAAGGATGAGTTCGTCACTGAATAAATTCTTATTGTCCATATACAAATTAACTTCAAATATACTAGTAATAATTTAGTATATAATAAAGTTATCATAATACATTAATATAAACGAATAAAGTACATAAAGAAATTCAATAAAATATATTTTACGTTATTATAAATTAAACTAGCTTCCGCCAGCAAGCTAAGCTCCCTTTGACTCCCGTGAACGAGCGATGCCTTCGGGATTGCCTACGACGACGCCGGCTTCGTCCTCGCGATTACCTAATTTCAATTACATTTGTTTTTAGTGATTAAAATTAAATTATTACTTTGTAATGTACATTGAACATAATTTTTTTTCGTATATATTGGTCTTGTATTATGATTCTTCGTGACATCACATTGTTTATATTTGGTATATATACAAGTAACACGATTATCAATTTATTACAAGTAATAGTTCTTTTTTTTTTTTTCTTATAACCTTCTAAGACATTTCATTAATAAAGAACGGAAAAATGGAGTAAAAATCAAGGAGTATATATTTTATAAAGAGAATTCTTTCATTAACTAATTTGTAAGCTACTGCAGGTGCTATTGGTTTTTCAAAAGAAGCTAATTGCTGAAGTACAGTTTTAACAATGAATAAATTAAACCAAAAAAGATAAAGAGTGCAAACTTTATGGGCTGATAATTAGTATTATAAAGTAAGCAATGGCCCCAGGATGTGCTGGAGTCTGGAGGCAAGGGGTTGAAAATGTGCCTGGAATTTGCGATGGGCTTATCCCGACCCTGGAATAGGGGTGAGTTGTTGTCGGGGCCTGCTTCAATATCTCCCTAGGACCTCGGCTTCTTCCTTCATTAAAATATTTCCACAATGGGGTCAAGGCAGATTTCCCATTCTCCTCTTGTCTTCGGGATGCTTGAGGAGTATAAGTCATACTTTTAAGCAATAGTTGACAATTTAATATTGAAGAGAGACGAATTGATATTGCTGGGAGGGTATGTGCTAAAAGGACCTAGCAGATTATTACGTAATTGACATGGAATGGTAAACGTCTTAGAAATTTTATCAATATTCCATGAAGATAGCAAGATAAAACGTCACGCAGGGGCTGCATAAGCTAAGCAGATTTTCTAATTGCTGGTATAACACTTGGAATCTCATGTCACCACGAATTCTCTATTTGTATAAAAAAAAAAGTCCGTCACAGAGGGGCTGCGTAAACTAAGCAGATTTCCCACGTCAAGTTTTACAATAGATAAATCTGCCCAATAACAACTGTAGTAGTAAGAAACCTATAAACCTATTCACAAGGGACGAATAGTTACGAAAACGGCCGCCAGAGCTCACGGCGGAAAGTCCGAACATAGCCACTGCTGCCGAGCACATGCAGAATACAAATGCAAATATCTCAGTTAATATTCAAGATACAGAATAAATGTATAGAACAATATTTATAGTAAATTTAATTTGCAATAAGATTAATTCTGTAATATTTTTCGATCCGACGTATAGTAACGGAGATATTTCGAATTTTCGAAAATCCTCTCCTTTACACCCCCTCTCCCATTGGTCCGATTTCAGCCGTTAACGAACGTGGTTTTTCTTTTTACATAAAACGACTAAATATCGAGTTTGGCAACGATCAAACAAAAATTGCGACCGCTTGAGCGGTAACAGACCAATATATATATATATATATATATATATATATATATTATATGATATATATATTATATATACCACGGTCGAGCCTGTGGTTCTCCGCTGTCTCTCTATATCTATGAGATCAGAGTGAGTAGTACTAGGCTTTAAACGAGGTAGCAGCACCTGTCAAGGGACGGACAGCGGACCCCTGTGAGTCCAAGGGTCAATCTCGGAGGACATGAACAGGAATCGACTCCAAAGATTCAAAGAGAGTAAGTGTTTCTTTAATTATCTAGCCTAATTGTGCTATATCTCTGATTAAATAGATAAATTAGCTCTTATAGCAGAGATTGTGGAAACGATAATGCTTGCCGTGCAATATATGACCCTGAGAAGTAGCCGGTAAATAGATTTAATTTAAATATTAATACAAATAATTAATCTTTCATTATATAAAATGGCGCCCAACGTGGGTCCCGATCTATATATATATATATATATATATATATATATATATATATATATATATATATATAGATATAGATATACAGTTTTGAACGGACCTCATTTTCGTCATCTACAAGGTAGGATCGATGGACATTTGAAGAAATATTTCGAAAATTCCGTCATGAGTACAATCTCAATAGCTGATTTGCCTTAAGGGAAATCTGCTAAAAACCGATGAGAATAAGAGGAGGGGAGCGTTCCTGTATGTAGAAACCAAGAAAGGACGACAACACTACAGTTGCAAAGAATGCATAGATAAACATTTACAGAATATCAAAATTTGTACAAGGTTGCTGCTGTAACATTTTGAACATTATTCGAATACATTTTGAGTTTTATAATTGCCCTCTCTAAATCACAACTATTCCATGTCCAACTTCAGTCACTAAATAGTGTTGACTGAAACGGCTAAATACAGAGACTATGGTATAGATCAAATAAACGTTTCGAGCAAAGAACGTATTTTTAATTGATGACGTCATCACATAACATATTTGCATTTATCTCTCGAAATAATAGTTCAATGAAAACAATATTTGATACTTAATCTAGGAATGAAGATGTTCATGACATAACAGCTCATTGTTGATATGTCATGAGTAGGAGTCATAAATGGCCGAAAACTAAAAAAGTCCGTCACGCAGGGGCTGCGTAAACTAAGCAGATTTCCCTCGTGATGTTTAGTAATAGATAAATCTACATACTGGAAACACAACACCACCATGAATAAATACAAACGGAAATAAGAAATGTTTCATCCAATTTCAATAACCTGCCGAAAGGAAGCCTTAGGTTAGAAATGTAAATAAACGGGTCGGCCCGCCTCACACTGGAAAGAAAGCAATTGCTGAAATATATCAGAATATATAATATTAATTTTATTGAGAACTATTTACTATATCTACTACTGTAATTAATAATGAGTCAGAATAATTGTTATCTCAATCAAATTTTCGTTTCACATGTCATAGACACCATAACTGCATTTTGTTTCTTTGGTGTCTGTTTGTTTGTTACCTTTTCACGCATAAACGGTTGAACCGAATTTTATGAAACTTGGTATGTGTATTACTAATAACGCAACTTAGACTTTAGGCTATATTAATTTCCTCTGAGACGAACAAGAGTGGGGGTTATAAGGGAAGCCAGAAATTAAAAATAGCGATATTTCGTTTCCTATTGGTTTTTCCGCAAATATGAACATAACAAAAGTTGTTTATTTTGTTATTTAGAGTAACTTTTGTTATATACACTTTTTTCGTATACCGAATTATAAACGAGATATACGCTAAAACCTATAGCAACTTGTATTTGGGACAAAAGACACAACCGAAATAAATAAAACTCGGTATGTGTATTAGCACTAACGCTTTCATTATAACAAGCCATGCCAAGATTTCTAGGGACAAGCAGGAGTGGGGGTTGTTAGGGAGGCCTGAATTTAAAAATAGCGGTATTTCGTTTTCTATTCGTTTTTCGGCAAATATCAACATAACAAAAGTTGTTTATTTTGTTATTTAGAGTAACTTGTGTCATATTCATTTTCGTCTTTTAACAAAGTATAAACGAGATATGCTCAACAATTCATTCCAATTTGAACTATGAAGTACCTCACCTGGAAAAATTAATTCAAATCTATGTTAATATTTTGTCCTTAATAACTGAAATTTATGCATAATGCACAGGAGACGGGAAATATGACAATTTGGAGGACAGTGAAGACTTACATAAAAAATTAATTTTATTATTAACAAATGCCAACGACGGGTATTAACCCTAAACACTGGGACGGGTAAATGTCAAATTATTGTGCAAAGTAAAGCCTTGCCAAAAAAATACCACACCATTCATCATCAAATCAATTCCTGGGCGAAGCCATGTATCTGAGCTAGTGTATATATATATATATATATATATATATATATATATATATATATATATATATATTGTTAAAAGACCTATTAAAAAAGATAATATTGAAACTTAATCACGCAGTGGTTTTATCAATAATTAAAATTTTGGAGTAGCTCATCACCTTTAGCCACTTGACCTTTCTCAACCCCTCAACTCAATAATTCTGATTGAATTCACTTACTTATTCAGATATTATTTGAGAGCTAAATCAATTTATTTCCGTGCTGCTAATTGACGGCCAGCAAATGCCGGTCCTGCTACAAATTGACTCGAAATATTTAGCATAATCACACGGAAAAGGAAAATTTATTTATTTGACTTCTAAATTGAATTTATAATACGGCCCATAAATTAACGGTGGACAATCGATCATTCTTGAGTTGATTGAAAATTTTAATTAAAACCATTAATTTTATTTTGGTATTTTTACATTTTTGATATTTACAAGATTAAGCATTTAAAATACTTACTTATATGTGTGTAGAGTGCGTCTGCGCGAGAGCATGGGACTTAAAATTGTACTCATTGAAATAAGAAAAAAATAATTTTAAATATTTGTTTGCGCAAACTCTAAGTAATATTAATTAATTGCAATTAGGAATCTGTTAAAACATATGAGTTAAGTCGTGGATCTTTATAGATTAAGTAATCCTAGTGTCCTGTGTTCTGATTCGTGCTGGTGAATAAAAATTTGTTTAGAAATGAAAAGTTAACAAAAATTGTATTAATTTAAATGTACGTACTAGCTTTTAAATAAAAAGTATTTTACGAAAGAGTATAAATTTAATTCAAATGAAATATAGAAAAATATATAAACTAGAAAATAAATAAATTATTGACTTTTGATGTTCTTGCAGGAAGTTATCGATATCAAATGTAAGTTAATAAAAACTCACAGTGTCAGTGGATTCACAAATTACTGCTACTCACCTGCAAACAATAAAATAAAATGGATTATTACTAAGAAATTTGTAAAATAAAGAAAGAATCTTATAGGTTTGTGTTATACAATATATATCTAATAGTATTATAATAAATATTCATACCAAAAATCCTGAAAAATCACATGGATATTTGCCCCTTGTGTGTTAAGAACGTCGCCACGCAGGGGCTGTGTTAACTAAGCCGATTTACCCTCATGCGTCAAATATTTGCATTAATCTCAAAATGTAAAAGTACAATGAGAAAATATTTGGTATTTAGTCTTCTAATAAAGTGCTTCAAATATAACGGCTTATTTTTATATTTAACATGAGTTGGAGTGGGGATTTTTCGAAGCCAAAAAACTGAAAAAAAACTGTAAATATCTTGGTTAATAACCAATATATTGAAAAAACGTTCAAAACAGGTTGTATAGAACATTGCATTTGCAATAAGATTGATTCTGTACAATTTTTCGATCCGTCACGTAATAACCTAGATATTAAAAATCTCCTCCTTCACTCTACTTTCAACTTGTTAACGAGCTTGATCTTTACTTTTGCATAAAACGTCAAATGTCTAGGTTGGTAACGATCAAACCAAAATTTCGGAGGCTAGAGCGTAAACAGTTTTGAACGGACCTCATTTTCATCATCTCCCGTGTAGGACCGATGGACATTTGAGAAAAGTTTTTCAAAAATCGCCTTAGGGAAATTTTTTATAGTCCTGAGTCCCACCCTGGATAAATAAAGGCAGTGACCTCTACCAATTAGTCGTAGTAGCACAAAGTGGACGTTAATAAATAATAATAAAAGTAATTTGAGTGTGCGTATAGATACATAATATATCGGTTAACATTCTACAAAGAAAAAAAATGAATATAACAACGATTATAGGAAATCACATTTGCAACAAGATTTAATTTAGACAATTTTTCGACCCCAGGTATACCAACGGCGATATTTTGTATTTTCTAAATTAACTTCCTTTTAACCCACCCTCTCACTAATTCGATTTCAGCCATTAACGAACTCTGTTTTAGTTCTCCATTAAATGTTTAAATATAGAGTTTGGTAACGACAACAAACAATGACTGTGACTGATATAGCGTTAAAAGTGTTATATGAATAAACATAATTACTAATAGACAAAATCAATATATGGCAACAGAAATGGAATATGACCAAGAAAGGACAACATCTAATATTATTTATTCCTGACATTAGAGAGTATTTAGGGCAAAAATTAACGTCTACAGACTATTACATGACACAATTATTAACAGGGCAATGAACTACAAAATCTAACTTTAATCACTTTGACCTAACAGACCATCCAAATTGTTACAGCGACTATACTACTGTACACACTTTCAGACATTTGGTCTATTACTGTAGACTATTAACGGAGAAAAGAAAAGAATTTAAAACGGAAGTAAAACGCCGAAAAGACAATTCATCATTGAAACCTAAATTTGTTTTTTAGCAGATTTCCCTTAAGGGAAATCAGCTATTGAGGTTTTACTCATGACGGAATTTTCGACATTTTTCTTCAAATGTCCATCGATCCTACCTAGTAGATGACGAAAATGAGGTCCGTTCAAAACTGTATATATATATTTGTCTGTTACCGCTCTAGCGGTCGCAATTTTTGTTTGATCGTTACCAAACTCGATATTTAGTCGTTTTATGTAAAAAGAAAGATCAAGTTCGTTTACGGCTGAAATCGGACCAGTGGGAGGTGGGGTTTAGAGGGGAGGATTTTCGAAAATTCAAAATATCTTCGTTACTATACGTCGGATCGAAAAATTGTACAAAATCAAACCTATTGCAAATAAAATTTACTACAAATATTGTTTTATACATTTATTCTCTATCTTGAATATTAACCGAGATATTTGCATTTTTATTTCCCCACCAAAAGCTAGTTCGGCCGTTTCGGTGACTGCTCAGCTCTCGTGAAATTTCTCTGTTGTAAAACTTCACTTGGGAAATCTGCTTAGTTTACGCAGCCCCTGCTTTTTTTTTTTCTGTGTTGTAAATAATTTTATTTTGCAAATTATTTATTCATTGTATTAAAAAGAAGATACAAATGCTATTATTTACCAAGCATATGTTATGTACAATAGGAAGTACAGTAGTGTGGCAAATCCACATCCTTCCTGTAGGCTTACTTCACGAAGGAAATATATAAATTATATATATATATATATATATATATATATATATATATATATATATATCTATATTTATAGGTTTGAAGAGAGCTCATTTTCCCCCCTCCTTAGTAGGATGGATGGACATTTAAAGAATTATTTTTTAAAAGAAGTTTTGTAGGCCTACCATTGGCCATAGAGTGTCTTCTAGTACATACAAGATGAAGTCGACTAGCCGAGACTGGAGAAGTGAGGTCACGTCCCCTGGAATGGGAGGGTCGCAGCTGGCTATTTGCATCCGAATGTTTCTCCAGCCCACAATATAGTGTGCTGGCTCTAATGAATTCATCGCCCCGACCCTCTGGACAGTCGCAAACAACTCGCCACGGCTTTTCCTCTGACCTATTCATAGCCCCGCTAGTCTACCCGGCATTTCCTAACCTACTAAACTCATTTCTTGGGGATTAGTATGCTAATGCGACTCGGGGAGGGCTGAGGTTCGCCTCCTGAGTTAATGATATGAAAAAGTCACGGAAGGGGCTGCGTAAACTAAGCAGATTTCCTAACTGCCGTTATAACACATTTCTGATCGAATTCATCACATATTCTCTATCTATAAGGAAAAAGTCCGTCACGCAGGGGCTGCGTAAACTAAGCAAATTTCCCACGTGAAGTTATACAATTGAGAAATCTCCATACGAGAGCCCAACAGTTACGGCCGAACTAGCTTTTGGCGGGAAACTCACTCGTCCGTTACACTTAATAAAAATGCAAATATCTCGGTTAATATTCCAGATATAGAATAAATGTATATAACAATATTTATAGTAAATGTAATTTGCAATAAGATTGATTCTATACAATTTTTCGATCCGACGCATAATAACGGAGATATTTCGAATTTTCGAAAATCCCCCCTCCCACTGGTCTGATTTCAACCATTAACGAACTTGATCTGTCTTTTCGCATAAAACGTTTAAATATCGAGTTTGGTAACGAACAAACAAAAATTGCGACCGCTAGAGCGTTAAAAGTCATATATATATATATATATATATATATAATTTTGAACGGACCTCATTTTCGTCATCTCCTGGGTAGGATCGATGGACATTTGAAGAAATTTTTCGAAAATCGCGTCATGAGTACGACCTCAATAGCTGATTTATAACTTAAGGGAAATCTGCTAAAAACAAACCACGAGCAGAAGGGTTTGGAGAGGGGGTTACTGAAAGCAGAAAACAAGGATGTAGGAATAATTCGGCTAATACTTGAGTTACGAAAAAATGTATAAAATAACAATAGTAGAACATCAATAGACTAACAAGTTTGGTTTTATAACATTTTTGTATCATAACAACGAAGATATTTCGAATTTTCGATTTCCCCTCTCTTCTAAACCCCCGATATTCCAAGTCCGATTTCAGCCAGTAACAAATATTATCTTCCATCTTTACTGAAACAGTAGCAAATGTCGAGTATGTTAGAGATCACATAAATATTTTCGAGTAAAGAAGGAAAAATCTTAATCGATGACGTCATCGTTGTAGAACGTTTGCGTGTATCTCGCAAAAGTAAAAGTCCGTCACGCAGGGGCTGCGTAAACTAAGCAGATTTCCCACGTGAAGTTTTACAATAGAGAAATCTGCCTAATAACAACTGTAGTAGTAAGAAACCTCTAAACCTAAAACATTATTTAGGGCGGAATAACCCAGTAGTTTGTAGACCCCAAAAAACAGTTAACCTAACCTCTAAACCTATTCACTAGGGACAAATAGTTATGGAAACGGCCGCCAGAGCTCTCGGCGGAAAGTCCGAACATAGCCTACTACCACACGCAGAATACAAATGCAAATATCTCGGTTAATATTCAAGATAGAGAAAAAATGTATATAACAATATTTATAGTAAATTTAATTTGCAATAAGATTGATTGTAAACAATTTTTCGGTCCGACGTATAGTAACGGAGATATTTCGAATTTTCGAAAATCCTCCCACTAAACCTATTCACTAGGGACAAATAGTTATGGAAACGGCCGCCAGAGCTCTCGGCGGAAAGTCCGAACATAGCCTACTACCACACGCAGAATACAAATGCAAATATCTCGGTTAATATTCAAGATAGAGAAAACATGTATATAACAAAATTTATAGTAAATTTAATTTTCAATAAGATTGATTTTAAACAATTTTGCCGTCCGACGTATAGTAACGGAGATATTTCGAATTTTCGAAAATCCTCCCTCTAAACCTATTGACTAGGGACAAATAGTTATGGAAACGGCCGCCAGAGCTCTCGGCGGAAAGTCCGAACATAGCCTACTACCACACGCAGAATACAAATGCAAATATCTCGGTTAATATTCAAGATAGAGAAAAAATGTATATAACAATATTTATAGTAAATTTAAGTTGCAATAAGATTGATTTTAAACAATTTTTCGGTCCGACGTATAGTAACGGAGATATTTCGAATTTTCGAAAATCCTCCCTCTAAACCCCCCCTCCCACTGGTCCGATTTCAGCCGTTAACGAACTTGATCTTTCTTTTTACATAAAACGACTAAATCTCGAGTTTGGTAACGATCAAACAAAAATTGCAACCGCTAGAGCGGTAACAGACATATATATATGTGTATATATATATATATATATATATATATATATATATATATATATATATATATACAGTTTTGAACGGACCTCATTTTCGTCATCTACTAGGTAGGATCGATGGACATTTGAAGAAAAATGTCGAAAATTCCGTCATGAGTACAACCTCAATAGCTGATTTCCCTTAAGGGAAATCTGCTAAAAAAAATGCAAATGTCTCGGGTAATAATCAAGATACTGGAAAAAACATATATCACAACTCTGGAACTCTGGATTTGTGCTGGCTGGTGGAGGTCCATCATCAACGGAAGGATCAAAAAGGTCAAACACCTCCACTCTTAATACTTCTTTTATTACAGGCAAAGTACTTTCGGGGCGAACCGTCCCATCATCAGTGCTCTAGAGTTGAGTGAGATATAACAACGTTTGAAGATATTTCTAATTTTCGAAATCTTTAAAGAAAATCTGCTAAATATGCCAAACATTTCAGGCCTAGAAAGCTTTATATTTACATGCATTATATTTTTTAAACTTAATGTTTGTTATATTTATATATACATCCGTACGTTATTTATTTTCCTCGTGTTCTAGAAAGTAATGAAGCGAGTTCGTTACCATTTTTTTTCTAAAATCGGGTTAAGAGTTCATCCTCTGCCGCTGATTTCCTTAACGGAATCCGACTTAAAGGAAATTTAATTGGCTACATTTTCTTTTCGAATTCTAAAAACTAAATTCATAATGCAAACATATAACAGTGAATTAAGAGTATTAATTAAAATGTTTAATAAATTATCACTTCACGAATTAGGATTGTTATAACAAGATGTAAATATTCGTTTTATGAAATCACAGACTTACTGATCTTTGTAAATGATAATTCATTCAAAGAAACAAGCTTTAATTTACATTTGAAAATTCCAGAAAGTAAAACAAAAATATCTGATGTAGTTGTAATTTATTTAAATAAGCCTGAGTTCAAACAAATTTAGTTTGTTTAATTTATGAGTTTCAAAATTGATTGAAATTCAAATTTATTCATTCGGGAGTAGATACATTTATTTCTGATACCTTTCTATCTAATATTATTTTCATATAATTTGAATTAATGTTGAATGGATGTTTTGGAATTTCAGTTAATTGAATATTCAATGGGAAATATATCATAAATCGAAAGTGGTTTTCATTCATGAATTTGTAAAATGTAAGTATAAAAAAATTTAGATAAACGATTTTCTTGAATGGATCATTGATGGAATTCAAAACATTTTTGTTGTACTAGCAGATTTCCCTTAAGGGAAATCAGCTATTGAGGTTGTACTCATGACGGAATTTTCGACATTTTTCTTCAAATGTCCATTGATCCTATGATGACGAAAATGAGGTCCGTTCAAAACTATATATATATATATATATATATATATATATATATATTTGTCTATTACCGGTCTAGCGGTCGCTATTTTTGTTTGATCGCTACCAAACTCGATATTTAGTCGTTTTATGCAAAAAGAAAGATCAAGTTCGTTAATGGTTGAAATCGGACTAGTGGGAGGGGGGGGGGTTTTAAGTAGAGGGGTTTCTAAAATTTGCAATATGTCCGTTACTATACGTTGGATCGAAAACATGTATAGAATCAATCTTATTGCAGATTAAATTTACTATAAATATCTTTATATACATTTATTCCCTATCTTGCATATTAACCGAAATATTTGCAATTTTATGAAATCGGGGTGGATAACGGATGACTGTGAGTTTCCCGCCAAAAGCTAGGTCGGCCGTTTTCTTAACTCTTCGGGTCTCGTGAAATTTCTCTATTGTAAAACTCCCCCAGCCCCTGCGTGACGGACTCATTATTGTGCCATCTTCTTATATTTACAATTCGTTTTAATTAACAGCCATATACATTTTAGCTTATAATAACCGTTATTTATAATTTTCTTACTTCAGGAAGGGTTGATTAAAATTTTATTTATTAATAATTAATTTATGACAAACTAATTTCCAAATTTATTATCATAGAATTGATGGATGTTGGGGGTTCATTGTCGGTCATCTGCAGGTCACCACTCTTTCCTAGCCGAGGTGATCTAATGACTTTCTTTAATGAGTTGTAAAAATAAATTCCTATTCCCATATGGGAATCGACCAAACGACTCTAACAATTATTATCAGTATTCGATACAAATATACACCCACTATCAGGTTTGGAAACATTTGGTCCGTCACGCAGGGGCAGCGTAAACTAAGCAGATTTCCCTCGTGAAGTTTTACAATAGAGAAATTTCACGAGAGCCGAGCTAGTCAAGGAAACAGCCGAACTAGCTTTTGGCGGGAAAGTAACTCTCGTCCGTTAGGCGCCCCGATTTATTATTATTATTATTATTTATTAACGTCCCCTTTTTGCAACTCAGGCTAATCGGGACGGGTTATCTACAGGTTACCGCCCTTTTCTAGCCAGGGTGGGATTTTAGGACGTTATTTAATGAATTTCGTCACTAAATAATTTCCTTTGCCCAGGCAAGAATCGAACTCGCCACTCTAGGTTTACCATGTGAGATAAAGGTCAACGCTTTAACTCGCATGGCTAACCTGAGCCATTTTGATTTAATAAAAATGCATATATCTCGGTTAATATTCAAGATAGAGAATAAATGTATATAACAATATTTGTAGCTAATTTAATTTGCAATAAGATTGATTCTGTACAATTTTTCGAACCGACGTATAGAAACAGAGATATTTCGAATTTTCGAAAATCCTCCCCTCTAAACCCCCCCTCCCACTGGTCCGATTTCAGCCGTCAACGATCTTGATCTTTCTTTTTACATAAAACGACTAAATATCGAGTTTGGTAACGATTAAACAAAAATTGCGACTGCTAGAGCGGTAACAGACATATATATATATATATATATATATATATATATATATATATATATATATATATATATATATATATTGAACGGACCTCATTTTCGTCATCTACTTGGTAGGATCGATGGACATTTGAAGAAAAATGTCAAAAATTCCGTCATGAGTACAACCTCAAGCTCTAGCTGATTTCCCTTGAGGGAAATGTGCTAAAAAATGTTGTACTAAAGCTAAAACTCGTCCTTAAAATAAATCTAAAATCTTTAAAATAATAGTGCAAGTCACTACAAAATACCTATCCTTCACTTATAAATAATTTCCCATTGGTTAGTGCTTTCTGGATCGGCACATAATCAGTGCTCAAAACTAAAATATTTCGTTCATAAGATTAAGAAAATAATTTTAGCCCCTATTTTTAATAAATTATTTTATAAGATACTATAGAGCAAAATACTTCCCTTTAAAATTGGAATTATAACCAAAAAAAAAAATGCTTCCCCGATTAAAGGATGTTACTAAATGAATTAAATTTAATGTAATACAATAAAAACCCACTCAGCCACACCAACGCTATTCTAAATAATGAAGGAGATTATAAAACCGTTAATAGAAATTAAATATAATGTTGAAAAATGAAATAATATTATAAGCAAAATTACCGTTTTAATATTTAAATAGTAATTATTAATTTGTTATATTTTAATTGTAATTGTGTTTTTGAATGTAGGTGTTATTATTGTAAAATTTTATAATGTTATAGACTGTTTGTTATATGACCAACTATGTAAATAAAATTTTAAGAACTGATTATTAGACTCCTTAGTTATGGTGTTACATTGTTTTGTAGCTCTGGGGACGGGGATTTAGTCCCCGAACGCGCTCAGCGTTTATAAGAAATAAAATTGTGAGGAGCCATAAAAAAGTTTTGTGATTAACCATTCATCACCCTCACCACCAGCTAAAATAAATATGTGAAATTTAATACTGGTTATACATGATTTTCCGATCAGACTGCGGTCCGATTTCAGCTGTTGACGAACTTTATTTTTATTTGAAACGCTTACAAATTCGATATATTCGCTTATATTCGAGTTTGGTAATAATCAGATAAACATACCTACAGCTGGATGGCATATATGTATATAATTCTGAAAGGATCACATTTTGGCCACCTACACTATATTTGAAGATATTTTTTGGAAATCGCGTGATTAGTAAGACCGTAACAGCTGATTTTCATTATGGGAAATTTGCTAAAAAATGTGGGGGGGAGGGTAATCAAAATCTCTAACGAACCACTAAAGAGATACGTGACGTATCTTTAAAATGACGTAAAAAAAAAAGTGCCTTTGCAGCAAACGAGGATTGGAAAAAGGAGAAATAAGAATGGGCCGAATAAAGACGGTGGGTGACCCCAGCTGTTACGTGCTCCACATGGAAGAATCCCCCCCAGATCTCAGGATATGCCCCCCCCCCACGCCTACTCCACTTTACTGCCCCCACTACTTTTATTCGGCCTTAGGGAATTTGTTTTCACACACACAGTTTTTTTTTTCTTTGTTTCCTTTTTTTTTTTTTTTTTCCTTTTCTTCAAACCCTTTTCATTGGCCCCAGTGTGCGTGCGAAATCCCCAGGAAGCCCTTGGACACGATGACTCCTTCGCTGGCTTTACAGTTCCTCCGTTCATATTGTCCAGGAGCATTGGGCCCTCCAACGCGACCCTACTTTCGTTTATCGATGCTCTTTACTGCTTTACTCTGGGGAAGGGTGTCAACGAGCCAATAAACTGCAGCTCTACGCGATGGGTTTATAGTCTATTTCATCAGGAAGCTTTTAACAATTCTGTACTTCGGTCGACTTCCCGCGGAAAGAGTCAAGAGTTCGTTAATATCGCCTTCAGAGGTCGGGGTTTCGTTGGGTTATCTTCTGCAAGCTACACGACTTTAAGCTCTTTGAAGGTGCACTTTGGCGATCAAAGTTACCCTCTCACATTTGGGAAAAGACTTCTTTCAGAATCGTTACAAACCCACCTCAGAGATGACTGACTATATGAATGAAGTGGACGTAATTCAGTAGATCCGGCCACACGATTGGCCAGGAGAACAACCCAACTTTCCAATCATGGCCGCGGGGCCGTGGTGGTGATCAAAATGAAATTAAGGTGGCGAAGACAGCAAGAGCATACCTCGTTTCATCAACCTACATGTTTAAAGATTTTAACAAAAACATAGAAATATATAAATAAAGTAAATAAATAAAATAACGTAATCAAGTGGAATATAAAAGAAAAGATCCACATTAATTAAAACAAACAATAATTTGTTTATCAATTTTATTTTGGGATGTTCCCTTTATTTCTCAATTTTATGTTATTATATTTCATTCTATGAAAATAATCCATTAAATTGTAAATATTTTAAAACTAGTTACAACCATACTTGAAATAATATGCCATGTGGCAATGGAACATGTGCTCAAAAAAATACCTCCTCATAGGGTTATTATGAGGAAAGAAACAAAAAAACAAGAATTTCAAAAAGCCTTTATTAAATTGATTTCCCTTCTTATATAGATAAATTAAGCAATTTTAATTTACAGGTATATAAACAAAATAGTATATTTGTATTCTAGCACTGAAGATGTGATAATTATTATGATTACCGTACTGTTTAAAACCAAACTATACGACCAATTCCAAAATGAAAGTAAAAAATATTTATTGCGAAATTTTGGGCAAAATGACGATTAAGCTGCCGTAACGGTAAACTTGTCACAAAATATAAAATAATATCCAAAATTATGGAAACAGATGTTAGCTGAGACATTTTATAAAACTGTATCCCAATTAAAACACATAAAGAAATAAATTAATTCAAGTTAAATCTAGAAAATTACTTTTTAAGTACAAATTCCATTACTACAGAAAACAGACGACCTGTTTGCGAGATTTAATATTACTAATAATCTCTCATAAAATAATTTCAACAGTAATTCCAAGAAGCACGAAACATTCAGTTTATAATGCTCGGAATTTCTGATATTAAAAAGAAACAATTGTTATATCCAAGGAACGAATTCATTGGTTAATTCAGGCTGGGCAATGTAGGGCTTGTTGAAGAGTGAAAATCTCAAGTAAAGTCCCTTAAGGGAAATCTGCTATTGAGGCGGTACTCATGACACGATTTGCCAAACAATTCCTCAAATGTTCATCGATCCTACCTAGGAGATGACGAAAATTAGGTCCGTTCAAAACTGTATATATATTTGTCTGTTACCGCTCTAGCGTCCTCAATTACTGTTTGATCGTTACCAAACTCGATATATAAACGTTTCATACCGTACTAAAGATGCTAAAATCGGCAGGGGGGTATCGTAACAATAATAAGAGTTTATATCTAGAATACTTTTACATAAGAACTTAAAAATTTAACACTCCAGTAGTAGCGCCCAGCTTTGCTACAAGAGTAGTCGCGCTGTTTCTGTCAGATCGCATTTCAGTCCCAGTAATAGTATAACCTTAAACTGCAACATTTGAAAGGAAATTAAAGTAAAATACTGTTACTTACGAATAAATTTATTATATGACAAAAACATTAATTAAAATAACAGAAATTATAGGAAAAAAGTATAATATATATACAAAATCAGTCTTCTATATTGACAAAGAAGACTCTTTTCTTTGTAGATTCATTACTTTTCATTCTTCTGAGTTTATATTTCCGAATTACCTTGTCTTTCTTCAATTTTTTTTCTTCAACTGTATCCAGGTCTTCATCTCCTATTTCATATTCTACACCAGAAGGAATGTGATGTACACCACCACTTTCTTCATCCGCGTCTACCTCAAATAATACTCTATGAATTTTCTTCACATCTTCTTCATTTGTAACATCATAAAAAATGCTTGCGGAAGATATTTTTGTTCTGGATCAAATAAAATTTAAAATCATAAGAACAAATTAATAAATTTTGTATTAATTTAAAACAAAAGTGGTCGCGCTGTATCTCTCAGATCTTCTCCCTCCAGTTTAACACAATAAATTTACTATCATTATTATTGCTATAAAATGTTTTAATTTACTTAGTTAATTTAGTATTTAATTAAGTTAGTTAATGTTTTAATTTATTGTTTTAGATCGATTTACAATGGAGGAAAATAAGTATAAAATAAACACAAATACTTACAGGAGAGGTCGCGCTGTATCTAGGAGATCGATCGTAATCTGACGACTCTATGTTAAATGCTTGAAGGTCTTCACTAGTCTGGCTAGGCTCAGCACCCCCTTCTAGCAAGATAGGAAGCACGGCACCAGTCCCTTTGCAAAGGCTGTCTGCCAATAGAATATGAAAGCTATCAGCGATCTCACAGATGGACTAATGGAGTGATAAATCTTGTTACGTACCTGTTTTTTTTTTCTATTTTGATTATTAACAGTGATATTTGCATTTTTAGTTTTCAGCATTCAGGGAACCCCCACTCCTACTCATATCATATTAACAATAGGCTGTTATCTTTTAAATCACATTATTTAAAGCCCAAACACAAATATTGTTCTCATTAAACTTTAAACTACTCTACGCGAGGGAAATCTGCTTATTTTACACAGCCCCTGCGTGACAGACTTTTTTAGTCTCTTCTAATCTATTAAATTAATTTAGAGATATGTATAAATATATATACGATTCGTTATATCACCCTCTTTCTTTCATAATATATATTCTGCTTAGAAAAAAGAAACATAATACTGGTATACCTGTACATATTGGGATTTCCATATGATTTTCCATTCATCAGAGATTTTATAAAAAGATAAATATTCATTTCTTCTGAATTAACGTTTATAACTAGTATAATCTTATTTACAATCATACGAATCTCAATGAAAATAGTAGAAACGCTAGAAAATAGACGCCACAGCCTAACCCTTCTTATCGGTATAGAATAAGCCTGTCTTGAAGTAGTATCTTCTCCTCGGGTTTGGACTGTCTTTGTTTTCATTTTATGATTATTCCTGAAGACTCGTTACTGACAAGGCGAAACATGTAGAACAGATAATAAAGCGAATTGGAAGAATAAAATGTTTTTAGTTTTATTCCTTTATCACTTTGAACAGAATAGCTCACGGTTTTATCAGGCATCTCATAAGGAAGTAAATAAATCGTGAAATTCATGAAAACAGCTCACCTCGAATAAAACTAAATCAAAAAGTGTTTCTAATTCAGCGGAGCATATTAGAATTTAGTGTTTATGTTTGGAGAGAGCAATGGGCGCCCATTCCGACAAACTGGAGGGAGCTAATAAAAAAACCATCAGAGTGAGTCGGGACCTTTGAAGTTACGTGCTCTTCATGAAGAGAAGTCCTTAACTCTTCGGATATGTTCGTGTTCACTCTTCTTTATTGCTGCCGTTTTTACTCAGCTCCATCTGGGGATTGTTTTCTTAGCGTCGTCTATTTCCTAGACTTTATTTTAGTTGTTTCGTCGGTTTTTCACGAGGAAGGATCAAGCCGAGTATCTCAAAAGCGGGCTTTACACGTCTGTTTCATTTGATTCATGGTTAGTTCGTGATTATTGAGCTTTTTAGATATTTACGACAACTTGAAGTTATGACCGAATCTATCCAGAAATATTCGCTTTTCCTGTTATTCTTATCACTATAGAATGTTATTTTATCTGTACAGTCACCAATATCCGTCTGGCCATCCATTGTTATCTTCCTAGACATGGAAAGTCTATATGTATATATGTAATACTATATATATATATATATATATATATATATATATATATATATATATATACTTAACAAAAAATAGAAAGAAAAATATATCTGTAATAATGGGAGGGGGAGGGCTAACAATTTTAATGATTCTGGTGTATATCTAGAACACTTTTTCACAAATACTTAAAAATTTAAATTAGCCAAGGCGAATTTTTAACAATTTATAAGAAAATGAACCTTCGATCTCTTCATAAGCAACCAAGCATTGCACACTCTGATACATTTAGCTTAACGATCTCAAATTGCTTAAAACAACATTTACAAATGGCCGTGGGACTTCAACAGTTTTTATTCAAATGTGGTTTATTATTATACAAAAACATAAAACTAATGCTTTTCGAATTTAATTTGAACTAAAATAGGAACATTGCCACAAGAATAGAAAACCAATTCCACTACTAGATAACGACAAGAAAAGTCTGAAGATAATTTTTTTTTTAATTTTATTTGGTTTGTGTCCCACGTCGATGGTGATTGGTAAGATCTCTACTTGTTAAGGGGTAGTTAGAATAATATATTTATAACTTTTTGTCCCCCTTTGTTGTACTTTATTTTTTTATTATGGAAAATATTTCATAAATATCTAAATATTACTCATATCTGTGATTTGTCTAAATGAATATAATGAAAATTAATCCTTTTAAATCTTTTTAGTTTGCTGTAGACCTATTCTGTTTTATACTATATGCTTTTGTAAATGTTTATATGTTTTAGATATGTTAGTTCTTAAGGAATATACTGGCTGCTGTCAGTTAGTAGTTAATATGGTAGGGTACGGGAAGGTTTTTTCGTTGGATGCAGTCTGGGTTTTATCGTAAGGTGTTTGTTGCAGCATTTGCGTATAGGGCTATCAGTCCTTGTCATTAAGTGTCTATGTGTCAGGTATGTGTGGCCGATCCTGAGTCTGGCAAGAACTACTTCCTTCCGTCTAGTACTCCTATGGCTCGATGGCCACTCCTTAATAGTCTTCTGATACTGCGGAGGTGGTTCTTTACTTCCATCCATTCTATTTGTTTAGGATTCGGTGGCGTATATGTCTCACTATTTCTTCATATAGTAAGTTTGTTTGTCTGTATTTCGTAATTAGTTTAGCGTGGTAGTCTGCTTTCGTAGTAAGTCATAGATCCTCGTGTTTGATGTTTGTTGTTTATAAATTTCTTCTGTTATGTTTAGTGCTATTGGAAGAGTGATGTAAATGTCTCGGAGATAATTAATTACCATTTTAATTTTATTGTAACGCATTTCTGGATAGATTTCTTATTTTAAACAATCATAGCCAATCATGGACTTCATCACATTAAAGTAGTTCGAGAGTATCCATTTATGTTCTAAGCTATTATCAATGTTAATATTAATATTAATAATATTGAGATAATATGTAACATTAATTGTTTCAATAAATCAATATGTGATACTATTTAAACAAATTAGCTAAGTGAAAGAGTAGTGGAGACTAAACTCCTCGAATCTGTAACCACAATCAGCCAAAAGACTAGAATTTTCCATTATTATAATCTTCTTCCGTACAGTTAAAGCATTTTTAATTGCAGGCTTATATTAATGCATTCAAAATTTAACCAATAATTTCCATTAAACTTCGGATATTTACAGAGCTATTTCAACACAAAAGGGTATTGATTTCTCCAAACATGGCACGCGTTCTTGCTTTATTTCATTCAGAAAGGGAACGCATCTAATAACCGAATAATGGATTTGACGTTTTACATGTTCAATATTCGAGGAAAGAACAAACACGTTTATATATTGTTTCCCGGAAAGCAAAAATGGTTTTTCGAAATAATAAATAATGAAAGACCGCCCCCTATAAGGATTTCCATATATAATTATTTTTCTCAGAACACTGTCTGTAGTTCCAGAAAATTTCCAATAAAACATTTATGCAACCGACGACATAGCTGTCACAAGCAGAGCTAATAAATTCATGAGAGAAGGCAGTGGGACTACTTAAACTACTATCAGAGTGAAATAAAACCTTAGTCAATATTATACAATTTTATAAAAATATAGTTCAGACTAGCAATGTCCACATGTGTTAAAAACAATTTAGACCGATCCTGGCTAGAAAAGGGTGGCAACCTGTAGACAGCCCATCCTAATTAGCCGTAGTAGCATAAAGTTGAAGTTAATAAATAAAGAATATATTGGTTTAAGTTATAGTATTTATATAAGGGATGTTTTACCTCGAACTATAGAATACGGATTTCGAGTTTGAAAAATATTCTCGGTTTGTTTTTCTTTAAATATACTTTAACGCTTTTAGATGGAATTATTGAATAATGAATTACTTTAATCAGTATGCATAATGTATTTTATTTTTTGTATTTTATATGTATCTTATGATTTTGTTTTTAAGAATTATTTATAAATTTAAGTTCTTATTTATTAACTTAATATTTTCTATTTGTTGTTCATTTCTATTATTTGGTTCCTACTTTTTTGTTTCATATTCAATTAAACATTAGTACATTTCTTCACCACAACCTTTTCCCATAAAGTTATTATTCAATATGTTTTCTTGTTTCTGTTGATGAGATGTTTTTTATTTTCATTCATGTATTATACATTTATCATTGTTTTGATGACTTTTGTTTTTTTCTGTTATTGCTTATGTTCTATTTTATTGATGTTCATGTTTATTAATTTATTTTTCTCTTTTGTTATCTGAGAAAATCACCATACAGCGAATACTCCAAAATAAAATAAAAAAATGAATTCAAACACTGTTATATTTCTATAATTCTCATAATATTTCCACTTGTACATATAATTTTTTAATTATCCACAAAAATAATTACCACATGAGTTCAGCCGCCTCCTTACTGCCCTCATAGTATATAGTAGAAAAAAGTATTCTTATCATATCAATATATCGTTGATAACTATGTCAATTAGACAATAATTAATATAGTAGTACATATTAACTGTAATGATTTCGATATTAGTTTTTCAAAAATTAAATTAAGCAAAGATCTCTATTTGTTATATTGAGAAATAAATAGCCAGTAGTAGTGAAATAAATAGTAAAATTCAATTAAGGGGATAGAAAATCTTAAGAAATTTTTAAGAAGCATAACGTCATAACACTAATGGGGTGTGGAAAGGTAGGTTACCGATGGCTGAAAAAAGGAAAAGTGTTTAACTCGATTAGTGTTCATGTAACAAAAAATGTTTAGAGCAACGCTAATTTTACAACATAGGCCCTGTAACATTTTTCGATCCGTCGCATAATAGCGGATACATTTTGAATTTTTGTATCCCCTCACCCTCTAAACCCACACTTTTCCAGATTCGATTTTAGCCACTAACAAATAGTACAGGACTTTAGTGTTGACAGAAGAAGTTAAATATAGAGTATGGAAGAGATCAACTGAAGATTTTCGAGAATATATTTAAATTGGTGACGTCATCAAAATGCATTTTAATGTATCTCCCATAATAAAGACCACGTGAAAACAATATCTTGTATTTAAGCATAGAGTAATGAGGTCACCGACATAACGGCTTATTGTTTATAAGATATGAGTAGGAGTGGGGGTTTACTGAATGCCGAAAACTAAACAAATCCAAGTATCTAGAATAACATTCATGAGAGAGAAAAAATGTATATACCGAATTTATAGGTATTTAAATTTAAAATAATATTGGGTCTATAAAATGTTTAGATTCGATTTCCTATAGTGGCAACCGAAAAAAATAATATATATATATATATATATATATATATATATATATATATATATATATATATATATATATATATATATATCATAGTGAACGAATCTCATTTTTGTCATCTACTAGGTAGGATCGACTGACATTTGAAGACATTTTTTTTTTTAAATCGTTTCATGAGTGCAACCTCATTAGCTGATTGCTAAGCCTAAAGGAGACCTTCTAAAATGAGGGAGTTTTGGAAGGAGTACCATACAACCATACCTTCTAGACATGGAGACAATGCGGGCTTAATATATTCTAGCCCCTGAAATTACAATGCATGCAATTTTCACCTCATTTGCAAAGAACATACGTTTATGGATTCCTCAGAAGAGCTGACATTGTGGCCATTCAGGAGAAGTTAAATTAATAGTTTTCAAGGAAAATTATGGGGATTCGCAATTTTTAATTTCCGTAAAATATATTAAAAACAACGAGTTGATTTCACCATCAACTTAAAAAATAAAATTTGAATACAAAAACGGTCTGAAAGTTTCTAGAACAATTTAAAAAGCCAGTCTCGTAGTGCTGCGTAAACTAAGCAGATTTCTCACGAGCTTGATTAAGCTCATTCTCTATTTCTATGTAAAAGATACATATCTTTTATCAGAATCTTTTAAGGGAAATCTGCTATAATGATAATGATCTATGACAGGGGTCTCCAAACTTTCCAGCCTTAGGGCCATACTGATTACACCAGTAAGATCCGATGGCCAAAACCATATTATCATTGTTGTCGGTGATAAAAAGTGAAATAGTCCACTGATAAAAAAAAGGAGAAGACCTTCTCCAAAATGAAGTACACAAAAAATGTTTACAGATCTAAATTAACCGATGAGCATCTTAAATCTCTTTTAATAATTGGTACAAGTAAAATTAGTCCACAACTACAAACTATTGTCAGTGGAAAATCTCAATTACATAAATCTCATTAGTATTTCATATGTCATTATGCTTGTTATAAGTTATGTTTTTATTTAAAATGTATAAAATGTTAGTTCGATTCATTTCAATAATTTGTTAGTTATTATATACTGAAGTTAAATTTTCTGCATATTATACCTGTCTTATTACTCATTACAATTCTGTATTTCTTTATCCAACTTGTCACAAAAACAATAACAATAAGCCTACAACAATGTTATGAGTAGTTAGCCCATGACCATATCAATGTAGATGTCATATTAATAATTATTCAACACAAAATTAGAATACTTCAGTAAACTAAATTTAATTTGCTATAAAAAATATGTTCTCTAAAAGCAGTTTTCAAGTATGCTAGCTCTCCGCGGGCCGGACAAAATCTGTCCGCGGGCCGGATGTGGCCCTCGGGCCGTAGTTTGGAGACCCCTGATCTAGGAGATAGATTTATCATAGATGTGGGGGGGGGCAGAAGTACTCAATCAATCAGAAGGTGAGTTTATTGTTTGTAACAAACCTTCGGACACCTTTGGTATATATTTTACTTTTTTCATTGAAGCTCTACAATGAAAAAAGTTTGCCTAACTAATTTGTGCATATAGTATATCAATTTTATTTTTAAAAGCAATTTTGAATCTGTGCTAGTTATACAAATTCCAATTCAAAATAAAACGGAAAAAAATAAAATACTACAAAGCTATGAGGGTAAAAAAAGTACAATTAAACTGCAAATGGATTACTTATGAATAGTGTTAGACGGGTCAGTAGGGAGATATAATCCAAATGGAAAAGTCCATCTTGCTAAAACTGACAATACTGAACACTTCTCAATATGCTTCTTATTTCTAAATTAAAATCCCATTAGCAGAAACGGGGATTTATTGAAGGCTGAAAACAAGAAAGTACGACTTAATACTCGCTTAGTATTGAAGCATAGAAAAAATAAATATTTTGAAATCTTTAGAGCGTCAATAGTATGGTAAGATTTGTTCTGTTACATTTGTCAATACGACTCATAATTCCAGAAATATATTTAGAATTTTCAAATTACCACTCCTAACAACCCCCACCCTAGACGAATATGAGACACTAGCGACTATAAACTTTAGTGTTTAATGAAATAGTTAAATATCGATTTTGGTATAGATGAGGGCTTCTTAAACTATGGGTCGCGACCCCATTTTGGGTGGCGTAGCAAAATTCTGGGGTCGCGAGAGATAAAAATACAATTTAACAGAAAATGTTTTTTAACTTGTAAAATTATTGTTATAAAGATAAAATAACAATTACCGTAGATAAATATATCATAAAATCTTCTAGTTCGGAAAGATTGTTTGTACCTGCATTTCTATTAAGAGTATTATAATAACTTGAATAACATTTACTATGAATTATTATAATTTTTTGTGCAATTTTTAATTTTAGATTTTTGTATGTTTCAAAACGAATTCTAAACTTATATATTTTCATATGTATATGTATATTGTTACCTAATAAATAAATCATCAAAAAATATTAATTTATTTTTCTTTTATATTTGTATGGGGTCGTCAAGAAACTTGCAATCATAAATGGGGTCGTAAATTACAAAAGTTTAAGAAGCCCTGGTATAGATCAAAAAACATATACGAGAAAAGAAGTTATTAAAATGTCTCACCGGATAACGTATATGCGTGTATCACACAAAGTTAAAATTCAATGAAGACAGAATTTGAAGTTTATCCTTGGAATGAAGATATTCCCGATATTAAAGCTTATAGTTATTTGACATGAGTGAGAGTAGGAGTTTACTGATGCAAATATGTTGCCCGATATTCAAAATAAAGAAAAAGATTATATGAAAATATTTATAGATTATTTCACATGAAACAACATTAGTTTTATACAATTTTTCGATCCAACGCATAATAACGGAGATATTTTGAATTTTCGAAATCTTTCCTCTAAAACCCTCTCTCTCTCTCTCTCTCTCTCTCTTGGTCAAATGCCAGACATTAACGAACTTAATCTTTGATTAAATATTGATTTTGGTAGTGGCAAAACAAACATTGCGACATCTAGAGAGTTAACAGACAAATATATATATATATATATATATATATGAAATTTTGAAAGGACCTCATCTTCGTCATCAGATCGTATCATGAGTACCTAATTATGAGATAACCTCAATAAAAAATGTGCTTTTGCGACTCATATTGATGTGTAATGTCTCAATAAAGCGTCTGTGATGGTTTTGTTCAATGTAAAGTTGCATAAAAAATCAGCTATTGTAGTTAGTAAATAAATAAAAATGAAATCCTAATTATCCGATCTCGACAACATTATTGACTATTATGTTGTAATCTTGAGGAATAAGTTATTTACAGTTATTTGTCAAAAAATAAGACATAAAACGAGTTCCTTTCTGCGGCCTTTAAACGATTTCCTTTATCGGGCAAAAAACGGAATAAGATTTATTAGATCGTATCGTGATTTATATGTTGAATTTCTCTCCGACTCCCACCTCTTCCCCCACCATTTTATACGTGTGATGTAGGCGTATCAGCCGCATCAAAGGAGAGCGATATTCGCCGATAGCGGATGTGGGCCGACAGGAAGCGGCTATAAACCAACTTCCCTTTCCTCTAAACAAGGCCAGAAATTTCACGGCTTTTCCTCCCCCTCTCAGACCATTTACGTTACATTTAATTCTCTTTATCCCCAAAGTCTAGGGATATCGGGATCGACTAATAGCGTTACTAAAGCCCGCAGCTTAATATTATCTAATGAAGGGACTAACTCAGGCATAATTACATGTACAATCCATTAACTTACTAAACTGTTTTATGAAATCAAGCGACGGCGCCTTTTATTAACTCGAAATTTCCCTCTTTAGCCTCTACCGCTATTTCTAATTACAACTTTTTATTACATAAATTTACATTCTATTACTAAAGATAACATATATTTTTGCAGGCGAACGAATAAGTGACCTACATCCGGTGATTCCACGACATATTGTTGACTATTGTTTAGCAGATTTCCTCCAAGGGAAATGAGTGCCATTGAGGTTGTATTGAAGACACGATTTTCGAAACCTTTTTCAAAATTGGGTTTGTTTAAAATTTTATATTGTCTTATTTTGGTCGCCATATTTTTATATATTCGTAACATTTTCTTGGCAAGGGTGACCAAAAAAAAACACATTTTTTGGCTTAAACTGTTGATACTGCCCTACACGTCTTATGACATATATACCACCTCTTCAGGGGCTCTCCAATGACAGTATCAATTAAGTTTACGCGAAAAAATGTTTTTTATTGGTGACCCTTGCCAAGAAAATATGAAGAATATATAAAACTTATATAAACTCCTCAAAAATGAATAGGGATATTGGCTGTTTTGTGGTATGTATGGGGCCTAGCATTTTTTTTTTATTATAAATATCATTAATATTTATTAGAAATTATTGTCTTTTTCCCTCATAAAAAAGAAATTTAATTAAGATTGATTTAATTAAAATTAATAGGATAAGAAAAAAATAACCAATATCCCTATTCATTTTTGAGCTGTATATATAGTGGGTGTGGGGGGATTTAGAAAATTCTTAATATCTCCGTTATCATGCGTTGGATCGAAAAATTGTATAGAACCGATCTTATTGTACATGTAATGTTCTATAAACGTTGTGTAGTATATTTTTCACTATCTTGATAATAAACTGCGATATTTGAATTTTTTAGTTTCCAGCCCTTAGTAAACCCCCACCCCTACTAATGTCATATTAAAAATAAGCTCTTAAGTTATGAATAACTTTATGTAAAGCATAAATACCAAATATTGTTTTCAGTTAACATTTACGTTTGTAGATAAATGCATATACGTGACGCACGTGGGAAATCCTCTTAGATTACGCAGTACCTCCGTGACGGAATTTTACTCGCTTTGTTTAGAACAATTTTAATGCACCATAAATGTATTATATAAATTATTTTCTGAGACACTTTTTGATTCCACGAATTATACGTATTATATGTGTATACTTTTCTTAATTTGTTTTATTTGCACTATTGACTTGAAATGGGAAGTTGTTCACTTGCAATAACCACATTGGATTAACTTGAGTTAAACGTTTGGTGTTTTGATTACACAAGAAGATCTTATGACCACTTACGTGTCAGTCATTAGGTTATCAGGAATATGGGTAGATGAGAGTGGTTAGACTAAAGGATTAGTATATAAGGGAAGGAGAGAGTGGAATTTCTGATATCGGGATTTTTTGAGTGTATGGATAAAAGAATTGCTGTGGTCATTACGCAGAGTTATGTTGTAAAATGGGGAATCTGTAATTTTGCGGATTATTTTGGTTTGGAAGGTTAGGATCTTGTAGGAATTTGATGATCTTGTGGAATCCCAAAGTTCAAGTCCATATTGGTCGGAGTATTCTGGATTGGAGGGTTTGGATCATATAGGAATTCGATGGTTTTGGAAACATGCTACTCCCATTATTTATTCTGTTTTACTCCATGTTTCAAATGAAAATGAGTGTACCCCTGCAGAAGAGCGGCGGCGCTAGGATCAAGTCTAGAATCTTCTAAGCGACGGAGATGTCTGGACCCATCTGGTTTGGCTATTTAGTTTTAGTGCAGTGCCGTGTTTTGTGAACATCAGTGATTCGCGTGATTGTGAGTCATTGTACTGTGCAATAAGAAGTGAAGTTATCTGTACATATGGTGATTTGTAGTGAAGAAGATTTTACCAAGTGTTTAGTGGTCTTCAAATAAATTGCGCAGTGATAAAAACACTATTTTTGTTTATATTAAATTTTGCAAACCAAAAGACCACTAATAATCAACGTTTATTATTTTTGTAACAAACGTAATAATATGTATTTATGGGGCTCAGGTTGGCCGGTGAGTCTTGCGTGGGAGACCTAGAGTGGCGGGTTCGATTCCTGCCCTGGGCAGTAGAAATTTATTTGGCTACGGATTCATTAAATACACTCCTTAGGCCCACCCTGGCTAGAAAAGGGTGGTATCCTGTAGACAACCCGTCCCAATTAGCAATAGTAGCATAAAGTGGACGTAAATAATAATAAATAAACAAACAAGCAAACAATATGCATGTAATACGTGAATGTAAAAGGGAGATTGTACTTATTTCAGTTTTAACCCACGGTCGGGCGCGTCAAGAATATTCCGCCATCGGGCGCGTGTATCTCACAGATCATCCTCAACCGTTTTTACGGAAATACAGTTTTTTAATATATATTTTGCACTAAAATGTTCAGCGTGTGATTAGAAACCATAACAGAGGAAGTATTTGTTTGAAAGAAGTAAATAATTTTTAAAATTGACAAGTATTATAATATAAAGAAACGGTGGACGATAATTTTTAAAATATAATTAAAAAACACAAATATCAAAAGGAATTGTTTAAATGCACATGCCTTAATTATACATAATTCATTTCAGTTTGTGAACAATATAAAAAAATATCTAAATATAACTTCAATCAAAAATAAGTAGCACGAAATCACTTTTAGATAAGACTTAATGAAAACCATCAAAAAATTTTAAAAATACCAGTTTAATTGTTATTTCTTTTGCATAGCTGCATTACAATTAGGACAAAGCATGGAACTATGTTGTAAACAAATTTTGTTTTTGCAAATCTCACAACAGTAATTAGTACACCTACATTTATTTTCAGTTTTGCTTGGTTCACATCATTTTCTTTTGTTCGTTGTAGCGGAGGGTCTTTTTTTATGCTGTTCTGTACTTGAGTTCAATGTATGGTCCAATGAGCTAGTGTACTCTTATGAGTCTCTGTAGTCTTCAAGTTTCGTCCTTAGTTCGGTTGGTAAACGTCTACTATTGTCACTGCGTCGTGCAATATATCCTTGTACAAGTTCTTCTGAAAGCTCATGTTTGAGCAAAATAATAGAATAATAGGTTTTTTTGATTCCATTTAATAAAGAGAAACTTAATTGGTGTACATATTTATGAAATACAGATTTCAAAAAAACTTCCGAGATCGGGCGCGTGGTATCTAGGAGATACAATTTAATGACAGGTGAAGCTCACGACTCCGTTGAACAGTGACTCAACATACCTTGAGGGGGAGTCCTATAAAGCACATAACTCGAAGCACTACAACACCACTCTATGCTAGGAGGTGTGGCAAATATTTTTCTAGAAACTGTGTATCTGAGAGATCACGCGCCCGACGGAGGGTTAAGTAGTAAACGAAGTTCCATATTTGTTTCAAACATCAAAGTCCTGTCGATCATCAAGAATGTTCATAAGGGCGGGAAAAATTTGAGCGGGTTTTCATCATTCAGATCTAATCTCACATTCAAATCCCTTTTAACATCCTTTAAGTAAATTAGCTGATTGAATGAGCTCCGACTCATTAGCTTTAGACATTAAGCGAAACAAGATTTATTATTGTCAAAAAGAAGGGGATTATTTTGACGTTCAAACGACACCCAAACTTAAAGATTTGAGATAAATGCTCAAATACTCAAACCGGAATTAATTCTGGGACTGTCTTGAAAGCTTCCACCTTCAGAGCTGGAACTCAGTGGCTCATTCAGAGGAAAGCCTCATTCAAATGCTCAGTTCAAAGACAGAGAAGAAATTTCTTGCTAATGACCAAGATGCCAGATAACGGAAAAGCTATTCCCTCTCTTTTTATTACAAATATACATAAAGTAACTTTTGAAGTATATTCCTAATTAATTAATATCCGGCAAAGAAAATAATCCATGAAGGAAATCTTTTACTTTGTAATAATTCTTAGTATTAGGATAAACCCAATAATGATAACCAATTTCCAATATTCATTTTGCCGGGGATAATATCGCTAAATCCTATCTTAAAAATAATAAAATGAAAATCAATCATTTATAAATCATAATTTAATTAATTTAAAATATCGCTAAAATCAGATAATACCTAAATAAATATTCTTATTATTCTGGACCCAATGTTTTTTATATATTCCTCATATTTCATGGCAAGTGCCTCCAATAAAAAAAAAATTATTTTTGGTTCAAACTTTATTACAAATGGCCTACAAGTTTCGTGGCTTACTTGCCACCTCTTCAGGGGCTATCCCTTTTCAAAAAAAACTTAAAGAATTAATAACATTAATTTACACACATCCCCTTAATCCCACCCTGGCTAGAAAAGGGTGGTAACCTGTAGATAACTCGTCCCGATTAGCCTAAGTTGCAAAAAGTGGACGTTAATAAATAAATAAATAACATCCCCTTAATAATTATTTTGCTAGATATTGTATTAGTGTGTGCCAACATCTATGACATTTTTACTAAACCCAATTATAAATTGCTACTTACATTTCTGAAATGCTGGTTTCTTTTTTACATTCTTTACGACTGTCCTCACTGAGGAGGTAGTTGATACTGAGAGGTTTCCGAGGTAGGTTAAGTCAGCTGACTACAAATCGATTTTTACGAGTCAATCTTGAACTCGATTATTTCGTATTTGTAATAATTCTTAGAATTAGGATAAGCCCAACAGTGATAACCAATTTCCAATATTCATTTCTCCAGGGATAATGAGAGTTTGCTAAAACGAAAATTTATACATAGGTCAATTAACAATAATAATATGATTTTGATTTTTTCATTTGTTAAAAGACACGCAATCCTCGATGATTGCTGTAAGAAGTTAACATACAAATTGTAGACAGGGCGATTAAAATAAAAAAAAAATAATGGAACAAAAACGCATAACAATTAAGAACGTCATGCAAGGGCTGTGTAATCTAAGCATATTTCTCACGTGCTGGTATGACACATAATTGATCCGACACATATTAATGTAAATATTATGAATTTTCAAGCTGTTACAGAAGATTCTATGAGAAACTTACCCTACCTTAATCATTTTATGTGAAAATACATATGAAATTCCTTAATGGCTGAAATCGGACAAGTCGAAGAAGGAGTTTTGAAAATTCGAAATATCTCCGTTACTATACGTCTGAGGGAAAAATCGTACGGCACAAAATTTATTGTAAATTGAATGGTCTATAATTATTGTTCTATACATATTTTCTGTATCATGGACATTAACCGAGGTATTCGGATTTTATAGTTTTCGGCTCTCAGTAAACCCCCACTCCTACTCATGTCATATTAATAATAAGGTGTCATATCTTGAACCACTTCGTTCCGAAGTTGAATAGCAAGTATTCTTTTCATTGAACTTTTAGCAGATTTCCCTTAAGGGGAATCAGTTATTGAGGTTGTACTCATGACAGAATTTTCGACATTTTTCTTCAAATATCCATCGATCCTACCTAGTAGATGACGAAAATGAGGTCCGTTCAAAACTGTATATATATATATATATATATATATATATATATATATATATATTTATTTATTTATTTATCTATTACCGCTCTAGCGGTCGCAATTTTTGTTTGATCGTTACCAAACTCGATATCTAGTCGTTTTATGTAAAAAGAAAGATCAAGTTCGTTAATAGCTGAAATCGGACAAGTGGGAGGGGGGGGTTTAGAGGAAAGGATTTTCTACAATTTTAATTATTTCCGTTACTATACGTCGGATCGAAACATTGTATAGAATCAATCCTATTGCAAATTGAATTTACTATAAATATTGTTATATAGATTTATTCTCTATCTTGCATATTAACCGAGATATTTGCAATTTTATGAAATCGGGGTGGCTAACGGATGAGAGTGAGTTTCCCGCCAAAAGGTCGGCCGTTTTCTTAACTCTTCGGCTCTTGTGAAATTTCTCTATTGTAAAACTACACGTGGGAAATCTGCTTAGTTTACGCAGCCCCTGCGTGACGGACTTTTATTTTGTGAGACATATGCAAATTCGTTTCGTTAACCCCCCCCCCCTTACCGTCTTTTGTTCTGGAATTACTAAAATTTGAGTGATTGAGATAAACATTATTGTAAGGATTTATTATAAATTTCTAATGAAAATAATATATTATGTTCAAACATATTCTAACACTGAGCCTTAATCAGGTTGCACTAGTCGAATGTCTTACATAATTGATGTTTATCTAAATTGTTGACAGCCAGGCTAATTTGTGTCATGTCAAATGCATCCGATTGTCATCCGCTATTAGGAGTGACTAATAAGAGATGACAAGATTAATGGATTCGTCAATGTTAAACAGTCAATAATCATAACTACACTAATTGAATCAGTCAAATATTTGATGTCATATTCATCTTGTATCATATTGCCTCTGTTTTAATTGCCTGAACGACGTATTCGTAGTGCATGAAGTATGATAATGGAACCATGTTACATTTATATTACTTGTGCCCGAGTTAAAGATTCATTGTGTGTGTGTCTGTGTGTGTGTGTGTGTGTGTGTGTGTGTGTGTGAGGGAGAGAGAGAGAGAGAAAGAGAGAGAGAGAGAGAGAGAGAGAGAAAGAGAGAGAGAGAGAGAGAGAGAGAGAGAGAGAGAGAGGGAGAGAGAGAGAGAGAGAGAGAGAGGCAAGAGAGGAGCGAGGACAGAGAGGAGAGAGGAGAGAGGAGAGAGAGATAGAGAGAGAAAGAGAGAGAGAGAGAGAGAGAGAGAGGAAGAGAGAGAGAGAGAGAGAGAGAGAGAGAGAGAGAGAGAGAGAGAGAGAGAGAGAGAGAGAGAGAGAGAGAGAGAGAGAGAGAGAGAGAGAGAGAGAGAGAGAGAGAGAGAGAGAGAGAGAGGGAGAGAGAGAGAGAGAGAGAGAGAGAGAGGGAGAGAGAGAGAGAGAGAGAGATTTATGTGTTAACGCTTCGGCATTTTAAAACTCCATATTTAAACGCTCTATTTAAACTAATGATCAAGTTCTACAAACGCTAAAATTGAACCAGGTGTGGGCATCAAAATTTCGAAATTTTCCCGTTATTGTGAGTCGGATCAAAAAAGATACATAAACACAGCAGGATAAACGAACAATAAAAATTAATAGTAAAAAAAGTCTTTTTTCTCTTACGTGGCCCTAAGCCCTGTTTTTTGAAACCTATTCTGGATGACATACATACGTCAATTTCAATAAGTCGACAGGTGTATTTTGATGGTTAAGAAAAAAAAAAAACGTGATGAATCAAAATTGTGGTTCTATGCGTTTTTCGTTACTCAAGTGTTAAGCGAGTTACTTGTGCTATAATTTTTCCAGCTTTTAGTACCCCTCCCCCCTCTTTTACTTTACACAGATATAGAAAATATTTTTTGAGATCAAAAGTGTGTTACTCCAGTACGAGGGGAATCTGCTTAGTTTACGCAGATGAGTTACGGGCTTTTTTTCGCTGATATTTTATGTTAATTCTTATGCCAGGCTAACAGAAGTGTTCCCTTTTTACTGTAGGTGAGGTACGACCAGAATATTTATAATATGTATACAGAATGTACAGCTTTTAAATAATTTTTGCTACATTTAAAAAAAAAGAAAGTTTAATGTCCTTTTTTTCCTAAAGGTAATTTATTAGTGCCCAAGATTATATTCTTAATTTCATTTCAGAATTATTGGGAATTTTGAATTCAATTTGGTCCATGCTATTGATATGGAATTGATAATATTGAAATTATAGGAGGCTATTTATTACCGAGCTTGGAAACTTTCTTTCCAATGTATAGAAATTTTCAAGTAAATTAAATATGGAATTCGTTAATCGCCGAAAGTGAATCAGAAAAAAAATGTGGGCTCAGATTAGAAGTAACATGTGTAAACATAAACAGCTTAGTGTTAGTGTGTCTAGAGAAAATTTTATATAACCAAATCTAATTTTTCTGTAACCAATTATTTTTGCAGTATTTAATGTGTATTACAGTTTGAGCTTCCAGTAAAAATCAATTCTTAGAGATGCTAAAATTTAACTTTGAGCACTTAAGTTCAGGTTAGGAGTCAAATCTTATTTACATAGGACGATTACTAAGTGAGGCATTTATCACGTTGTCTGTTGTCATTCATTCCCGGTGAAAATCTGGTTGAGTTACTCAATGATCTCATTGTCCGTTAAGTTCCAAAAAGGTTTTATCAGCAAGAGAAACACGAAGAGGTCAGCAATAATTCCAAGGATTGCTAAAGTTTAATAGGCCGTGAGAGTACAAGGAACAGTAATCCTGTACAAGGAACAGCTTCCATTGTCCGTTCCCTAACTAGTTAGAGCTTCAAACTTTTCTTCCTACTGTCCCTCCTCGACTCGGTCTTCGAACCATATTCCAACACTTCTGGGGAACTCTGTGTCTGCAAGGATAAGGACATATAATGAAATGACTATTAATGCCAACGAATATATATATATATATATATATATATATATATATATATATATATATATATATATATATATATATATATATATATATATAAATCAGTAATCAAAACCAGTTTATTAGAGTTCTTTTTGATTACAAAATTAAACACACACAAGCTTCAGAGCTTTTATGACTGCACAATTTATTTAACAATGAACTACACACTTGGTTAATTGTTCTTAATTACTACTCTCAGTATGCACTGATATCTTCATTGTTCTTCAGATTACAAAGTCCAATAATTCACTCAAGATCACTGAAGTACACAGAATCACGGCACTGCACTGTACTTTACTTCGCGAAGTTAACGGAACTGCACTGTCTAATATACGACACTATACTGTTTCTTACAGTCACGACACAACACTGCTCTTCACATAAAAACACTTTACCGCACTGCTAGCTAAGTCGCACTGTAGCACTGAACGCACTTGATGAGCACTTGAAGACCGCTGAGAAAATTCGGGCACTGTCAGGGTCCCTTATATATAGCTTGTCGGCAAACATCAAACAGAATGGTCAGAAGGGGCTAGACATGTTCCTGGAACATACACGTCCCTAATTAGATGCTGCCCGCGCCATTAGTCTTCGGTCGGCTCCTTTCATTTCGCTCGCACCTCTCAAATACGCGGCTATCTCTGTCAATCCTTAATTTTCGCAACAATATATATATATATATATATATATATATATATATATATATATATATATATATATATATTGTTACGTTTATTACAAAATCAGTAATAAACTTTTTTTATTAGAGTCCTTTCGGATTTCTAAATTAAACACACACGCTTCAGAGTTTTTATCACTGCACAATTTATTTAACAATGCACTACACACTTGATTAATTATTCTTAAGTACTACTCACAGTATTCAATGATAGCTTCACTGATAGCATTCTTCAAATCTTCGTATATAAAATGAACATTTCCAACACCATCAGACATCTCAAAAGATATATTTCTCCTTCCGATGAAGTTACAGATATATGAAAAACTTTTAGGGAATATATTGTGCTATAAGATCAAAAGTGTACTATACCAGCTCGTGGGGACTCTGCTTAATTACGCAGCCCCTGCGTGTTGGACATTTTTCAGCTCAAAATTCGCAATTTTGGCGATGACCCAATTTTCTAAACATTTCTTCAAATGTCCATCGATCCTATCCAGGAGATGACCAAAATGAGATCCGTTCACAATTATGTGTGTGTGTGTGTGTGTGTGTGTGTGTGTGTGTGTGTGTGTGTGTGTGTGTGTGTGGGTGGGTGGTGTGTGTGTGTGTGTGTGTGTGGGTGGATGGTGTGTGTGTGTGTGTGTGTGCGTGTGTGGGTGGATGGTGTGTGTGTGTGTGTGTGTGTGTGTGTGTGTGTGTGTGTGTGTATGGTGTGTGTGTGTGTGTGTGTGTGTGTGTGTTTGTGTGTGTGTGTGTCTGTCGGTGGATTGTGTGTGTGTGTGTGTGTGTGTGTGTGTGTGTGTGTGTGTGTGTGTGTGTGTGTGTGTGTGTGTATGTGTGTGTTGTGTGTTAACGCTCTATCGGGAGAGCTAGAGTGGAGGATTTTCGAAAATTATTATTATGTTATTATTCGTCGAACCAAACATTCTATATAACCAATCTTATTGCAAATTAAATTATCTATAATATTGTCATTTACAATTTTTTTCTCTATCTTGAATATTAATGGAGATATTTGCATTTTTTCAGTTTTCAGCCTTCAGCAAACCCCAACTTCTACTCATATTACATAAAAAATAATCTGTTATGTAATAAACCATATTATTCGAAGCTTAAATGCCAGAGACCTTTATTATGCGAGATACATGCAAATATGTTCTGGTGACCGCCCCAATCTTAAGTTTTTGGACAACTAAAATTTGATTGATTGGGATAAAAGTTATTTTGATTCAATATAAATTACAGTGCTACATATAGTAAATAGTTTTCAATAAAATTAATATGTTATATTCTGATATATTCAGTAATTGCTTTTGTTTCCGGTAATAGATTGGCAGACATGTATGTTTACATTCCAGACACTTCCCGTCGGACGGTTTCTATTTATCGTTTGTATTTACTCACTTAATATTGACGGTGGTGTTGTGTTATCAGTATGTTGATTTATCTATTCTTATACTTCAGGCGGGAATTCTGCTTAGCTTACACAGCCCCTGCGTGATGGACTTTTAGCAGATTTCCTTTAAGGGAAATCAGCTGTTGAGGTCGTACTCATAACGCGATTTTCGAAAAATTTCTTCAAATGTCCATCGATCCTACCCAGGAAAATTATATATATATATATATATATATATATATATATATATATATGGGAAACAGGTCTCAATAACACGAAGTCTTCCCACCAATTTATTTATTCACGCACAAGGCCTTTCGGCACTAACGTGCCATCATCAGGTGCTAACCAACAAACAACAAAGAAACAAGCTTAGGCCAAGTTATGCATCCAACAATTACATTTTGAAATATTTAACAAAATAGAATTTCATACTAAAATCAGTCTTAGAAAAAACGTCCTAACTTAAAACTA
Organism: Riptortus pedestris; assembly: GCA_019009955.1. Lineage (NCBI taxonomy): Eukaryota > Metazoa > Arthropoda > Insecta > Hemiptera > Alydidae > Riptortus > Riptortus pedestris. The sequence goes on along the minus strand of CM032232.1, from coordinate 133,729,192 downwards.
CTAGAATCTAAGTCAAACATTAAAAGAATATATTATAGTTCAATTAATTAAAATAGTCAAAGTGAATAAATACTCTAAACATTAACAAACACATGTATACCCTATAAAAAAGTTACTATAAATTAACAATTATCCTACCTTCGGCTGTATAATTGACGTTAACGCCACGGCTTTGGGGCCACTACTGGCGACTAGCAGAGATGGAGGAGGCCTACTCAACAGGACAGAACTTGGCATTTCCAATTGCACATTTAGGCAGACACCCCTCCGTCTCTCCAGCTCTATGTACAGGGGTTGCAATTTCTGAATTAGTTTGTGGTTATATTCCCTCGCCAATAAAGCTACCTCGTGTGGGGCATCTTCGTGCTTTTCTTTCCTCAAATGCTGGAGGAACGTTGAGTCCATTCTCGACAGATGCTCCTGGCACCTTTTCTTTAATTTCCTTGAAGTCCTTCCCACATAATACGCACCACATTCTCCACATATGATTTTATATATTCCCGACTGGTCCGGCAGCTTTATTGGGTCTTTTAGCTTACATAAAACGGATTTTAAATTATTTGGACTTGCAAAACCCACCCCGATTTTCTTACGTTTAAATATTCTTTGGATTTTTTTTTTTTTTTTTTTTTTTTTTATTGGCGAGGGAATATAACCACAAAATAATTCAGAAATTGGAACCTCTCTACATTGAGCTGGAGAGACGGAGCGGTGTCTGCCTAAATGTGCAATTGGAAATGCCAAGTTCTGTCCTGTTGAGTAGGCCTCCTCCATCTTTGCTAGTCGCCAGTAGTGGCCCCAAAGCCGTGGCGTTAACGTCAATTATACAGCAGAAGGTAGGATAATTGTTAATTTATAGTAACTTTTTTATAGGGTATACATGTGTTTGTTAATGTTTAGAGTATTTATTCACTTTGACTATTTTAATTAATTGAACTATAATATATTCTTTTAATGTTTGACTTAGATTCTAGTAGTTTTAAGTTAGGACGTTTTTTCTAAGACTGATTTTAGTATGAAATTCTATTTTGTTAAATATTTCAAAATGTAATTGTTGGATGCATAACTTGGCCTAAGCTTGTTTCTTTGTTGTTTGTTGGTTAGCACCTGATGATGGCACGTTAGTGCCGAAAGGCCTTGTGCATGAATAAATAAATTGGTGGGAAGACTTCGTGTTATTGAGACCTGTTTCCCAGATCTGCACTCCCACATCCAGCAACATACAAATTATATATATATATATATATATATATATATATATATATATATATATATATCTGTGTGTGTGTGTGTGTGTGTGTGTGTGTGTGTGTGTGTGTGTGTGTGTGTGTGTGTGTGTGTGTGTGTGTGTGTGTGTGTGTGTGTGTGTTTTAACGCTGTAGCAGTCGCAATTTTTGTTTGATCGTTACCAAACTCGAAATGTAATCGTTTTATATAAAAAGAAAGATCAAGTTTTTTAATGGCTGAAATTAGACAAGTGAGAGGGGGGGGGGTTTAGAGGGGGGATTTTTGAACAATCGATAAATCTCCGTTCTTATGCGTCGGGTAGAACAATTGTATAGAACCAATGTTATTGCAAATAAAAATTACTATAAATGTTGTTCTATACATTTTATCTGTATCTTGAATATTAACCGAGATATTTGCATTTGTATTGTGTGTGTGGTCGGCAGGAGTCGGCTATGTTCGGGACTTTCCGCCGAAAGCTAGGGCGGCCGTTTCCGTCACATTTCGTCCCTCGTGAAGAGGTTTTGTGATACCTTACTATTACTGTTGTTATTAGGCAGATTTCTCTATTGTAAAACTACACGAGGAAAATCTGCTTTGTTTACGCAGCCCCTGTATGAAGGACTTTTTTATTTGTAATAATCTTTGTTGATGTAACCCGGGCTATATATAATCCAAATAAGTTCTTGAGATAGGTTTTCGTTGATCTGAAGTGTATAGTGGTGTGCAGCACAATCTTCTTGCGGACTCTATTAGTGGTCTCCTAGCGTCCACAGGTCCTTTTGGCCGCCCTTTGAACGGATTTTCGGAAGCTATCCGGAGATTAGTGTCGGGCCTTTAGCCGAGACTATCTGGATTTGGAGGGAGAGAGTGCTAATCTCGCCGATCCGGGAGCTTAGGCAAGTAGCTTGGAGAGGCACTCAGCCACAACAGGTTTCTAGTTGACCCCAACACTTCAGCCTGAGATCTTGTTCAATCAGACCAACTGTCAATCAATCAATGCCGTGTAACCTCACTGAAAGCTAGTCGATTTCCCGCCTTAGAGATATCTATCGTCGAAATGTGACCTTAGTTCAATCTTAGTTGTAGTTGAAAGGACCGAAGACAGATGAAAAAAAGTCCGTCACGCAGGGGCTCCGTAAACTAAGCAGATTTCCCACGTGAAGTTTTACAATAGAGAAATTTCACGAGAGTCGAGCAGTTAAGGAAACGGCCGAACTAGCTTTTGGCGGGAAAGTCACCCGTCCGTTCGCCGCCCAGATTTAATAAAAATGCAAATATCTCGGTTAATATTCAAGATATAGAATAAATGTATATAACAATATTTATAGTAAATATAATTTGTAATAAGATTGATTTTGTACAATTTTTCGATCCGACGCATAGTAACGGAGATATTTCGAATTTTCGAAAAGCAGATTTCCCAAGTGCGTCACATATTTGCATTTATCTCAAAAGGTAAAAGTTCGTCACGCAGGGGCTGCGTAAACTAAGCAGATTTCCCACGAGAAGTTTTACAATAAGAAATCTGCCTAATAACAACTGTAGTAGTAAGAAAACTCTAAACCTAAAACATTATTTAGGGCGTAATAACCCAGTAGTTTCTAGCCCCAAAAAACAGTTAACCTAACCTCTAAACCTATTCACGAGGGACGAATAGTTATGGAAACGGCCGCCAGTCCGGCTCGGCGGAAAGTCCGAACATAGCCTAATGGTGACCACACGCAGAATACAAATGCAAATATCTCGGTTAATATTCAAGATACAGAATAAATGTATAGAACAATATTTATAGTAAATTTAATTTGCAATAAGATTTATTTTATACAATTTTTCGATCCGGCCCATAATAACGGTGATATTTTGAATTTTCAAAAATCCCCCCTCTAAACCCCTCCTCCCACTGGTCCGATTTCAGCCATTAACGAACTTGATCTTTCTTTTTACATAAAACGATTAAATTCCGAGTTTGGTAAAGATCAAACAAAAATTGCGACCGCTAGAGCATTAACAGACAAATATATATAATTTTGAACGGACCTCATTTTCGTCATCTCCTGGGTAGGATCGATGGACATTTGAAGATATTTTTCGAAACTCGCATCATGAGTACGACCTCAATAGCTGATTTCCCTTAAGGGAAATCTGCTAAAAGCTCAATAAGACCAATATTTGGTATATAAGCTTAGAATAAAGCATTTCATAACATAATAGCTTATTGTTAATATGACATTGAGTAGGGGTTGGGGTTTACTGAAGGCTTAAAATTAAAAAAAAGTCCATCACGCAGGGGATTTGTAAACTAACAGATTTCTCACGTGAAGTTTTACAATAGAGAAATCTACATACCGGTAACACAACACCATCTTGAATATGGGGGGGGGTATCAACAAAACGTATTTGCATATACCTCACAAAGTAAAAGGTTAGAAGGCAAGAACGGAGAAAGGTTAGGTTACTCGAGTTCCAAACAGTTACGGAAACGGCCGAACTAATCCGGAAACATCTGGCAATACCCACACACACACTTAATTAAAATGCAAATATCTCGGTTAATGATCAAGATAGAGAATAAATGAATATAACAATATTTATAGTAAATTTAATTTTCAATTGGTGTGGTGGTGGTTTAAAATTGGTTCTATACAATATTTCGATCCAACATGCAGTAACGGAGATATTTCGAATTTTCAAAAATCCCCCCTCTCTAAACCCCCCTCCCACTAGTCCAATTTCAGCCGTTAACGAATTTGATCTTTCTTTTTACATAAAACGATTATATACCAAGTTTGGTGACGATTAAACAAAAATTGCGACCGCTAGAGTGTTAACTGAACCCTTAAGGGAAATCAGCTAAAATCGAATTGTATTGGTTAATATTCACGATATAGAAAATAATTATATAATGACATTTATAGGCACTTACGCTTTCAGTAATATTGTTTCTATACACATTTTCGATCCGACTTATAAAAACGAAGATATTTCGAATTTTCAAAATTCCTCTCTTCTAAACTCCCTCTCCACCCAGTCCGATTTCAGCCGCTAACGAAGTTGATCTTCCTTTATATATAAAACGCTTATGTATCGAGTATGTTAACGATAACACAAAAATTGCAACCGCTAGAGCGGTAACAGACAAATATGTGTATATACAATTTTGAACGGACCACATTTTTGTCATCTTCTAGATAAGATTGATGGCTATTTGAAGAAATTTTTCGAAAACCAATACCTTAACCCTCGGTCGGGCGCGTCAAGAATATCCGTCTTTCAGAGATACTACCTCAACAGTTTTTACGGAAATACAGTTTTTTAATATATATTTTGCCTTAAAATGTTCAGTTTGTAATTAGAAATCATATCTGAGGAAGTATTTGTTTGAAAGAAGTAAATAATTTTCAAAATTGACACGTTCTGCAATAAAAAAAATCATGGTAGATAATATAACCAAGTTGGTTATAGATTCATTATTATTAAAACCGTGGACGATAATTTTTAAAATATAATTAAAACATACAAATACCAAGAGAAATAGTTTAAATGGACATGTCTTAATTATTCATAATTCATTTCAGTTTGTGAACAATATAGACAAAATATCTAAATATAACTTCATTCAAAAACAAGTAGCTCGAAATCACTTTTAGATAAGACTTATTAAAAACCATCTAAATTTTAATGTACCAATCCTTTTAAAAATACCAGTTTAATTATTATCTCTTTTGCAGAGCTGCATTACAATTAGGACAAGGTGTGGAACTATGTTGTAAACAAATTTTGCTTTTGCAAATCTCACAAGAATAATGAGTAAACCTACATTTCTTTTCAGTTTTGCTTAGTTCACGTCATATGCTTTAGTTCGTTGTAGCGGAGGGACTTTTTTTATGCTGTTCTGTACTTGAGTTCAATGTATGGTCCAATGAGTCTCTGTACTCGTCAAGTTTCGTCCCTAGTTCGGTTGGTAAACGTCTACTGTTGTCACTGCGTCATACAATATTTTCTTGAATAAGTTCTTCTGAAAGCTCATGTATGAGCAAAATAATAGAAAAATTGGTTTATATGGTTCCATTTAATAAAGAGAAACTTAATTGATGTATATATTTATGAAATACAGATTTCAAAAAAACTTCCGAGATCGGGCGCGTGGTATCTAGGAGATTAAACTGAATGACAGGTGAAACACACGACTCCATGGAACACAGTGACAATACTGACCTTGAGGGGGGGATCCAAAAACCACATAACTCGGAGCACTATTCCACCACTCTCTGCTAGGAGGTGTGGCAAATATTTTTCTAGAAACCATGTATCTGAGAGATCACGCGCCCGACGGAGGGTTAATACCTGATTTCCCTTAAGAGAAATCTGGTAATACACGCATAAAAACTATTATGTTTAAAGAGTCTTTTCTGACTCGAATCAGATGATCAAGATTATTTAATTTGAATGTGACTTACGATATTTCCGTTTAAATGCATTTGATACAAAATTTAATAAAAAAATAATTTATAACAATAAAAAAAATGGTACAATGCACATTGTTTGAATTTTAAAGATACTATGAAAGCTGTAGTTTTTTATTTTCACCTCCCATACATCTTAAACAGTCCCAAAAATGGAATGTCAACATTCTAAGGGTAACCCCTTTTGAGTTGAGTACATTCCTCCACTTTATGATAGTATGGCTAATTGAGACGGGTTATCTAGAGTTCAGCACCCTTTACTACCCGGGGTAGGACTAAGGATTTTCTAAAGAAGTGAGTTTGTCACTAAATAAATTTCTATCGCCCAACCCACGCCTAGAAGTTTACCAAGTGTATTAAGACCACTCACATGGCTTACTTGGTCCCCGGGGAATATTCAAACTACAAAAACAGAAAATAAATGATTGCAAGAAACAACCATCTGTGAAAGAAAAAAAGCAACCCTCGGCCTATTTTTTGGATGCTAATTAAACTGCTATAAAATAACTGAGTAATAAGTTTAGATGAAACGGGAAGGATACTCCTTAACGTTAGAAAAACGTTAAAAAAATGAGAAATAACTTTTGATGATAAATAGTTTGAGGGAGAGAGGGAAGGATGTTATCCTTTCATCACGAGCAAGTAGAAGGTTTATTTGACAAACTGAAAAAGTTTCCCGGGGCAGAAGTACATTCAAACTATGTCAACATTATTTTACAAGGAAGGTTATGCTAACGGGAAACAGACCGCAACCTACTTTCCACCAGACGTTGTAACACTGTGCCTCGGAGATAACACTTCTTCTTGAGTGTTGTTACCTATAACTTACATTCTTGTACACACAGAAACACATAAAACCCTAATATATATATATATATATATATATATATATATATATATATATATATTATTTATTTCCTTCCTGAAGTAACCTACAGGAAGGGAGTTTATTAGCCACACGGCCCGTACAATAATTAGTACATAACGTGTGCTTGATACATAACATTTTTTTTTTTTTAACTATGAATAACATAAAATATTTGTACAATAAAATTTACAACAAAGAAAAAGAAAGAAAAAAAAAGGAAAAGAAAAACAAATTTTGAATTCAATGCTGAATAATTAATTAATTAACTGTATTTCAGTTTCAAATAATACAGGAAGTCATACATTTCTTCAGCAAACTGTTTTAATGGTTTATTATGTTTATAAAATAATAGTTTTTCCTCAACAGGCCAATTTTTTTGTCGGCATTTTAGTTGGGTTTTAATGTTTTCTCTTTGGTCTGTTAGTAGTCTGCAGTCATAGAGGAAGTGTCTGTATGTCTGTTCAGTAGTAAAGTCGCAGTAACAGTTTGGTTGATCTGTTAGGCCAAAACGATTAAAGTAAGAATTTGTTGTTCCGTGTCCAGTTAATAATTGTGTCAAGTAAAAGTCTGTTGATATTAATTTTTGTCCTAAGTACTCTTTAATGTCTGGAATAAATATCTTTAAATGTTGTCCTTTCATAGTCGTATTCCATTTCTGTTGCCATGTGTTAATTGTGTCAGTAAGTAATTGTGTTTTTAAGTGTGATTTTGTTATTTTGTTGTAGCATTCTGGAATTTTGGTATCTTTTGACCCTGATTTTGCAGATAAATCAGGGATATAGTTTCCCGAATGCTCTTTGATCCAGCAAAAGTGTATGTGTATATTATTTTGTTTAAGTCTTGTAAGTAACTGTGTGTGTGTGTGTGTGTGTGTGTGTGTGTGTGTGTGTGTGTATATATTTTCATATTTAAAACCTTGAGGAATATTCCACAAAAGAAAAATCCAAAGGCCACCACGGCGTCTTTCAGCATCCATTAAGCAAAATATACAAAATACATTGCTGCACTTCATTTAAAATAATTTCAAAAATATATAATTATTGTTTAATTATATAATATTAATGTCATGTTCGGTATCTGTGTTCTAATGCATCGTATCGTAAAATGAATGCTATTTATAATCTTTTCTAATAAATAAAAAAATAGTCTTCAGCCAGCAGGTGCGTAAACTAAGCAGATTTCCCACGTGATGTTTAACAATAGATTAATCAACATACCTGTAACACAACACCACCGTGAATATGTGAATAAATACATACGATAATAAGAAACCTCACAACGGAAAGCATCTGAAATGTAAACAAACAGTTCTGCCAACTTCTTAGCGGAAAGAAAACCAATTACTGTACTGAATATAACATATTAATTTGATTGAAAACTATTTATACTATATATATGTAGCACTGTAATATATAATGAATCAGAATAATTTTTATCTGAATCAATCAAATTTAAGTAGTCCAGAAATAAGACTTAAGAAGGAGGGGGGTCACCAGAAAATATTTGCGTGTTTCTTGTATAATAATTGTCTCATGAAAACAATATTTGGTATTTAAGCTTCGAATGATGCGGTTTATTACATAACGGAGTATTGTTTATGGAACATGAGAAGAAGTAGGGGTTTGCTGAAGCCTGAAAAATTCAAATATCTCGGTTAATATTCGAGATAGAGAATAAACTATGTAACAATATTTATAGTAAATTTAATTTGCTATAAGATTGATTCTATAAATATTTTTGATCTGACGTATAGTAACGGATATATTACAAATTTTCAAAACTCCCCCCTCAATCCCCCCCCCTCTGTACGATTTCAGTCGTTAACGAACTTGATCTTTTTTTTTACATAATACTACTAAATATCGAGTTTGGTACCAATTAAACAATAATTGCGACCGCAAGAGCGGTAACACACCTACCTTGCCAAATTTCTCTGCTAGAGCTTGATGGTATATTAAATACCAAGTATTTCACATGCAGCTATCATGTGTTCAATGGGCTTATTAGTTTGTTGCATAATCTATATTGCATGAGACACTACTGTCATTGAGGATATGACGTCTGTATGATCTGGTGGCAATCGCTTCGAGCTGGACTGCAGTTATACCTTCGATTTCATGAAATAGCTTCCCAGACGTCAGCCACGCGTTAGAATAAGCCGAATCTACCTCCAAGTCGGCGACTGTTAGACCACGAAGTTCCTTACTTTGCCAATCCGAAACAAAATGGGATTCATCTTTAAGTTCAGGATTGTTACTACATTTCAAGCTCAAGGCTGTTAATCTTTCGTCAAGATTAACCAGTCCTACAAAAACAAGGCCTTATGTAATATCTGAGGTTACTTCCTTCGGCTGACATAGATTATTATATTATAAATTAATAAATAACAATAAATTAAAATATAATATATTATTGAATTATAATAAACTATTACATAATTTAATAAATTACAATATAATATAGTATCGTATAACAATAAATTATCATATAAATTTATAATTAATAATTAAATTATAGTATGGCATTGTATAATAATAAATCTTCTTATTGATCCTTAATAATAAATTATTATATAAATTAATAAATAGTAATACATTACAATATAATATGTTATTGTATAATAATAAATTATCTTATAAATTAATAAATTACAATATAATATTTTATTGTGTAATTATAAACTAATAAATTTCAATATAATATTTCATTGTATAATTATAAATTATTATGTAAATTAATTTATTATAATAAATTATATATATATATATATATATATATATATATATATATATATATATATATAAAACTTACATTAAATTAATAAATTACACTATAATATATTATCGTATTATAATAACTTATTATATAAATTAATAAATAATAATAAATTGTTATGACATTAATAAATTATAATATAAAATAAATTAAAAATAATAATAAATTACTATATGATATATTATTGTATAATTATAAATTATTATTATTTGTATAATTATATTATATTATTCTATAAGTATTAATTATTTTATAAATTGATAAAAAAATATATAAGTTAATAAATAATAATAATACTTTACTATATACTATATTATAGCAAAATAATAAATTAAAGCATAGTATAGAGAGAGCAGTGGGGGACTGGTTGTAGCCTTTGAATGGAGTAATTATAAGCATTTATCTAAATGGACAGAGACCTGTCGATCTACCTTTTGTGAGGGTCCGTAGATAAAAAAAAGAGGCAGACAGAACTGGAGATAGCGAAATAAATAGACGAATTAAAAGAGATAAATGGATAGGAGACAGTACACAAGAGAGTAATTGACGTATTTTTTTTTTTTTTTTGGTCCTAGACCGTGCAACAAAATAAAAATAAAGGAAAAGAAAAAAGAACCATTTCATCATTTGGTAACTAGCCCTGAAAATGGAGCGGGACATTTTCTTGCTCATTGCTATTGCGGGTCAATACTGCATTTCAGAAAATTGATTGTTGGTCTCTTTTCTAGCAGATTTCCCTTAAGGGAAATCACCTATTGAGGTCGTACTCATGACGCGATTTTCGAAATTTTCTAGTAATATCCATTGATCCTACCTAGGAGATGACAATTATGAGTTCCGTTTGAAAACTGTAGATATAAATATATATATATATATATATATATACACACACACACACAGATCCATATATATATATATATATATATATATATGTGTATATATATACATATATATGTATATATACATATATATGTGTGTTTGTGTGTGTGTGTGTTATATCTGTATGTTTTGTTGAACCTCATTATCATAACATACTGGGTACTATTCGATTATGTAACGTATTAAGTATGATCAGCTGCTGGCATTTACAAAATACCAATTTCAACAAAAATAGTTGACAAATTTTAAAATATCAGAATAACAAATTTAATATAAAAAAAAAATTCTTAGCATTAAAAATAAGCCAGCGATATTCTTTGCTCGTGACAGCCACTCTACGAGACCCACTATTCGAGGGTGGCTTTTCATGCCTAAACCACAAAAAGGAATTTAACCATGAACATTTCCGTGAAACGCGCCCTGACAGTAGGACACATGTCATGTCTATTCAATGACGTTACATTGCCGAGGGTTATAAATAAATTTTGGCGACAACTCGTCGCACTTTGTCTACTGATACGTAACGATTTTTAGCAGATTTTCCTAACTGAACACCGCTCCAGAATGTAAGTTAATATAAATGTTAATTACAATAAAAGTCCGCCATGCAGTTCATGCGCAAACTATGGTGATTTCCGTCGTATGCCACATATTTGCATTTATCACAAGATGTAAATGTTCAATAAGAACAATATTTCGCATTTATGCCTCAAATAAAGTGCTTACATCTTATTATTTATATGCCATGAGTAGGAGCGAGTGTTTACTAAAACCCACAAACTAAAAAAAATGCAAATATCTCGGTTAATATTAAAGATAGTGAAAAAATGTATATAAAACATTTATAGAACATTTTTTTGCAAAAGATCGTCCTTATACAATTTTTCTATCCGACGTATAATAACGGAGATATTAGGAATTTTCATAGCCATTAACGAACTAGATCTTTATTTTTACAGGCTTAAACCATGTGAGTGTAAAGCGTTGACCTTAATCTCACATGGTAAACCTAGAGTGGCGAGTTCGATTCCCGCCTGGGCAGAGGAATTTATTTAGTGACGGAATTCATTAAATAAAATCCTTAGTTCCACCCTGGCTAGAAAAGGGTTTTAACCTGTAGATTACCCGTTCCAATTAGCCTTAGTTACAAAAATGTAGACGTTAATAAATCATTTTATTTTTAAATAAAACGTTTAAATATCAGGTTTGGTAACTGTAAAAAAAAATTACGACCTCTAGAGCGTTACCAGACACAGTCACAGACACACACACACACACACACACACACACACACACACACACACACACACACATATATATATATATATATATATATATATATATTCACATATTTTTTTTTTCGAAAATCGAGTCATGAGTAAAACCTGGATACCTGATTTCTCTTATTCCCTGATCTGCTAAAATACACCTATTTGGTAAAACAACTGTTTTGTAATCATATATAGAAATATATGATATATATAAATAAAATAATCAGGTGGAAAAGAGCACTACTAATAATCACAAATAACATATTTGGCAACCTTTTAAATTTAAAAAGTCCGTCACGCAGGGGCTGCGTAAACTAAGCAGATTTCCCACGTGATGTTTTACAATAGAGAAAATACACGAGAGCCGAGTAGTTAAGGAAACGCCCGAACTAGCTTTTAGCGGGAAAGCCACTTGTCCGTTAGCCGCCCAGATTTAAGAAAAATGCAAATATCTCGGTTAATATTCACGATAGAGAATACATGTATAAAACAATATTTATAGTAAATTTCATTTGCATTAAGATTAATTCTATACAATTTTTCGATCCGACGTATAGTAACGGAGATATTTCGAATTTTCGAAAATCCTCCCCTCTAAACTCCCCCCCCCTCCCACTGGTCCGATTTCAGCCGTTAACGAACTTGATGTTTCTTTTTATATAAAACGACTAAATATCGAGTTTGGTAACGATTAAACAAAAATTGCGACCGCTAGATTGGTAACAGACATATATATATATATATATATATATATATATATATATATATATATATATATATATATATACAGTTTTGAACGGACCTCATTTTCGTCATCTACTAGGTATGATCGATGGACATTTGAAGAAAAATTTCAAAAACTCCGTCATGAGTACAACCTCAATTGCTGATTTACATTAAGGGGAAATCTGATAAAACAGATAAGAGCTTCTTAAATTAGTTCGAATTCAAAATGTTTAACATTATAGAAAGTTTAATATGCTGTTCTATAGCTAGTTATATTAGTTATTCGACTTAAATTTTATAATAAAGTTAGCAGCGAGCTCTATTTGCAGAATGGTTTATACATTTTAATAGTTTATGAGACAATACTTTTATTTAACTGCAAGAAATGTAGGTATCACAAGAGTTTCCCTGCTTTTAAACAGATGGCATTTCATCAAGAAGTTGGAATGAAAATACGAAGTTTGACTAACTGTTTTCCATTCTTCGACGCTCAAAAGCCACTTGCTCCGTCTTGAGAAAACGCGCTAACAAGGAAACACAACAAAGGCAGGTTCTGAACTCTCTCTCTCCGGGAATTGCTTCGGGAGGAGAAAATCGCGGGGAGGCAACTTTAAACGAAGCCCATTGTGCTCTCGGAGCGAGTAAAAAGATGGAGAATGAGCAGTGGAGTTGAAAGAAGTACCGATTATTTAGGAAAGTAGTTAGGAAAGGATTAGGATGTTAGGTGTAGAGTGGAATAAAAAGTCCTTCACGCAGGGGATGCGTTAACTAAGCGGATTCCCGACGTGAATCACGTATTTGCAATTATTTCAAAGAGTGAATATTCTACGAGAAGAATAAGTTGCATTTAGGCTTCAAATAGTTCGTAATATAACACCTTATTATTGATATGACATGAGTAGGAGTGGGGGTTTTCTAGAGGCCAACAAATGAAAAGTCCGTGAGGCAGGGGCTGCGTAAACTAAGCAGATTTCCCACTTGAAGTTTTACAATAGAGAAATTTCACGAGAGTCGAGCAGTTAAGGAAACGGACGAACTAGCTTTTGGCGGGAAAGTCACCTGTCCCCCAGATTTAATAAAAATGCAAATAAATCGGTTAATATTCAAGATAGAGAATAAATGTATAGAATAATATTTATAGTAATTTTATTTTCAATAAGATTGGTTTTATACAATTTTTCGATCCGACGTATAGTAACGCAGATATTTTGAATTTTCGAAAATCTTCCCCTCTAAACCCCCCCTCCCACTGGTCCGATTTCAGCCATTAACGAACTTGATCTGTCTTTTTACATAAAACGACTAAACATCGAGTTTGGTAACGATCAAACAAAAATTGCAACCGCTAGAGCGGTAACAGACAAATATATATATATATATATATATATATATATATATATATATATATATATATATATATATATATATATAGTTTTGAACGGACCTCATTTTCGTTATCTACTAGGTAGGATCGATGGACATTTGAAGAAAAATTTCGAAAATTCCGTCATGAGTACAACCTCAATAGCTGATTTCCCTTAAAGGAAATCTGCTAAAAAGGGAATATATCCATTAAAAATCAACATTTATAATAAGATTGGTTTTGTACAATATTTCGACCCGGCGCATAATACTGAGGATAATAGGAAATATTGAGATTTCTCGAAATTCCCCCTCCCTCTCGTCGGATTTCGGCCGTTAGCGACTCGATCTTTAGTTTTACATAAAATGTTTAAATATGAAGTTTAGGAACGGTCAAACAAAAATTGCGACCGCTTGAGCGTTAACAGGCAAAATATATTTTCAGTTTTGAACGGACCTCACTTTTGCCATCTCCTGGGATGTATCGATGGACATTTGAGGAAATATTTCAAATAGTATGTTTAAAACAAAAGCTACTTTTAATATCACAAAAAAAACAACTTTTGTTATGTGCAGGTTTTACTTAAAAACAAATAGAAAACAAAATATCTCGTTTATACTTTGTTATACGACAAAAGTGAATATAACAAAAGTTACTCTAAATAACAAACTAAACAACGTTTGCTATGTGCATATTTTCCGTAAAACCAATAGGAAACGAAATATCGCTATTTTTAATTTCAGGCCTCTTTTATAACCCCCACCCCAGTTCGTCTCAGAAAGTATTATTATAGCCAGAAATTTAACCTGTTTTAGTAGTAATACACATACCAAGTTTCATAAAATTTGGTTCAGCCGTTTACGATTCTATAAAGGACATACAGTCAAACATTCATTTTTATATATATATGGGCATTCGCAATTTTGTTTGATCGATACCAAACTCTATATTTAAACGTTTTATGTAAAAATGATGATCTAGTTCGTTAACGTCTTAAATCGAACAAATGGTTGGAGTCGGGGGGAATTTCGAAAATTCTAAATATCTCCGTTATTATGCGTCGGATCGAGAATTTGTATAGAATCAATCATATTGAAAATGTAATTTTCTATAAATGTTGTTATTTACGTTTTTCATTATCTTGATTATTAACCTAAATATTTCCATTTATTATTTTTCGCCCTTCAGTGAAGCATATTATTCAAAACCTAAATACCAAATATTTTTTTCATTGAGCTTTTACGTTCTGAGATAATTGTCAAAACGTGAGGTGCGTGAGAAATCTGTTTAGTTAGCGTAGCCCCTGCGTGTTCGGACTTTTTATTACGAAGACCGTGGAAGTCTACGAGTGAAGTCAAAGTTTCTTTTTGGGTTTCAAAGGAAATCTGCTGAAACGAAGGAGGTTGCCTGTTCCCCGATGTCCGTGGCTGAGACTCACGCGGCTGGCACGCTGTCATCCGGGCAGCAAATCTAATAGAAGGTCCTGGAGTACGGTCAAGGCAGAGAGGACGACACGTAGCAGATCTAAATCACCAAGCCTCTTCTGGCTCTAGGCTCTCTCTCTTCCCCAATTGCTTTTCTCTATCTCATTAAGGATTCTCTCTGATAGCTCTCTCATGGTACATTGCTTCTTAGAGTCGGCGAAATGAACTCCCGGAAAAATCTATCTCCAATATTTCCTATTTGTTCCCGACTAAGCTACGCTACTTCGATAGCCTGTCTTTGGCACTCTCTAATAAATAAGGCTTAAAGATTTAAAGTCCGTCACGCAGGGGCTGCGATA
Organism: Riptortus pedestris; assembly: GCA_019009955.1. Classification (NCBI taxonomy): domain Eukaryota; kingdom Metazoa; phylum Arthropoda; class Insecta; order Hemiptera; family Alydidae; genus Riptortus; species Riptortus pedestris. The sequence continues at coordinate 133,713,834 of CM032232.1, read as the reverse complement.
ATTAACCCTAGAATGGTAGTGATATCATTTCCCGCTTAATGGTATTGATACGTCAATTTTACGTGTGCAACTGATAATTGGTGAAATTATTCAAAATTTGTTAATGTTTGGGACTATTTTTTTTATTTTATTAAAAGATACACTTTTCTTTAACTTATATCTACGTTAATATCTAATAATGTGCACGGCAATCCTTTCAGGCGCTTGGTTCGAAACACGTTCCGGAGGTTGTGTGCTCCATTCATATCCATTCTTACCAAGCACAACCCCACCTTCTACATTTATTGGAACTGATCTGTCAATATTGTGTGGTTGAGAGGTTTTAGGTTTTTTTTGCCTCTATTTCTTCTCTTTCTACGATTGCCTTGATGTTTTCTAAAATTTGCTGACTCTCATCGCTATCTAGCCAACTCTATGTTGCGATCATTTCCGAAGGCTCAACCTCCTCATCACTTGGAGAATACTCCGGATCATCATCGGATTATCAATATCCATCTATTCCATAATTGTCATTTTCCCCATCTGACCCATCGGAGAGGAGAGTTCTTTCAACAAATTTCTTCGTCCGTTGAATATTTTTTCTCATTTTTCAGAGACTATAAACAGATTATTATTATTATTATTTATATTCTCTCTATACATCTTTGTTACAAAAAGTTGCGGTTAATAGTATTGATACGTAAATATTACGTGTCATTTTTATTTCAAAAGATAGTATTGGATGAGTGGGAAGGTTCACTTAGCTGGACTTGGCGGATATCAAGGCGGAACTATCTGGAGGGCTCATAGCTGAGGGGTGAGGGTGGTGGGGTCGTTAACGGCCCTTTGATAACAGTTCAAACCAGATCATACGTAATTTTTACGTTCAATACCATTCTAGGGTTAAGCAGATTTCCAACGTGCGTCACATATTTGCATTTATCTCAAAATGTAAAAGCTCAATGAGAACAGAATTTGGTATTTAGGCTTTAAAAAAGTGCTTCATAATGTAACAGCTTATTGTTAATATGACATGAGTAGGAGTGGGGGTTACTGACAAATGCAAGTATTTCGGTTAATATTAAAGGTAGTGAAAAAGTGTACATAACAATATTTATGGGACATTACAATTTCAATATGATTGGTTCTTTACAATTTTTTGATCCGATAATTAACAACGGATATATTAAGAATTTTCATAATTCTCCCCTTTAACTCCTTCCTCCGTCCGATTTCAGTTATTAAAGAATTTGTTCTTAATTTTTGCTTAGAACTTTTAAATTACAAGTTTCCAAACGATCAAACAAAAATTAAGACTGCTAGAGTACTAACAGACAGATATATAAATATATATATATATATATATATATATATATATATATATATATATATATATATATATATATATAAAATTGTAACCTCTGTCTGTACATTGATTTTTTCGCGAAACTTCACGATAACTTTTAGTTTCATATGCCATAGACACCATATCTGTAATTTGCTTCTTTCGTGTATGTTTTTTTGTACCCTTTTTACGCATAAACGGCTGAACCGAATTTTATGAAACTTGGTATGTATATTACCACTAACCAAACTTAGACTTTAGGCTATATTAATATTGTCTGAGGGGCCGAGGAGGGGGGGGGGGTTATATGGGTGTCCTGAAATTAAAAATAGCAGTATTTCGTTTCCTATTTGTTTGTCGGCAAATATGAATATAACAAAAGTTTTTTATTTTTTTATTTAGAGTAACTTTTGTTATATACACTTTTTTCGTATACCTAATTATAAACGAGATCTATACTAAAACTTTAGCGTGAGCCAACAATTTTAGTTGGTACTAACAATTGAACCGAAAATAACCAAACTCGATATGTGAATTAGCATTAATTCTTCCAAGATTATAAGCTATAATTAATATCATGTCCTTAATAATTCAAATCTATGCATAATGGTCAGCAGACGGGAAATATGACAATCTGGAGGACAGAGAAGTCTTACATACAAAATAAATTTTAAATATACTCGTAGACTTCCACGGTCCTGGTCATTAATACTATTAAGGTCTTCGGGTCTTGACCGTGTCTTCATATTGGTTGCCAACGTTTCGCTAGAAATGCTACTAGCTTCCTCAGGGCTATCTCTGAGACTGAAGAGTTGTTAGTTCATCTCTGGTATATATTTCCTTGGGCGGAGTCTTCCCTTCCAGGTGTCTACGGATACTTGGTCCGGTGGTCGTTCATCGCCTATACCGTCGTTTTCGTTTCTTATTCGAGGTCTCTGTGGAATTACCGGCTTCCAGAGTTTGCTGAGTCTGTATCCATCCTCGCTATTGAAGTTGTTAGGGCATTTCGCTATTTCTATAGCTTCTCGAACCAGTCTTTCTTGGTAACGGTCAACCTTTGCCAGTACCTTGACTTCATCGAATTTAATGTTATGGTTGGTTTCCCAGAAATGTTCCGCTATGGCTGATTCTTCTGTCCGAAACTTTTTTACCAAGTATTGGCCTGACCACAGGGGCCTGGGAGGGAGGGAGGGAGGGAGGGAGGGAGGGAGGGAGGGAGGAGGGAGAGAGAGAGAGAGAGAGAGAGAGAGAGAGAGAGAGAGAGAGAGAGTGGTAGAGAGAGAGAGAGAGAGAGAGAGAGAGAGAGAGAGAGAGAGAATCAAATTTAATATTTTTTTTTATTAATTTTAATTTTTTGATTTTAAGATTCTATTAAAGCTATTTATAAAATCGAAATAAAGAATAAGCGATTATTAAAGAGAATTTAATGTCATTGAAAATGTCATAGACAGAAAACATTCTATAGCAATAATTTATCTTCTGCAGCTGAATTTATGTAATAAAATAAAGGTACATTAAAAAACCACAAAACTCGATTTTTCTCCAATACTATTAGGAACAGGAACTTACAACATATGGGCAATTTTGTTCCTTTTGAAGAGTAGAAACACCGTTAGAAGTTTGTATATCTACTTACCGAACACCCTGTATATATAAATAAAATATAGTTGTATGAATAAGAAGATAACATGTACGTATTATGTGTTTTTTTTTGTTATAACAATGCATTTTTGTTATCCTGCTAAAATTGAAAGTTGTCTGTAACCACTGAATTCATCTGCCAACCGACCAAAATCCCGTTCTACCCAATTAAAAAAAAAACGACTTCCAGGATAACAATGTTGAGCTAAGTATTATTCATCGCCAACTCTTAACAATAAAAGAAAAATTATTAAAGTCTTTTATTTTAATTAATATTATTTTCTTTAGGCTGTATGTATTTTTTAAAGCACACAGTTAACATTTCACAATTACAAATGTTCTGTTATTTAAAAAAGAAAATCTTCGCTCCTAAGGTATGAATAGACAAGTTTGTCTCATGATTTTACTAGAAGGAAGTAATTTGCTCTTAAACATTTCACAATTAATGTATTACCTGTGAAGAATTATTTGTGTAAATATTTTAAAAATCTTTATCTCTTTCTTAAAGCCTTGTGTGAATGATTTTGATCAATATTTTATATACACCAAGTGGCTATTAGGTCTTGTGCAAAATTATTTGGAGTTATTTATAGAAACGCTAATTTTAGCCTAAAATTATAAACCAATTATTAGTATACCTTCATATAAATCTCTAAATAGTTCAGAGTGTTATATATATCTCATAATCTAACGGAACACATTGAAAGCAAACAAGTATTAATTTCGTAGTACATGTGATTTCGTTTATAATTATCTTTATGAACTGGGTTTTCCATTTATAAACATTGTGCAAGAACAATTTTGGTTGCCAATGGGATAAAATAGTATTATTTTTTTCATGTATATTCTCTAAATAAAACCGAATTGAGCTTTTTATTTTAAATTCATTACTCATTGGTACATGTTACTAAATTCATTCAACATTTTGATAATGGCATATTTGACAGGTGGAGCCCATTTTTTAACCGTTTTCTAAAAATAATCTATGATAGAACACAATAATAACCACTTATCTCCGAGAAAAAACTCATTAAATAGTGAAAATTATATTAGCAGATTTCCCTTAAAAGAAATCAGCTATTGAGGTTGTACTCATGACGGAAATTCCGAAATTTTTCTTCAAATGTCCATCGATCCTACCTAGTAGATGACGAAAATGAAGTACGCTCAAAACTATATATATATATATATATATATATATATATATTTGTCTGTTACCACTCTAGTGGTCGCAGAAATTTTTGTTTGATCGGTACCAAACTCGTAGTCGTTTTATGTAAAAAGAAAGATCAAGTTCGTTAATGGCTGAAATCGGTTTAGAGGGGGGATTTTCGAGAATTCGAAATATCTCCGTTATTATGCATCGGATCGAAAAAATGTATAGAACCAATCTTATTGCAAATTAAATTTACTATAAATATTGTTATATAAATTTATTCTCTACCTTGAATATTAACCGAGATATTTGCATTTTTATGAAGCCTGTGGTCGGGTATAGTACGGATTAGGTCGGCCATTTCCGTCAGTTCTAGGCTCAGGTGGAAGCTTCTTCTAACCTTACCTGTCGTTTCTAACCTTACCTTACCTTCTTTACTTTGTGAGATTTTTGCAAATACGTTCTGTTCATCCGCCCCCCCCCCCTTCTTTGGTTCTTGGACTACTAAAATTTGAGTTATTAAAATATAAATTATTCTTACAATTCAGAAGCCGTTTCAGTTGGGAATTTATTTTAATTAACTGAACGATTTCTCATTGCCCTTTGTATTTAATCACGGTGGTATTGTGTTACCAGTATGCAGATTTCTCTATTGTAAAACTTCACGTGGGAAATCTGCTTAGTTTACGCAGCCCCTGCGTGACGAACTTTTGTATCTTAGAAATATTTAAAGAGCTGTACTCAGGATACTTTCGTTAAGAGCTGTTGAGATTTTAATTTAACAGATTTCCTTTAAGGGAAATCAGCTCCCGCTGGATCAGGGTCCGTCTTCATGACGAAATGTTTTAAAAATGTCCACAAATGTCTGTTACCCCTCTAGAGGTTGAAATTTTTGTATGGTCATTTTTTTTTCATTAGGCGTTTCATGAAAAACTAAGGATCTCGTTTGATAACGGTTGAAATGAAAGTGGGTGGAGGGAAGGGGGATTTAGGGAAAAGGAATTTTTGAAAATATTTCCGTTATTTTAAGTCACAACGGTAACTTTTATAGGACCAATCTTACTGCAACATTAATATTATATTAATCATATTATGAAGACTTTTTTTCATATCTTTAATATAAACTGAGATAATTGCATTTTTTTAGTTTTCAGTCTTCTGTAAATAACCAATTTTAGTCATCATGCGTCAACAATAAACATGGATTAGGGGGCTTATTATTTATAAGTCATGAGTAGGAGCGAGGTTTACTGAAAGCCACAAACTAAAACAAAAAAAAAATCCGTCACGCAGGGGCTGCGTAACGTGAAGTTTTACAATAGAGAAATTTCAGAATAGAGAGTCAAACAGTTACGGGAACTGCCCGAACTAGCTCTTGACTAGACCCGAAGTTAGCCGATCTCATCTCAGAAGCTGAAAACAGAAAAATGCAAATATCTCGGTTAATATTCAAGATAGAGAATAAATGTATATGACAATATTTATAGTAAATTTAATTTGCAATAAGATTGGTTCTATACAATTTTTCAATCCGATGCATAATAACGGAGATGTTTTGAATTTTTGAAAATCCCCCCTCTAAACCCCCCCTCCCACTGGTCCGATTTCAGCCATTAACAAACTTGATCTTTATTTTTGCATATATATATATATATATATATATATAGATATAGATATATATATATATATATATATATATATTTTTATATTACCTAGCGGTCGCAATTATTGTTTCATCGTTACCAAACTCGATATTTAGTCGTTTTATGTAAAAAGAAAGATCAAGTTCGTTAACGGCTGAAATCGGACCAGGGAGAGGGGGGTTTAGTGGGGGAGAATTTTGAAAATTTGAAATATCTCTGTTACTGTACGTCGAATCGAAAAAATGTATTGAATCATTCTTATAGAAATTTAAATGTTCTATAAATATTTCTATATACATTTATTCTCTATTTTGAATATTAACCGAGATATTTGCATTTATCAGTTTTCAGTCTTTAGCAAACCCCCACTTCTACTCGTGTAACATAAACAAACTCGGTTATGAAATAAACCACTTCATTCGAAGCTAAAATACCAAATATTGTTTTCAAGAGACATTTATTATACGACATACATGCAAATATGTTCTGTTGACCCCCCCCCTTTTCAAGTTTTTGAACTACTTAAATTTAATTGATTGAGGTAACAACTATTCTGATTCATTATAAATTACAGTACTAGATATAGTAAATGGTTTTCAATCAAATTAATACGTTATATCCAGATATACTGCAGTAATTGCTATTATTTCTGGCAAGAAGTTGGCAGAACCATTTGTTTCCTGTCGGGAGGTTTCTTATTATCGTTTGTATTTATTCACTTACTATTCTCGGTGGTGTGGTGTTACCGCTATGTAGATTTATCTATTGTTAAACTTCACGCGGGAAATCCGCTTAGTTTACGCAGCCCCTGCGTGTCGGACTTTTTAAGTAAAATATTATTAGAGTTATTGTTATTTGTAATTCCTTGTTTTCAGCCTTCAATGCACACTTCTACTCATCAGAGTGTCGCATAGTAATTGAAAACATATCGTGGAATAACATTACTAGTGTGCCATTCCAGGGGGTGGGAAATCTGACTGAGGAAAGCAGGTGGAACTTTTATTGTTACTAAACTCAACTTAAGATCAAGTTTGTTAAACCTTCATATAGACCAAGGTGGGACGTGGGTGTAGCAAAGCTATAAACGTAAAATCGTTAATATCTTCTTCATGACATAATCCACAGGAGCCAACATTTATTTATCACCACCTGATAATTTATTAAATGTAACTACCGGAATTTCATTATTTAAAAAGCTTCTGAGTAGTGTCGGCACTTACACATCTCCAAGTTGAGAAATATTAATGCTAGCTAATTGATGTACTTCGGAGATGAACTCCCAAGTTATGATGGAGCAAGGGATGAAAAATTCAGGCGCCATACTTGCTCAGCTGTCAAGAATGAGAGTAACTCATTTCTTTAATTGAGTTTGTTAAGTATAAATAAAGAAATATGCCTTAGTTATTACGGACATACGGCCTAAGTATTTCATGGTTCGTTCAAACTAACTTAGTTATTCGGAAATAATAGTAATAATAGTGTCTAATAAACTAATATTTTTTTTTGTTCTTCATAGTTTAATAGCAAGGTTCAACAATAAAACGAATTTCATTTCCCACAAACTATATTCACTATGCCCCACATGTTTCCTTGCTTAACTCCACCTCTTTTCAAAAAAATAATAACATTAATTTAAAAAAAAAATAAATAAATAAAAAACCAATGATAATTGTTTGCTACACAGAAAATGCTCTGGTTGCTCTCTAATTAAATTTAGTAAATATATTATCTTAGTAGGCACTCAAAATGCAGTTTTTAACAAAGAATAACCTTTTTAACAGATTTCCCTTAAGTGAAATCAGCTATTGAGGTTGTACTCATGACGGAATTTTCGAATTTTTTTTTTCAAATGTCCATTGATCCTACCTAGTAGATGACGAAAATGAGGTCCGTTCAAAACTGTGTATATATATATTTGTCTCTTACCGCTCTAGCGGTCGCAATTTTTGTTTGATCGTTACCAAACTCGATATTTAGTTGTTTTGTGTAAAAAGAAAGATCAAGTTCGTTACCGGCTGAAATCGGACCAGTGGGAGGGGGGGGGTATAGAGGAGGATTTTTGAAAATTCAAAATATCTCTGTTACTATACGTCGGATCGAAACATTGTACAGAGAAAATCTTATTGGAAATTAAATTTACTATAAATATTGCTATATACATTTATTCTCTATCTTGAATATTAACCGAGATATTTGCATTTTTATTTAATCTGGGCGGCTAACGGTGACTTTCCCGCCAAAAGCTAGTTCGGCCGTTTTCTTTAACTGCTCGTCTCTCGTGAAATTTCTCTATTGTAAAACTTCACGTGGGAACTCTGCTTAGTTTTTCGCAGTCCCTGCGTGACGGATTTTTTTTTTTAAATTAATAAAAGTAAGGATAATATTTTAAGATAATTAGTTAAGGAGGTAGAATTTTATGATAATTCATTATTAAAATACCCCTATTAATAAATTTCCCTTAAGGGGCATCAGCTATTTAGGTCGTATTCATGAGCTGATCATCGAAATCTTTTTTCAAATGTCCATCGATCCTACCTAGAAGATGACGAAAATGAGGTGCGTTTAAAACTGTATATATATATTTGTTTTTTACCGCTCGGGGTGGAATTTCAAAAATTCGAAATATCTCTGTTACTGTACGTTAGATCGAAATATTGTATATAAACAATCTTATTGTAAATTAAATTTTCTATAAATGTTGTTCTATACATATTTTTCCGTGCAATGAGTATTAACCAAGATATCTGGATTTTAGTTTTACGCTTTCAGTAAACCCACACTCCAACTAGTGTTATATTACTAATAAGATGTTTCATTGTGAACAACTTCATTGCATGGTTAAATACCAAATATTGTTTTCAACAATGGTTTATTATACGAGATAGAAACAAATACGTTCTGGTGACCCCCCCCCACCCCACTTTTTTAGTATTGTACATGCTCAGAGAGGGAAAACATATGCTCCAAATCAATGATGAGTGATTGTGAGGACGATAGATCTGTTCTTAGTGTCAAATAATAATATTTTATTTAATATTTCCGTTATTCTGCTAGTTAGTCTTCAAACGAAAAAGTCCGTCACGCAGGGGCTGCGTAAACTAAGCAGATTTCCTTTGTGAAGTTTAGCAATAGAGAAATCTGCATACTGGTAACACAACACCACCGTGAGTAAATACAAACGGTAATGAGAAATCTTTCAGTTAATTTTAATAAACTCCCAACTGAAACGGCTTCTGAATTGTAAGAATAATTTATATTTTAATAACTCAAATTTTAGTAGTCCAAGAACTAAAGAAGGGGGGGGGCGGATGAAGTGAACGTATTTGCATAAATCTCACAAAGTAACGAAGGTTAGGTAAGGTTAAAAACTACAGGTTAGGTTAGAAGCTTCCGCCAGAGCCGACTTACGAAAACAGACGAACTAACCCGAACAACACCCGACCATAGACTTCATAAAAATGCAAATATCTCGGTTAATATTCAAGATAGAGAATAAGTGTATATAACAATATTTATAGTAAATTTGCAATAAGATTGGTTCTATACAATTTTTTGATCCGATGCATAATAACGGAGATATTTCGGATTTTCGAATTCCCCCCTCTAAACCCCTCCCCTCCCGCTGGTCCGATTTCAGCTATTAACGAACTTGATCTGTCTTTTTACATAAAACTGTTAAATATCGAGTTTCATAACGATCAAACAAAAATTGCGACCGCTAGAGCGTTAACAGACAACGCTATATATATATATATATATATATATATATATATATATATATATATATATATATAATTTTGAACGGACCTCATTTTCGTCATCTCCTGGGTAGGATCGATGGACATTTGAAGAAATTTTTCGAAACTCGCGCCATGAGTACGACCTCAATAGCTGATTTCCCTTAAGGAAAATCTGCTAAAACATTAGAGAACCTAGTTTGTATAATAACTCATGACGTGATTTTCGAAAATTTGTCTCTAATGTTCATTGAGCTGTCTGTTCCATATTTTATATATATATATATATATATATATATATATATATATATATATATATATATATATATATATATCTGTTTACGCTGAAGCGGTCGTAATTTTTGTATGATCGTTACGAAACTTGATGGTTAATCGTTTTATGCAAACAGAACAAGCGAGAGAGTTTCAAAAAATCGTAATTTCTCCATTATTATGCGTCGGATCGAAATATCATTTGGAACCAATCTTATTGCAAATTTAATGTTCTATAAATGTTTTTATGTACATTTTTTTCACTATCCTTAATATTAAACGAGATGATTTAATTTTTTAGTTTTCGGCCTTCAGTAAACACCCACTCCTACTCATTCCAAATTAACCCTAGAACGGTAGTGATATTATTTCCCACTTAATGGTATTGATACGTAAATTTTACGTGTGCAACTGGTAATTGGTGAAATTATTCAAAATTTGTTAATGTGTGGGACTATTTTTTTATTTGATTAAAAGATTCACTTTTCTTTAACTTATATCTAAGTTAATATCTAATAATGTGCACGGCATTCCTTTCAGGCGCTTTGTTCGAAACACGTTCCGGAGGTTGTGTGCTCCATTCATATCCATTCTTACCAAGCACAACCCCACCTTCTACATTTATTGTGACTGATCTGTCAATATTGTGTGATTGAGAGGTTTTAGGTTTTTTTTTGCCTCTGTATTTCTTCTCTTTCTACGATTGCCTTGATGTTTTCTAAAATTTGCTGACTCTCATCGCTATCTAGCCCACTCTGTGTTGCAATCATTTCCGAAGGCTCAACCTCCTCATCACTTGGAGAATACTCCGGATCATCATCGGATTATCAATATCCATCTATTTCATAATTGTCATTTTCCCCATCTGAACCATCGGAGAGTTCTCTCAACAAATTTCTTCGTCCGTTGAATATTTTTTCTCCATTTTTCAGAGACTATAAACAGATTATTATTTATATTCTCTCTATACATCTTTGTCTTTTATATATTAAAAAATAAAAGTTAAAAATATTAAAAGAAAAACAAATTAGAATATAAAAAGTCCGTCACGCAGGGGCTGCGTAAACTAAGCAGATTTCCCACGTGAAGTAATACAATAGACAAATCTCCATACAAGAGCCCAACAGTTACGGCAAAGGGCCGAACTAGGTTTTGGCGGGAAATTCAAAAATCCGGTATCGGCCCAAATTTAATAAAAATGCAAATATCTCGGTTAATATTCAAGATAGGGAATAAATGTATAGAACAATATTTATAGTAAATTTAATTTGCAATAAGATTGATTCTTTACACTTTTTCGATCCGACGCATAATAACGGAGATATTTCGAATTTTCCGAAAATCCCCCCTTTAAACCCCCCCTCCCACTGGACCGATTTCAGCCATTAACGAACTTGATCTTCCTTTTTACATAAAACGATTAAATTCCGAGTTTGGTAACGATGAAACAAAAATTGCGACCGCTAGAGCGTTAACAGACAAATATATATATATATATATATATATATATATATATATATATATATATATATAGATATATATATAAAATTTTGAACGGACCTCATTTTCGTCATCTCCTGGGTAGGATCGATGGACATTTGAAGATATTTTTCGAAACTCGCGTCATGAGTACGACCTCACTAGCTGATTTCCCTTAAGGGAAATCTGCTAAAATGTAAGATACAGGTATATCTATAGTGGTATTTAGATCATAAACAAAATTAATTTATTGTATACAACTATTTAAATTGATGAATTTTATAATATATATTCATAGAATCGGAATTTTATACCGACTGTATTATATAAGTATAAATTATTCGATAATATGAAAAGAAATTAATTGACATAATATTAGAAATTGTTGTAGAAGAAAACAACTATTTGACTTATCCTATTATATTATGTTAACATTTAATGTAGATAAACACATTTCATTTCATTCACATGGACAAAGAAGGATGAAGTATTTGGTTTTAACGAGAATATTCTTTGTTTCTCTTCCCATTGTGAACCACCTTTATCTATCTAACAAACAAAAGTCCGTCACGCAGGGGCTACGTAAACTAAGCAGATTTCCCAGTGAAGTAATACAATAGAGAAATCTCCATACAAGAGCCCCACAGTTACGGCTATGGGCCGAACTAGGTTTTGGCGGGAAATTCAAAAATCCGGTATCGGCCCAAATTTAATAAAAATGCCAATATCTCGGTTAATATTCAAGATAGGGAATAAATGTATAGAACAATATTTATAGTAAATTTAATTTGCAATAAGATTGATTCTATACAATTTTTCGATCCGACGCATAATAACGGAGATATTTCGAATTTTCCGAAAATCCCCCCTCTAAACCCCCCCTCCCACTGGACCGATTTCAGCCATTAACGAACTTGATCTTTCTTTTTACATAAAACGATTAAATTCCGAGTTTGGTAACGATCAAACAAAAATTGCGACCGCTAGAGCGTTAACAGACAAATATATATATATATATATATATATATATATATATATATATATATATATATAGATATATATATAAAATTTTGAACGGACCTCATTTTCGTCATCTCCTGGGTAGGATCGATGGACATTTGAAGAAATTTTTCGAAACTCGCGTCATGAGTACGACCTCAATAGCTGATTTCCCTTAAGGGAAATCTGCTAAAATAAATTGGAAGAACTTAAATTGAGAATAATATTAACTAAGTTATAGCATAAAAACCGGTTATTAGTAGCGATACGTAAATTTTACGTGCCAAAAAGTTGCGGTTAATAGTATTGATACGTAAATATTACGTGTCGTTTTTATTTCAAAAAATAGTATTGGATGAGTGGGAAGGTTCACTTAGCTGCACTTGGGGGAGGTGAAGGCCGATCTATCTGGAGGGCTCATAGCTGAGGGGTGAGGGTGGTGGGGTCGTTATCGGCCCTTTGATAACAGTTCAAACCAGATCATACGTAATTTTTACGTTCACTACCATTCTAGGGTTAATAATAAGCTGTTATATTATGAAGCACTTTTTATGAAGCCTAAATACCAAATATTTCTCTAATTGAACTTTTACATCTTGAGATAAATGCATTTACGTGAAACACGTGGGAAATCTGCTTGGTTAACGCAGCCCCTGAGTGACGGACTTGTATTTTCTAGCTCCCCCATTTCCAGTGACTTCGATGTTTTGTTAATCGTTACCAAACTCGCTATTTATAGTTGTATACAAAACTAAAGGTCAATAATAGATAAAACTGAATGATGAGGAAGAAGGTTTGGGGGTTACGTAAAACGATAAATTCAAAATCCTTCCGGTAATACGAATCTCATAGAACGCATTAAACTATTATAAAATCTCCAGTATGCCCGTGTGGAATTACGGCGGTTTTAATTAAGTTAACGATATGAAACATTCCAGCACGTGGAAAATCTGATTAGTTTTCACAGCTTGACGACCCAGGTCGACTTTCCTTATGGAAGGAAGGCTATTGAGGTCACCGAAAATTCCGTTACGCAGGGGCTGCGTAAAATAAATAATCCAGTTCGGGGGTAGCTAAACATCTATAAACTCAATAATGCCAAGCAAAAAAATAAATGTGGCAATTAAACAAGATATTTTGGCAATTCTATAATTCATTTTATTTTATTCAGTTTTATTTTAAAACTGTATTCCATAAAAAGAGAAGTTTCAACATTACAAGTGCCCGTGTTATTAATATTGAAAATGTAATTTATCAAGTTTATTTCATTTTACTCACAACGAATGAAAACAATTTATGCATTTGGACACAGTACCAGCTCAAATGAATAAATGATTACATATTTCTGGGATAATTATTTTATTTTGTTGTACTTCGAATATATGTTATGTTCTTTCTATATTTTTATTACCTGTGAATTTAATTTTGGAACAAAATGTTTTGAGCCCACTATTTGTTGTAATTAAGAGTGACATTGTCAAAGAAAAAGTCAGTCACTCAGGGACTGCGTTAACTAAGCAGACTTCCCTAGTGCTGGTATAACACGGTATTGATCTGTTTTCCCATATATATTCTATATCTAAGTAAAAAGTTTGTTACGCAGGGGCTGCGTAAACTAAGCAGATTTCCCACGTGTAGGTTTGCAATAGATAAATATACATACAGGTAGCACTACCGTGAATGCTCAGTAAATGGACAATACAAGGCTGAATTGTCAACAAACAGGCAAGCCAACCTCGTAGTGCTGCATAGATAGACCGGTAAGACAAACAATTAATGGAATATATTTGAATATATCATATTAATTTTATTGAAAACAATTTATTATAGTTAGTGGTGTAATTTGTAATGAATCAGAATCAGTTTTATCTCAATCACTCAAATTTTAGTAATCCAAAAACAGAAGAAGAGGGGGGGATCAACAGAACGTTTTTGCATATATCTCACAAAGTAAAAGTTCAATGAAAACAATATTTGGTATTTAGGTTTCAATTAATATATTTTATTATATAACAGAGAATTATTTATGTAACACAAGTAGAAGTGGGGGTTTACTGAAGGCTGAAAACTGAAAAATGTAAATATCTCGGTTAGTATTCAAGATAGAGAATAAATGTATAATAACATCATTTATAGTGTATTTACTTTTGAATAAGATAGATTCTATACACTTTTTCGATCCGACTTATAGTAACGGAGATGTTTAGAATTTTCAAAATTCTCCCCCTCTAAATCCCCCTCCCCCTGGTCCGATTTTAGCTGTTAACGAACTTGATCTTTCGTTTTATTTCATAAAGCGACTAAATATCGATTTTGGTAAAGATTAAACAAAAATTGCGACCGCTAGAGCGGTAACAGACAAACATATATATATATATATATATATATATATATATATATATATATATATATATATATATATATATATATATATATATAAGCCTTTCATGGAGAACTAAAGATCTAGTTCGTTAACAGCTAAAATCAGACAGGGGGAAGGGGGTTTAGAGGGTTGAGAATTTTAAAAACTCGAAATTTCTCTGTTACTATATGTCGGATCTAAAAATTGTATAAAACTAATGTTATTGTAAATTTAATTGTCTATAAATTTTGTTATGTACATACTTTCTCTAAGATTAATATTAACCAAAATATTTTTAATTTTTAGTTTTCAGCGTTTCGTATATCCCCATTCCTACTCATGCCCTAATATCAATAAGCTGTTATAACACTAACCTCTTTATTCTAAGGTTAAATTCCAAATATTGTTTCCATGGGACCTTTATTATGCGAGATACATACAAATACGTTGTGTGATGACGTTATCAATTAAGATTTTATGTTCTGGTCGCCAAAATGTTCAATTGATCTGTACGATAATT
Source organism: Riptortus pedestris (assembly GCA_019009955.1). Lineage (NCBI taxonomy): Eukaryota > Metazoa > Arthropoda > Insecta > Hemiptera > Alydidae > Riptortus > Riptortus pedestris. Next base: position 133,698,700 of record CM032232.1, on the reverse strand, counting down.
GATATATGACTCTTATTTCAAAACTAAAGATCATTTTTGCGATTGCCACCACGAATTGCAGCAATGGCACCAGAAAAAAGGAGGGGGTTGAGTGGGGAATTGGAAAATTCAACATATCTCCGTTATTATTAGTTTGATCGTAAAATATTATAGAATCAATCTTGGTGTCAATTAAAGCTCAACAGTTGTTGTTCTAAGCATTTTTTCGTAACTCAAGTACTAAGCAAGTTATTTGTAATTTCCCGTTTTCAGGTTTCAGTAACTCTCCCATTCCCCACCCCCCTTCCCCTTCTCCCATCGGTTATTTTCATAGAAATAGAGAATATGTGGCGAGATGAGATCATGTGTGCTCCTGCGTGGCGGTATTAGTTGATTTCCCTTAAGAGAAACCAGCTATTGGGGTCCTACTCACCGCGCGATTTTCAAAAATGTCTTAAAATATCCACCATATGTATATGTTTGTCTCTTAACACCCTAACGGTAGCAATGTTTTTTTCGTTTAGTTTAATCGTTAACAAATTCGATATTTAATCGTGTTACGTAAAAAAGAAACAAAGAAAATTCATTATTGGCTGAAATTGGACCAGTTGGAGGAGGGGGTTTAGGGGGGGGGATTTTCGAAAATTCGATATATCTCCGTCGCTATACGTCGGATCGAAAATTTGTATAAAACCAATCTTATTGCAAATTAAATGTACTATAAATATTGTTATATACATTTATTCTCTATCTTGAATATTAACCGAGATATTTAAATTTTTCTGCTTTCAGCCTTCTAACGCTCACTTCTACTCATGCTACATAAACAATACTCTGTTATATTATAAACAACATTATTCAAAGGTTACATAATATATATTGTTGTGAAGCGACCTTTATTATACGAGATAAATATAAATACGTTCTGCCCCCCCCCTCCCATCTTAAGTTTTTGGACTACTAAAATTTGATTGATTGAGATAAAAATGATTTTGATTCATTATAAATTACAGTACTAGATATAGTAAATGGTTTACATGAAATTAATATGTTATATTCTGATATATTACAGTAATTGTTTTTCTTTCCTGCAGACCTGCTAGTTTACATTTTAGGTGCTTCCCGTTGGAAGGTTTCTTATTATCTTTTGTATTTATTCACTTAATCTGGACGGTACTGTTGTGTTACCAGTATACAGATTTATCTATTGTTCGACTTCACGAGGGAAATCTCCTTAGTTTACGCAGCCCCTGCGTGTCGGACTTTTTTTTTGTATTAAAAATCCCCTGCATGACGGACTTAATAACATTCATCATTTTGAAAAAAAAAGTAATTAAAAAGTTACCATTCATACGGACATGTTAATTAATCGAAAAGAACATACAATGAGAGGCGGGTACCTATTTGATGGGACATAAAAACATCTCAATATAGGAAAGTAATAAAGGGAATGCTCCGGTATTAGGCCTGAAAAGAAAGCGGAAATTGGGGCCTACATGACAAATTTAGTCTCTTCAATCCGCGTATTTTCGTCTCATTTCAATCTCGGTATTTCCCTCTCTCTCCAACTCTTACTCCTTTACGTTCCGACAGAGCCTGAGAATAAAACCTCATTTTATTAAAGTCATATCTCATTTTCTAATTCTGCCCCCCCCCCATTTTTTAAATTTTATTTCCCACTTAGAGATATAGGGCTTTTAATAATCTACTTATTATTAAGGGCTTGAACGAAATTGAGAGAGATGCCCCAGGAAGGTCCTTCACAAAGATATTAAGTCGACTAAGCCAATTTCCCAAGAGCCGGAATGACTTGATGGTTATGTATTGACAAATAGGTCTGTTCACAATGAAGGAATGTATGTCCAATGCGAAGCCGAGCAAGTACAACTTGTTCTTCATGCCCTAATACTTAAGTAATTCGTGAGGGAGAAAATATATAGTTATACAATAACATAATATATAATGAAAAAAGTGTATATACTATTATTAAATAGGATAAGTAAGTATATAAATGTACAATAATTATTAATTATTGGCCCAATATAAATGCAGTTAAAAATATTAAGCCAGTAGTAAAAAGTGTAAATAAGTACAAAGTAACTCTTGTTACTGGCACACATCTTTTAGTAATGATAAATAAATAATAATGTATTCATAGACTTAGTTAAGAAATAATTGCCTAGAAAATTAGTAAATTTAATACACTTAGTATATGACAAGAGCTTTATTTACAATATATTAGTTGATATTATTTAAGACATAGAGTAATACAGACACTTGTAAACAGCATTATACTACTATAAAGGCCATAATAACCTAGTTGTTGATTCCTCAAATCATATTAATCCTAGTCATAACTTTTGTAATTGCTGTGCAATGTACAAGTAGTCCATTTTATGTTTTTGTATTTATTACAAGTTTTCAATGTTTATTTGCTATGCTTATTACTTGTACTAAATGCTTATTTGTTGTAATAATTTATTGTGATTAATGGTTATTTATTAAGTTTATTACATGTGTTTAATTTGTATTTATTACTTTGTTTTAAAATTTTTTGTTGGTAGTTTATTTTTTTATAAATTAAAAATGGTTGTTGTATTTATTACTAGAGTTTAACGTTTATTTATTCTGTTTACTACTTATACTTAATTCTTATTTGTTGCTTTTATTACTTGTGTTTAATGTTTATTTGTAGTCTTTATTAATAATGTTTAATGATTATTTATTAAATTTATGATTTATTTGTTGTGTTTGTTACTTGTTTTTATAATTTATTTGTTAGTAATTTATTTTTGATACATTATTTTTTATAAATTCTTGATGTATTTATTACAAGAGTTTAATGTTTATTTGTTGTCATTACTATTTGTGTTTAATTTTTATTTATTTTGTTTATTATCTGTGTTTATTTTTTGTGTTTTGCGTTTATTACTTGTTTTTTTTTTTATTTGTTGCTGGTTTATTTTCTATACTTTTTTTTTTAAAGTACATTTGTTTTAATAAATTGTTGCTGTAAATTGTTCTATTTATTACTAGAGTTTAATCTTTAATGCTTATTTGTTATTTTATTACTTGTACCTAATGGTTATTTTTTATCTTTGTCACTTGTATTTAATGTTCATTTATTAAGTTTGTTACATGTGTTAAATTTGTATTTGTTGTGTTGGTTACTTCTTTTTATTATTTTTTTCTTTGTTGTTCATTTCCTACACTTTATTTTTTTTTAATTATAAATTTGTTTTTTAAATTGTTGTGCTTAATTACTAGACGTATTTGTTGTCTTTATTACTTGTAATTAATGTTTATTTATTACTTGTGTTTAATTTACTATTTTTTAAATTATAAATTAATTTATTTTTTCTATAATTTATAATAAATTATGAAAATAGTTTTAATTAATTTTAAGAAAGAAATATCAGCCAAAAAGTTAAAAATCTCCTAAAAAGTTTATTTGCCGTGCTAAAATCGTTATTTTCTGTGGCAAAACTAGATGTAGAGACCTAAAATTTTTTTCTCTGGAATTTTCTGATTAAATATCCGTTTAGTGGTAAAACTTATTTGACCCGGTTTACCGTAGAAACCCATATACATTATTCTGAACGGACCTCTTCCCTTAAGTAGGGTTTAGGGAATTTTTCAAAATCACATAATCCCAACCTCAATAGTTGATTATCGTTAGGGGACGTGTGCTAAAACATGGCGGGTGTTCACACCAATACGCGATTTGTTTCGAATGTCCACACATAAATCACACTGCGGAAACCTGTACCGCATAATTGAAAATATGTATCTTACATAGAGGCTTGTTCTAACCGCCGAGCGAAACGCAATTCTAGCTTTTACTCCAGTTATAAAATATGGTTCCAACAAATATGCCCGACACACATATGGGAATAAATGAGTCCAATAACTTTATATAATTTTCGGTCCCGGAAGGAGAGAGAGCAAAAGGCGGCTGCGGGATTGGCTAAAATTTATCTTTCTCGTTGCGTGGGCGGCAAGATGTGTTGCTTCCAGAGGAATGTTTCCTATCTTTGAGCACCTTATCTTGGCTTTACACCTTTGTTAGTCCTAACCACACTCACAATTCAGCTGATAAATCCTCTCACATATATCACAGGAGCAGTTCATTATAGCAGATTTCCATAAGGAGAAATCAGCCCCTTGTGTAACAAACTATTGGTCTCATTTCACCGTATATTTTATATTTCTAAGTAAACATGGATTTCTAGTCCCACCTTGGGGTTCAGGTTAGCCATGTGAGTTAAAGTGTTGACCTTAATCTCAGATGGTAAACCTGGAGTGGCGAGTTCGATTCCCGCTTGGGCAAAGGAATATATTTAGTGACGGAATTCATTAAATGAAATCCTTAGGCCCACCCTGGCTAAAAAAGGGTGGTAACCTGTACCCCCAACATAACAACAAGCCCCAATTAGCCATAATAGCAAAAAGTCCGTCACGAAGGGGCTGCGTAAACTAAGCCGATTTCCCACTTGCATCCCATATTTACATTTATCTCATGATGTAAAAGTCGAATCAGAACAATATTTGTTATTTAGGCTTCAAATAAAGTGCGTCATAATATAACAGCTTATTGTTGATATGACATAAGAAGGAGTGGGGGTTTACTGAAAACAGAAAACTAAAAAACGCAAATATCTCGGTTAATATCAAAGATAATGAAAACATGTACATAACAACATTAATAGATAATTTAATTTGCAATAAGATTGATTTTGTACAATTTTTTGATCCGACGTATAGTAACAGAGATATTTCGAATTTTCGAAAATCCTCCCTCTAACCCCTCCCTCCCACTGGTCCGATTTCAGCAATTAACGAACTTGATCTGTCTTATTTCATAAAACGGCTAAATATTGAGTTTGGTAATGGTTAAACAAGAATAGCGACCGCTAGAGCGGTAACATATATATATTCAGTTTTGAACGGACCTCATTTTCGTCATCTCCTAGGTAGGATCGATGGACATTTGAAGAAAAGTTTCGAAAATCGTGTCATGGGTACGACCTCAATAGCTGATTTCCCCTAAGGGAAATCTGCTAAAAGTGGACGTCAATAAATAGTTTAATCTGCCCTCTCCATTCCTGGTCCAATTTCATCCATTAGGAACGATGAAATTTAATTTTAAGTCAAACACATTTTCGAGTTCAAAACTTAAACTTTTAAATTACGGCATTATCATACATCGTTTTTGCATTTATCTCCCACAGTAAAAACTCATTTTAAATAATATTTGAAGTTTAAGCTTTCTATAAAGTTGTTCATAAAGCAACAGCTTATTCTAATATTGCATGAGTAGGAGTTAACAAATATCTGGGTTCTTATTCAAAATTGAGGACAAACGTAAATAAAAAAAGTCCGTCACGCAGGGGCTGCGTAAACTAAGCAGATTTCCCACGTGAAGCTGTACAATAGAGAAATCTCTATACGAGAGCCGAACAGTTACGCCCGAACAAGCTTTTGGCGGGAACCCCCCCCCCCGACATAAGGGGCCCACATTTAATAAAAATGCAAATATCTCGGTTAATATTCAAGATAGAGTACATGTATAGAACAATATTTATAGTAAATTTTATTTGCATTAAAATTAGTTCTATCCAATTTTTTGATCTGGCTTATGGTAACGGAGATATTTCGAATTTTCAAAAAACTTCCCCTCTAAACCCCCCCTCCCCCTTGTCCGATTTCAGCCGTTAACGAACTTGATCTTTCATTTTACATAAAACGACTAAATATCGAGTTTGGTAACGATTAAACAATAATTGCGACCGTTAAAGCGGTAACAGACAAATATATATATATATATATATATATATATATATATATATATATATATATAAATACAGTTTTGAACGGACCTCATTTTCGTCATCTCCTTGGTAGGATCGATGGACATTTGAAGAAAAATTTCGAAAATTGCATCATGAGTACAACCTCAATAGCTGATTTCCCTTAAGGGAAATCTGCTAATATGTATAGAATATTCAATTTTTAATGACATTGGTACTATACAAATTTTCTATCCAACGTATTATAACGAACATATTTATAAGTATAAAAATCTCTCCCTTCCTAACACCCCTCCCTCTTCGTCCTGTCCAATTTCAGCACTTAACGAACTTGATTTTTATTTTAACATGAAACGCATATAAATCGAGTTTTGTAAGGTTCAAACAAAAATTGCAACTGCTAAAGCGGTAATATATACATTTTTGATCGGACCTCATTTTCGTCCAGATGGGAGATCTGCTGAAAATTTTAATTAAATTATTTATTAACGTCTACTTTTCGCTAGTAAGGCTAATTGGGACGGGTTGTCTACAGGTTACCACCCTTTTCTAGCCAGGGTGGGGCTAAGGATTTTACTTAATGAATTCCGTCACTAAATAAATTGCCCAGGCGGGAATCGAACTATGTTTACCATGTGACTCACATGGCTAACCTGAGCCCCAAAATTGAAAATAGAGATTTGGCTCTAAAAAGTGTTTTTTTTTTTTTTTTTAATCTTCTTCTCAAATAAAAATTGTTTACGTTTTTATTATTTTGATATATAGTTAGGTTAGTGAAGAAATAAGAAATATTGACCCTCCTTTATCGGGAATTTCGTTTTAATACTTACATCGATTGCAAATGTAATTTTAGCAATAACAATTATAAATATGAATAATATAAATTGATAGTCGCATTCAGTACCAGATATTGTTTTATCAGTATAAACGACGCCGGTATTGAGAAAGGTTGCCGCTCCAGGCAAAGAGCAGACCGGTTTTATGCTGATGAAGCGTTCAAGTAAAGACAGCGAAACGTTAAGAGTTTTAATGAAGTAAACCATGGAGAAATAGTTTTTCTATAAATTTTGACCCATTGGTTGACGAGTGGTAATAGATCAGAATTGATAGGTCACAGGTGAATCAATAAGGAAGTGTCAAATAGGGAGATTAATGGGGGCATAATTATATTTTTCAAAATTCCAGAACGAGTACAAATGAATGAAAAAGACAGAAGTGTGTGAGGCAGACACATTTAATGTTGGCAGAAAACTGAATAACTAATCCTCAGGGAACAATGAAATTTGGTGTCGGCAAAAATATTAAAACTATGAAATTCGCATGGAAACAAAAAAATGTCCGTCACGCAGGGAGTACGTAAACTAAGCAGATATCCCACCGGAAGTTTTACAATAGAGAAATCTGCCTAATAACAACAGTAGTAGTAAGGAATCTCTAAACCTATTCACGAGGGACGAACAGTTATGAAAACGGCCGCCCTAGCTCTCGGCGGAAAGTCCCGAACATAGCCAACTCTTACCGACCACACAGACAATACAAATGCAAATGTCTCGATTAATATTCAAGATAGAGAATAAATGTATAGAACAATATTTATAGTAAATTTAATTGGCAATAAGATTGATTCTGTACAAATTTGCGTTCCGACGTATAGTAACGGAGATATTTCGAATTTTCGAAAAACCTCCCCTCTAAATCCCCCTACCCTTCCACTGGTCCGATTTCAGCCGTTAACGAACTTGATCTTTCTTTTTACATAAAACGACTAAATATCGAGTTTGGTAACGATCAAACAAATATTACAACCGCAAGAGCGGTAACAGACAAATATATATATATATATATCATTTTCGTCATCTCCTAGGTAGGATCGATGGACATTTGAAGAAAAATTTCGAAAATTCCTTCATGAGTACAACCTCGATAGCTGATTTCCCTTGAGGGAAATCTGATAAAAAATATAAATAAACACGCAAAGGGGATACATTGTTGTTCAACAATTTCATGATTGCTCCTCTATATTAAATTATTATTAAAAAGATGTTTTTTTTCTTATTAAATATTGAAACTGAAGGATTAAGACCATTCTCTTTGTGAGTTTTCGAAGGAATTTCTCCAGACGTACTAATGCATACGTAATGGCAAGATACGTCAAGGAATGGATGAGTGATGACCTACTGCATCATATCTCACATCGGGCTCGACACTGCGCCATCTTGATCCGCCAAACGTCAGATTCCCAAAGGGACAATGTTTCTTAGCCCACGCGTTTCTAAGATATTATCTAATGAACCGTCAAAAATATACAAAAAATGAGAGTGGAATATGTGCTACTTATCCGATAAAAAAATAATTATAATATAATATTTAAAACAATTGTTATAATTAGAAAAAAAGTTCGTCACGCAGGAGCTGCGTAAACTAAACAGATTTACCTCGTGAAGTTTTGCAATAGATAAATCCACACAATATTAACACTTAGCACCATCATGAGTAAATACAAACGGTAATGAGAAATCTTTCAGTTAATTTTAATAAGCTCTTAAGTAAAAGGGCTTTTGAATTGTAAACAAACAGATCTACCAACCACTCAGAGCTGAACAGATAGACATATTCTTCACCGGAAAGAAAACAAATTGAAGGGTTTGTTGCAAAAAGGAGGTAGCTCCGATTTTTCCAGTTTTTGGGAAACCAAAAAAAAAACCCTTTAAAAAATTCAAATTTTAAGTTATGTACAAATATTGTTGTTGCTTACTTCCCCTTATGGTGTTCACATATTAGAACAGTATTTTCATTCAAAAAACATCATCCAAATGTTGGTGGTACGTGGATGATCCTTGGAGCTACCTCTTTTTTGGCCAAAAGAATGGAATATGAGGAATGGAGGAATATGTTATGGAAAAAGGTGTGAAAATAAATAGAATGTACTATTATTATGTATTTTTTATTCAAAGAAAACTGAAAATAAAGTACAGCAAAATTATTGATTTTACAAACAGAAAATAACATCATTATAACGAATAACATAAAATACGAAAATAACATCATAACGATTGAAGCTGCATCCTTTTTGTGCCAAATAAAAGAGGTTTTTTTTGGCACAAGAAAGTGTTTATAACTCCCAACAGCTATGGGATGGAGCTACCTCCTTTTTGCAGCAAACCCTTCAATTACTGATATATATATATATATATATATATATATATAACATATTAACTTTATTAAAATTAAAAGGAAATCTGCTATTAAGGTTGTACTCGATTTTCGAAAAATTTCATCAAATGTCAATCTATCCCTACCTACTAGATAACGAATATGAAATTTTGGTTTAGTCGTTACTTAACTCTTCTAAAAACGAATACCACAACATCCAAATACTATTAACTGAACAAATGTTATTTCCATTAGAGAAAATTATATAATACAAATTAAAGAGTACTAAGTGATAAATAATATTGATTTGAGAAATTTTAATATTGTACATAGTAAAGGCCCTATGAAATGTTAGGATAACATATTTAATGACTTATTTGCTTATTGCTAATGTAACATCTAGAAGCCACGACTAATAATTTTTCCCATAAACAGGAAGTCCAGACATACACTTGAACGAGCAAGGCACTCTCCCATCAGACTATGCAACAACGAAAACATAACGAGAAACAATCCACTCTTATCAATAAAAGCGTGATTGGAGAATATTCCACTTGGGACGAAAGATCCATCCCTTGGTAGCCTACAGCCTGTAAAAGCTGACTTAAATGATAAGTATTAGCCAGTAAATATAATATTGAATTGAATTGTTAAAAGGAACAAAAATTGGATACGTAAAACGTTTGCTGACTGTATAATAAACTTTAAAAATATCTAGTTAAATTTCTAGTCTCTTAAAGAACCTTCATTTTCAAAACATTTTCAGTATGGTAATGGCAAGTAATAATAAGTTTTTATTTCATTAAATATTATCCTTCTTTCCTCCTTGAATAGAAAGTTTGAATCTACCGGAAATTGTGTGCATAAAATTTCCTCTATTATTCTTATTATGAACTTTCTGTTACTTTGATCTATTTGGAGTTGCATCGTAGTGTTCTAAATTGGAGACAGTATTTCGTCGGTTATCCCTCACTTGACACCCCACCGTCATCCTAAATATTTACTAAGATTTGGGATATTAGAAATTAAAATTTCCATTGTCTGTGTTTCCATTATTATTTCATAAGCATCTGTGTAATCTAAAGTCAATGGGTTTATTTTTTCGGAAACTACTTAAAATAGTTTTTACTTCCCAGTACGTAACTCAAGGATGTAATTTTAACTCATTTTGACCCTCATAACCCATTTTTAGCAGTTTTCCCTTGAACGGGAATCAACTATTGAGGTCGTACTCCATGATGCGATTTTCGAAATTTATCTTCAAATGTCCATCGATTCCCTCTCTCTCTCTCTCTCTCTCTCTCTCTTCTCTCTCTCTCCCTCTCGTCTCTCTCATCTCTCTCTCTCTCTCTCTCTCTCTCTCTCTCTCTCTCTCACTCTCTCTTTCGTATCTCTCTCTCTGTTTTACTTTGTTATTTAGATTAACTTTTTGTTTTATACATTTCTCCAATAACAATGTTGTGGAGCAAGTAATTTGCGTAGAAATATTGATATGCTCAACAATTTCATTCTAATTTGAACTATCAGTACTCTCACCTGGAAAAAATTTAATTCAAATCTACGTTAATATTTTTTGACCTTTAATAAACTGAAATCTCTGCATAATGCACAGGGGACGGGAAATATGACAATATGGAGGACAGTGAAGTTTTACATAAAAAATTAAATTTCATTGTTAACAAATGCCAACAACGGGTATAAACCCTAAACACTGGGACGGGGTAAATGTCAAAATAGTGTGCAAAGTAAAACCCTTGCCAAAAAAATACCATAATCATTCAGTCTCAAATGAATTCCCGGGCGAAGCCGGGTATCTGAGCTAGTATTGACATATTTCGCATATAACCAAATATTCTAATACTTAATTAATCCTTATCGGAACTTTGTAATAATACTGAATCATTTACAAAAATTGTATACAATATAGAAACGATTTAATATGGGTTAAAGTAACTTATATTTTCATTGCAATTATATAATTATACAGACGTAAATTCAATTATGCAAAGTGGAGAATTTACATCAATTCCAATGCACCACAAATTGACAACTACCACATGAAATCCGCTTTAAAGGGTCAGTGACAATTACCTCAAACACTACCATTTGAAAATGAAATATATATTGAAAATCAGCTTTCCTACTACAAAATAGACAACTTGCCACGCAGAATGCGGCAGACTGACACGTCAGTGTCAGAAAAATTTATGTAAAACGTCCTGAAAGGTTCGTCCGACATTTTGTTTAAATATTACCGTAATTCGTAAAACAAGCTCTATAGTTAATAGTGAGAAAATTCAGTAAACATGGTTCGCAGAGAATCAACGCAACGTTTGTCCTGTTAAATTATGGAAGTCCGTTAAGTAGGGGCTGCTTAAACTAAGCAGATTTTCCAAAAGCACTAACCAGATTTCCTGAAGATCTGGGCTCAATGTATATTCTCTATTTTCTCCAGAGTAAGGCTACAAACAGAAATTATAACACAAGCTGAGAGGTTTAGTTAATCAGACTAAACCAAGGAAGCAAACCATTGATCTCTTGTACTATCATGATAATTAATACGTAAAAGAGGTATTACAGAATTCCGGAATAAAGGTAATGGGGAAGAGCCCGTAATACCAGACTGGGGGAGAAGATAAACATTGCCGTTGGGTTTGTTGGGTACTTTTAGTACAAATAAAATGAACTCCAGCTTTGTACCCAAGGATCAAACATTGATCTCCAGCTTTATATCCAGTAAACAAATCTTTGTTCCCCAACTTTTTAACTGGATTTATTTCTGGATATAAAGCTGGCGTTCAATGTTCTATGGTTCATGGATATAAAGCTGGTAAACAATGTATTGGTTTCTGAATATAAAGCTGGCGATCATTATGTTCTGGTTCAAGGATATAAAGTTGGTGAACAATGTATTGGTTCGTGGATATAAAGCTGGCGATTCATATGGTTCATGGTTCAAGGAAATAAAGTTGGTGGAACAATGTATTGGTTCGTGGATATAAAGCTGGCGATCAATGTTCTGGTTCAAGGATATAAAGTTTGGTGAACAATGTATTGGTTCGTGGATATAAAGCTGGCGATCAATGTTCTGGTTCAAGGATATAAAGTTGGTGAACAATGTATTTGGTTTCGTGGATATAAACTCTGGCGATCAATGTTCTGGTTCAAGGATATAAAGTTTGGTGAACAATGTATTGGTTCGTGGATATAAAGCTGGCGATCAATGTTCTGGTTCAAGGATTATAAAGTTGGTGAACAATGTATTTGGTTCGTGGATATAAAGCTGGCGATCAATGTATCTGGTTCAAGGATATAAAGTTGGTGAACAATGTATTGGTTCGTGGATATAAAGCTGGATGATCAATGTTTTGGTTCATGATAAAAAGCTGGAGGTCAATGTTTTGTTTCCTGAAAAATAAAGCTGGAGATCAATGTATTGATTCCTGAATATAACGCTGGAGATCAATGTTTTGGTTCATGGATATAAAGCTGGTGATCAATATTTTGGTTCATGTATAAAAAGCTGGTGAACAATGTTTCTGGTTCATGGATTATAAAGCTGGAGATCAATGTATTGGTTCCTGGATATAAAGCTGGAGATCAATGATTTGGTTCCTGGATATAAAGCTGGAGATCAATGTATTGGTTACTGGATATAAATCTGGTTATCAATGTTTTGGTTCATGTATATAAAAGCTGATGATCAATGTATTGGTTCATGGATATAAAGCTGGAGGACAATGTATTGATTCCTGGATATAAAACTGGACATCAATGATTTGGTTCCTGGATATAAAGCTTGAGATCAATGTTTTGGTATCTGGATATAAAGCTGATGATCAATGTTTTGGTATCTGGATATAAAGCTGGAGGTCAATGTTTTGGTATCTGGATAAAAAGATGGAGGTCAATGTTTTGGTTCCTGGATATAACGCCCCCCCTGGCGATCAATGATTTGGTTCCTGGATATAAAGCTGATGATCAATGTTTTGGTATCTGGATATAAAGCTGGAGGTCAATGTTTTGGTATCTGGATATAAAGCTGGAGGTCAATGTATTGATTCCTGGATATAAAACTGGACATCAATGATTTGGTTCCTGGATATAAAGCTGGAGATCAATGTTTTGGTATCTGGATATAAAGCTGATGATCAATGTTTTGGTATCTGGATATAAAGCTGATGATCAATGTTTTGGTATCTGGATATAAAGCTGGAGGTCAATGTATTGTTTCCTGAAAATAAAGCTGATGATCAATGTATTGATTCCTGAATATAACGCTGAAGATCAATGTTTCGGTTTCTGGATATAAAGCTGGTGATCAATATTTTGGTTCATGGATATAAAGCTGGAGGTCAATCTGGAGGTCAATGTATTGTTTCCTGAAAATAAAGCTGATGATCAATGTATTGATTCCTGAATATAACGCTGGAGATCAATGTTTCGCTTTCTGGATATAAAGCTGGTGATCAATGTTTTGGTTCCTGGATATAAAGCTGGTGAACAATGTTTTGGTTCCTGGAAATAAATGTTTGGTTTTAGGATAAAATCTCCAGCTTTATATTCTTAACCGAATCATTGATATCCTAGACTATCATAAAAATTAAGACTATTAAGAGGCATTAGGCAATGCCGAAATGAAGTTTGTTGGTGGATTGGATATAAATCGTTCCTAGCTTTGTTGAACTTGATTTGTCTAAATAATTGTTCTCCAGTTTTGTTTCCTAAATAGAAATCATTGATCCCCCGCTTTATATCTAATGAGTTAATTTTTAATCTTTTAGTCCCTCGTGATTATTTAAGACATTAGAGAGCCATTATTTAATCTTACCATGATTGCTGTAGTTAAGATTGATGGAGCTAACAAAAATTGATTCGGCATTTTTCGTGGCTTATTTGTACAATATATGGTATCCACCTTTCTTATCCATCATTCGTCATCTAAACTCTAATGTTTAATTAAGAAATATTTAACTATTACGGAATGTGTGGGAATAAAAATGGGCATTGGGTTTGTCCTTGCTTATTTGCACAAATATATGACCTTCAGCTTCTCATATCCTATAAGCAAATCTTGTGGACTATAATGATTATTTAAGACATGCCCTAGCTATTAAGGAATGCCTCCATGATGGTGATGAGGCTGGAGAGGGTAGACATAAATTGACATAGGCTTTGTTGGGGCTGTAAAGGCTCCTAACTACAGCCATTCTACCTGAATGCATTCTTTGCTATAAATTGTCCCCCCTCCCCTCCCCCTATCGGCCCTAACAATGAGCAACTATTTCTCGTCCGGACGGGGCCGTCCTGGCGAAAGAATTCATTAAAGGACGTCATAATTCAGTTCGGACTGACAAATCGTTTCATACCTCCTTCTTCGGACTCCCTCTTCAATCATATCTCTCATCATCGGCTCACTTCAAAGGAGTTTGTCTCGGGTCGCTCGATTTTGAAAAAGGGCCGAGGCACTTACGGGAAAAGCTAATATCGTGTTGTCACTAGTGTCTTACTCCGGACAGCGTTATTAGTTCTGGTTACAAGATTTAAGAATATTCTAGTTCAGAACCACGTTGATATTAATTTTGGCTAGTTTTCATTTGGGGTACTCATACTGATAAATTATCGCCAATAATTCTCCAGAGGTTTTTTTCAAGCAGATTTCCCAGGAAATCAGCTAGTGAGGTTGTACTCATGACGCGATTTTCGAAATTTTTCTTCAAATGTACATCGATCCTACCCAGGAGATGACGAAAATGAGGTCCGTTCAAAACTGTGTGTATATATATATATATATATATATATATATATATATATATATATATATATATGTTTGTCTGTTACCACTCTAGCGATCGCAATTATTTTTTAATCGTTACCAAACTGGACATTTAGTCGTTTTATGTAAAAAGAAAGATCAAGTTCGTTAACAGCTGAAATCGGGCCAGGGGGAGGGGGGGTTTAGAGGGGAGGATTTTCGAAAATTCGAAATATCTCCGTTACCATATGTCGGATCGAAAACTTGTATAGAACCAATCTTATTGAAAATTAAATGTACTATAATTATTGTTATATATATTTATTCCCTATCTTGAATATTAATCGTGATATTTGCATTTTTCAGTTTTCAGCCCTCTGTAACATAAGCTACTCATGTAACATAAGCAATACTCTGCTACATAATAAATCATATTATTCGAAGCATAAATACCAAAAATTGTATTCAAGAGACCTTTAGTACACGAGACGCACGATATGCAAATATAATTTGGTGACCCCCCCCCCCGTCTTAAAGTTTTGGACTACTAAAATTTGATTGATTGAGATAACAATTATTCTGACTCATTATTAATTACAGTACTAAATATAGTAAGTAGTTCTCAATGAAATTAATATGTTATATTCTGATATATTTCAGTAATTGTTTTTCTTTCCGGTGTGAGGCGGGCAGGCCCGTTTGTTTACATTTCTAACCTAACGCTTCCTGTCGGCAGGTTATTGAAATTGGATGAAACATTTTTTATTTCCGTTTGTATTTATTCACGGTGGTGTTGTGTTACCTGTATGTAGATTTATCTATTACTAAACTTCGCGAGGGAGATCTCCTTAGTTTACGCAGCCCCTGCGTGAAGGACTTTTTATTTGTTGGAGCTTCGCAGCTCTGGCGAAGTTGCTCAATGAAAGCTTAATGATTTAAGTGGCTCAGGTTAGCCATGTGAGTTAAAGCATTAGCCTTAATCTCACATGGTAAACGTAGAGTAAGGAGTTCGACTCCTCTGTGGCAAAGGAATTTACCTAGTCGAGGAATTCATTAAATAAAACCCTTAGTCCCACCCTGGCTGGAAAAGAGTGGTAACCTGTAGACAACCCGTCCCAATTAGGCTTATTTCCAAAAAGTGGACGTTAATAAATAATTTAATTCATATATTAAAAAGAAACAATCACAATAACAATTTAACATAAAATCCGAAATAGAGCAAAAAACAGAAATGGAACTCAAAAAAGAAATACACCCAGACACGGAACACAACAAAGATGGGAACAAACAATGACAAAATGCAAAACCAGGTACAAAATTAAAACGTAATAACTTAAAAGCGAAACATATTGGACAATAGGGAAATCATTCTGAAAATATTTAAATAAATAAAAGTCCGTCACGCAGGGGCTGCGTAAACTAAGCAGATTTCCCACGTGAAGTTTTACAATAGAGAAATCTGCCTAATAACAACTGTAGTAGTAAGAAACCTCTAAACCTAAAAAACATTATTTAGGGCGTAATAACCCAGTAGATTCTAGCCCAAAAAACAGTTAACCTAACCTCTAAACCTATTCACGAGGGACGATAGTTATGGAAACGGCCGCCAGAGCTCTCGTCGGAAACTCCGAACATAGCCTATTGGTGACCACACGCAGAATACAAATGCAAATATCTCGGTTAATATTCAAGATAGAGAATTAATGTTTAGAACATTATTTATAGTAAATTTAATTTGCAATAAGATTGGTTCTATACGGTCTTTTGATCCGACGTATAGTAACGGAGATATTTCGAATTTTCAAAAATCCTCTCCTCTAAACCCCCCCTCCCACTGGTCTGATTTCAGCCGTTAACGAACTTAATCTTTCTTTTTACATAAAACGCTTAAATATGAAGTTTGGTAAGGATCAAACAAAAATTGCGACCGCTAGAGCGGTAACAGACAAATATATATATATATATATATATATATATATATATATACAGTTTTGAACGGACCTCATTTTCGTCATCTACTAGGTAGGATCGATGGATATTTGAAGAAAAATGTCGAAAATTCCGTCATGAGTACAACCTCAATAGCTGATTTCCCTTAAGGGAAATCTGCTAAAATGAATTGGAAACCTAAAATGAATAAAGTTTATATATTAGAACATTCTTCCATCGTAAACCGTATTTCCTTAGGATTCGTGAATTTAACATTTCAGGTTAGCCAACGTTTCCGTAATGTTTTCCCTTAGAAGTAATCCACCTTTTAAGGTTTTTACTAATTGAAAAATATTTTCAAATGTCCAACAATCCTACCAAGAAGATGACGTCCGTTCAAAACTGTCCTTTTCAAACAGTGAAAGTGTTTCATGTAAAATGAAAATATCAATTCCGTTAAGTGGTGAAATCGGACTGGTGGTTGGGGGGTTCAGGTGTGATGAGAATCGTAAATTATCACATAATAAAACTGAAAGTTAAAGCTCACGTCACATGTAAACAAATAATATTGATTGAAACGTTCGAAATTTGATAATTAGATATAGTTTTAATAGTTACTTTGGACAAAAATATATATAAATGAATAGAAAAATTTGAAAAATGAATTGTGATTAAATTTTAAACCGAAATAAACCATTGGAAAAACGGCAAGTAAATGAAGAGATTATCTTCATTATCTAAGAAGAGATTTTCTTTATTATCTATTATTTAAGTCGGTGGAAATTTGAAGGTTCCGATAAATCACCTAATGTGTACAACCTCAATAGCTGATTTCCTGCAAGTGGAAAACCGGTAATTTCCCTTTCCCACGAAAGGACTTTCTATCACAAGAAAATAAGTTAATGCCGGGCGTAACTACGTAACAGAGTTACTTCAACTCGGATGCTTAATGGCCGACGATGGCTATGAAGAACAATTTTATCTAAAAGATTTATTGTTGAAATAAAGAATTTAAAGCCTCATAAAATAGGTGCCGTCGACGTAGAAACGGGGGATGTGGGGGTCATATAAAATATTTTCGTTAAAATACTGCCCAGCGCCATGATTTTTCTCCTCTGTTTCTCCTTTTAACAACTTTATATGGGCGCCCTATTTCTTTTCCTCTGAGCCCCAACATTTACAAGATATTCAACTTTGTACATAAGAAATTCATGTACAAGACATATCGCTCCTAACAAATTGTTCCATTCCTACGATTCAGTGACTAAATCACTAAATAAATTAAGAATATATTAATGGTAGATGATTTATTAATGGCAGATTAATTAAATAGTTAATTACAAAAATTCTTCAAATGTTCTTTAATCCTATCTAGGAGATGATGAAGGTCAAAGTTTTGAAATTTATATATTTGTCTATTAACGCCCTGAAAAATATGTTAATCTTTAACGTCCACTTTGTCCTAGAAATCAGCTATTGAGGTTGTACTCATGACGCGATTTACGAAATTTTTCTTCAAATGTCCATGGATATTATCTAGGAGATGACGAGGTTCGTTCAAACGGCATATATATATATATATATATATATATATATATATATATATATATATATATATCTGTATGTTACCGCTCTAGCGTTCGCAATTATTATAAGAAAGATAAAGTTTTTTAACAAAATCCGACGAGGGAGAGGGGGGTTTAGAGTTGAGGAATTTCGAAAATTCGAAATATCTCCGGTGCTATACGTTGGATCGAAAAATTGTATTAAACCAATCTTATTGGAAATTAAATTATCTATAAATATTAATCTACACATATTGTCTGTATCATGAATATTAACCAAGATATTCGGGTTTTATAGTTTTCCGCTTTCAGTAAACCCATACTCATGTTATATTAATAATAAGCAGTTATATCATGAACCACTCCATTTCAAGGTTAAATAAGGAATATTGTTTTCATTGAACTTTTACTTTGTGAGATATATGCAAATACGTTCTGTTGACCCCCTCCCCCTTCTTTTCTTTTGTTTTTGGATTACTAAAATTTAACTAATTGAGATTAAAATTATTCTGACTCATTACAAATTACAAAAATTAGTAAATGTTTTTCAATAAAATTAATATGTTGTATTCAGGTATACTTCGTCAATTATTTTTCTTTCCGGTCTATCTATCTATTCAGTGCTACGAGGTTGGTCGGCCTGTTTTTTTTTTACATTTCAGCCGGTTTCCGCTGAAGAGATTATTAACTGATTATTAAATTGACTAAAAGATTTCTCATTCCCGTTTGTATTTATTTACCTGTATGCACATTAATCTATTTTGAACCTTCGCGAGGAACACCTGGTGAGTTTACACAGCCTCTACGCGGCGGACTTTTCTAGCTAGGGTGGGACTAAGCACATTATTGCATGAGTTCTTCATTAAATAAATTCCTTTTGCCGAAGTGAGAATCGAACTCACAACTCTAGGTTTACCATATGAGAACAAGATGAACTCTTCTTCATCATCATATGGATAACCCGAGCCTCCTTGCGCAGTAGAGGTCTTTCTTGCTTGATCGTTTCCCAACTCAATATTTATAGACTTTTGTAAAAACTAAAGACCGACTTCGTTAATTGTTGAAAATTTCCCGGGAGGGATGATGATTTAAAGGTGGTAAACTCAAAATTTCGAGTTACCTCCGTTGTTATGACCCGGATCGAAAAGTTCTATAAATAAAATCTAGTTCTATCGTCGAAATGCGACCTCAATTGAAGGGAAGATAAAAGAATATATTCACATCATTAAAAACAAACAATACGCCGTGAACAAGAAAACTGAGATAATGAATTCACATGGCATATATATCAAAATATTTAAATGAACAGCAAGACGATTGGATGTAGATATGCTTCTTGTGGAATCGATGTTTCAAAACTCGTACCTATTTATGTAATCGATTTTTACACTGTTCATAATTTTAATGTATCGATTTTAACAGCTGATTATTTATAATCATCTAAATGAACAGCAAGACGATTGGAAGTAGATATGCTTCTTGTGGAATCGATGTTTCAAAACTCGTACCTATTTATGTAATCGATTTTTACACTGTTCATAATTTTAATGTATCGATTTTAACAGCTGATTAATTAAAATATCTAAATGAACAGCAAGACGATTGGATGTAGATATGCTTCTTGTGGAATCGATGTTTCAAAACTCGTATCTATTTATGTAATCGATTTTTACACTGTTCATAATTTTAATGTATCGATTTTAACAGCTGATTAATTAAAATATTGTTTTTAATTTTAATGTATCGATTTTAACAGCTGATTAATTAAAATATCTAAATGAACAGCAAGACGATTGGATGTAGATATGCTTCTTGTGGAATCGATGTTTCAAAACTCGCACCTATTTATGTAATCGATTTTTACACTGTTCATAATTTTAATGTATCGATTTTAACAGCTGATTAATTAAAATATCTAAATGAACAGCAAGACGATTGGATGTAGATATGCTTCTTGTGGAATCGATGTTTCAAAACTCGCACCTATTTATGTAATCGATTTTTACACTGTTCATAATTTATTAATGATTGATATTTCAAAATATTATGAGCTATTTTGTTTTTTCTTCAAATGGGGGTGGGGGGGGGGGGGGGTGGGGGGGGGGGGGGGTGGGGGGGGGGGGGGGTGGGGGGGGGGGGGGGTGGGGGGGGGGGGGGGTGGGGGGGGGGGGGGGTGGGGGGGGGGGGGGGTGGGGGGGGGGGGGGGTGGGGGGGGGGGGGGGTGGGGGGGGGGGGGGGTGGGGGGGGGGGGGGGTGGGGGGGGGGGGGGGGGGGGGAGGGGGGGGGTGGGGGGGGGGGGGGGGTGGGGTGGGGGGGGGGGGGCGGGGGCGGGGGGGGGGGGGGGGGGGGGGGTGGGGGGGGGGGGGGGTGGGTGGGGGGGGGGGTGGGGGGGGGGGGGGGGCGGGTGGGGGTTGGGTGGGGGGGGGGGGGGGTGGGGGGGGGGGGGTGTGGGGGGGGGGGGGGGTGGGGGCGGGGGGGGGGGGGGGGGGCTGGGGCCGGGGCGGGGGCGGGTGGGGGGGGGGGGCTCGGGGGCGGGGGGGGGCGGGGGGGGGCGGGGGTGGGGGGGGGTGGGGTTCTAACGGTCATGAATATATAACGATTTCAATTTTTAATGCGAACTATTCGTTTTGATGACTTGGAAACAAGAGAAGAACGAAGAATAACTGACCGCCTAGCTCCTATAAGAAGTATTTTTGAATAATTTGGTGGCAACTGTCAAAAATGCTATTCGCTTGGTGAGAATGTCACAATCGACGAAAACTCGAGGCTTTTAGAGGGCGTTGCGGTTTCATACAATATATTCCAAAAAAACCTAGTAAATATGGGATCAAAATTTCTTGCTTTGACCGACTCTCGACTACTCAACTCATATTAACAATATTATATTATGTGATGAAGCACTTTATTTGGAGATTTAATTCCAAATATTGTTCTCATTGAATTTTTAAGTTTTGAGATAAATGCAAATACATAGCGCACGTGGGAAATCTGCTTAGTTAACGCAGCCCCTGAGTGACGGACTTTTCAACTCTCCACTAGGCACTTCGTCCAAGCAGGACTTTTACATCCATGTGAAGTCAATTCACGTTGTTTATAGGTAGAATAATTCGACCACCGGCAGTCATACAGCCATCTCTCCCTGGGTCTGCCTCTTATCTTATCTAACAGGGAGTGTGCACGGCCTTCCCCCCACCGGTTTTATAGTCATTTTTATAGTGTTTAGTACCTAATGAAAAAAACAAAACAATTCTGTTAAAGCGACAGAACGCACTTCTCACTCGTTTGTATAAAAAAAAAAAAAAAAAAAAAAAAAAAAAAAAAAAAAAAAAAAATGAAATTTGTCTGAACGTCTTGAACTGTTACCAAGACATCTATTTCAAAGATCCCCCGTGGCTCTTAGTGGATAGTGCCTACTCTATGTAACTGGAAATCTTGAGATCGAATCTTGCGGAGATCTACTATTTTTTTCTGTTTTTTTTTCATTTTTTGCCTCTCAACAAAAACTTTTTGTTTATTTATTAATGTTAAATAAACCCCCTATTTAACATTAAAAAAATAAACAATTTTATTTTAACTATAAGCATTAAATTATTAGCGTGTTATATATTTTTAAAGAAAATCTAAATGCTTTCTGTCAAAAATGTAATTGGTATAATATTATAAAAGAAATATATTCTTAATTTAATACATAATTATATAACAATTATCAATGACACAGATATTTTAATAATATTTTTAATACCTGTTTATTTGATATTATTTTATTTTACAATTAATAAAGATATTTAAAATTTTCTAGCTCTAGTCACAAAAATATTCTTTAACAGTTTTATAAGTTAGAGCTGTATTTTAATTATGTTTGGCATTGGATCACGGACATATTTCTGTCATCGAGTTGAAAAAAATTTAGTGTGTAATGATACAGTTAAATATCGAGTATGGTATACAAGAAATTAATATTTTTGATTCACGACCACAAAATCTTAATTGATGTCATTTGCATATATTTCACAGTAAACATCCAATGAAAACGATAATTGGTATTTAAGCTAACAATAAAGTGAGTCATGATATAGCAGCTTTTAGCAGATTTCCCTTAAAGGAAATCAGCTATTGAGGTCGTACTCATGATGCGAGTTTCGAAAAATTTCTTCAAATGTCCATCGATCCTACCCAGGAGATGACGAAAATGAGGTCCGTTCAAAATTACACATATATATATATATATATATATATATATATATATATATATATATTTGTCTGTTAACGCTCTAGCGGTCGCAATTTTTGTTTGATCGTTACCAAACTCGGAATTTAATCGTTTTATGTAAAAAGGAAGATCAAGTTCGTTAATGGCTGAAATCTGACCAGTGGGAGGGGGGTTTTAGAGGGGGGATTTTTGAAAATTCAAAATATCTCCGTTATTATGCGTTGTATCGGAAAATTGTATAGAATAAACCTTATTGCAAATTAAGTTTACTATAAATAATGTTATACATTTATTCTGTATCTTGAATATTAACCGAGATATTTGCATTTGTATTCTGCGTGTGGTCGCCAGTAGGCGATGTTCGGACTTTCCGCCGAGAGCTCTGGTGGCCGTTTCCATAACTATTCGTCCCTCGTGAATAGGTTTAAAGGTTAGGTTAACTGTTTTTTGGGGCGAGAAACTACTGGGTTATTACGCCCTAAATAATGTTTTAGGATTAGCGGTTCCTTACTACTACAGTTGTTATTAGGCAGATTTCTCTATTGTAAAACTTCACGTGGGAAATCTGCTTAGTTTACGCAGCCCCTGCGTGACGGACTTTTTTTTATTATATTGATGATATCCTCTTACCTTGAGAATGAGGTGGGCACAGTGAAGGATGCAATAGTTTCTGAAGTATATGCCGACGGGTCAGTGTAGAGGAGGGATATGTTGGATTCTCCAGGTCCCACGCCGGTGACTGATACACCAAGCTCAACAAGCTGAAACAATAATTTATGTTTACCTTCATGCTAAAATCTGTAAGTAAATACTGATTATAATAAGTTACTAACTAAAATAAGTTTTGATAAGAGCTAATATTTTTTTGAGCCTCATTTGTAATTAAAATCTAGAGTGGCGAGTTCGATTCCCGCCTGGGCAGAGGAATTTATTTAATGACGGAATTCTTTAAATAAAATTCTTAGTCCCATCCTGGCTATAATGATGTGGCAACCTGTAGATAACCCGTCCCAATTAGCCTAAGTTGCCAAAAATGGACGTTAATAAACAATTAATTAATTGATAAATATCATGTAATGAAAACTGTTTAATTTAATCATACAAATGTTTTAATTTATTTACTCATTTAGTTATAATTAATTTTGTAATTCATATGCTAGGTTTAAGTATGCTGAAATATAATTATTATTTGTTTATACAGGAGCACCCGCAACTAGTCGGATTGGCTCAAATTGTAACAATTTAAAATATTATTAGTTATTAACGTCCACTTGTTGCAATTTAGGCTAATTGGGACGGGTTATCTACAGGTTACCATCCTTTTCTAGCCAGAGTGGGATGAAGGATGTTATTTAATGAAATTCGTCACTAAATAATTTCCTTTTCCCAGGCGAGAATCGAACTCGCCACTCTAGGTTTACCATGTGAGATAAAGGTCAACGCTTTAACTCGCATGGCTAACCTGAGCCCCCAATTTAAAATAAAAACAAACGTATAGAGAAATAACAAAAACACTTAACCAACAAATAATATATTAAATACAAGTAATAAACACAACAATTTAAAATGGGTTTAATAAAACATTGTTATTTCTATGTATTAGTACATTTAAATTATTTAAAATTGTTCAAAATTATATTATTAAATTATGACTAGGGTGAAATAAAGAAGGAGAGACGTTAAATTGTGTAATAGAAATTCAATTTCATTTGGCACTAACCAGCAACATTGTGTCCTTATCTTATTTCATACTCCCCTAAACGCTCAATTGGTTAAAAATATTGACTAATAATAATTGGGCACATGGATATACCTGATATGTTATCCTGAAAGTGGGTTTCATCAGAGTTTGGTTAGTTTAACACGACCCTGGGTACCGAAGGAGACTTATAAGCTTATCAAAGTTTTTCGGACTTTGAAACTTCCCCCACCAACTCTCTTTTTTCCCCTCATCTTATGGTTCTCTCGGGGACGATATTTTCAGTTTCATTGTATTTGTGTTGATCAGCAAATTAAATAAAAATTAATTAATTTCAATCATTGACAGTATTAATAATAAAATTATTTGGTTATTTTTATCAGTTTTCAACTTTTCTGTCAATTTATTCTCCTTCTTTGGACAGTTGTCTTTATAAACCGGACTACTTAGAAAAGCTTGCTTTTATAAACCAGACTATTTCTATTTCATTTATTAGAACTACAGTATATATATATATATATATATATATATATATATATATATATATATATATATATATATATATTATAAGGTATTTTGGTGGAATCCTGTAATAAATTTGATATGAATATTACACATTTGGTTTTTCTTTTTGAAAATTGAAATCCAGTTCTATTTCACCAAATCTGCAAAGAATATATCGTATCTTGAAGATACTCCTCCACGATATTCATGCCTTTGGACGAAAAATAAAGTAATGTGTAGCATAATGTATAGCATAAAGGCAGTAGGATATATTTCGTGGAATAATGCCAGCAACAGTGTTAATCCAGCAATGAAGAGTGTGGGACCCATTACACCACCCTGAGGCACTCCGTTTTCTTTTAGCCATACGATTGTGACATATTCAATCAAATGCTTTTTCTAGGCCAGAGATACAACCATCATATTGCCATTAGAAACCTGACTACTTATATATCGTTCCTTAGTAATACACTTGTTTTTATGTACCAGACTATTTATATATTGTTCCTTAAAAGTACTCTTGCTTTTATAAGCCAGACTATTTCTATATCGTTTCTTAGGAGGACACTTGTTTTTATCAACCAGACTATTTATATATAATTTATCAGAAAGACAAAGGCTTTTACAAACCTGACTATTTATATATCGTTTTTTAGAAGTACTCTTGTTTTTATAAGCCCGACTATTTCTATCTCGTTTCTAAGGAGGACACTTGTTTTTATCAACAAGATTATTTATATATCGTTTTTTAGAAGTACTCTTGTTTTTATAAGCCCGACTATTTCTATCTCGTTTCTAAGGAGGACACTTGTTTTTATCAACCAGATTATTTATATATCGTTTCTTAGAAGTACTCTTGCTTTTATAAGCCAGACTATTTCTATATCATTTCTTAGGAGGAAACTTGTTTTTATCAACAAAACTATTTATATATACTTTATTAGAAAGACACTTGTTTTTATAAACCAGACTATTTATATATTGTTTCTTAGAAGTACTCTTGCTTTTATAAGCCAGACTATTTCTATATCGTTTCTTAGGAGGACACTTGTTTTTATCAACCAGACTATTTATATATTGTTTCTTAGAAGTACTCTTGCTTTTATAAGCCAGTCTATTTCTACATCGTTTTTTAGGACACTTGTTTTTATCAGCCAAACCCTTTATATATAATTTATTAGAAAGACACTTGTTTTTATAAACCAGACTATTTTTATATCGTTTCTTAGAAGTACTCTTGTTTTTATCAACCTGACTATTTATATACAATTTATTAGAAAGTCACTTGTTTTTATCAGCCAGACTATTTATATATAATTTATTAGAAAGTCACTTGTTTTTATCAGCCAGACTATTTATATACAATTTATTAGAAAGTTACTTGTTTTTATCAGCCAGACTATTTATATTCAATTTATTAGAAAGACACTTGTTTTCATCAACCTGACTATTTCTATATCGTTTCTTAGGAGGGCACTTGTTTTTATCAGCCAGACTATTTATATACAATTTATTAGAAAGATACTTGTTTTTATCAACCAGACTATTTCTATATCTCAGGTAAGAAAAAACGCCTCGTTCCTTCACTGTTCTTTATTCGATGTGACAGAGCGCTTTCAGAGCATACGCTCCATCATCAGTGCCCTGCTCTTCACAATGATGTGACAGGAACCAAGGATTCCCTGTGACTGTCCCTGTAGAGTCACAGGGAATCCTTGGTTCCTGTCACATCATTGTGAAGAGCAGGGCACTGATGATGGAGCGTATGCTCTGAAAGCGCTCTGTCACATCGAATAAAGAACAGTGAAGGAACGAGGCGTTTTTTCTTACCTGAGATAATAATTCCTTCACCATCCAGCACCTCAAAAATGGATTTCTATATCGTTTCATAGAAGTACTCTTGCTTTTCTAAACCAGACTATTTCTATATCGATCCTAAGGCGATTCAACTTTAACAGTGAAATTTTGGAATTTGCCATTTTATACATTCTGCATAAACCCTTTATCATGATTCGTATGGCAATTATTGAACTCAATATCTATTTTAGGATGACATGGAGCTATCACTTTTTTGTACTTAATTTGAATAAAGTTTTTGAAAACCTTACAAAAATATCTTAGGGAAAATCGGCTAACAGAAGAAGCCAATAACCTTTATGAGCGATGGAACTCTCATTTTAGTTGACTCATGACCTTGCGGGTATATGTAATAAATAGATTGTAAGTGGTAAGTATAAAGTCATGTTGAACTTCCTGGATTAATTAAATCTCAGATATCAATTTATATACCAGGATATCCCATCGCATTTACTTCAGGAATTTATTAATGAACTCTAGGAAATGTGGTAAGTAATCATTTATCCATCTATCCATGTACCAGGAAATCCCAAGAAATATGGAGTTTGGAGGGGCTTAATTACTTTAGCCACACCAGTTACGTTTTGATATTATTATACCGTTATTTAATAACATATGTATTTTTAATTATTATTATGAAGGGGAGGTTTATATTCAGTAAAAACTGGAATGAAATCCATATCGGGGGAAAATCCAACCGATATGGAGTTTGTGATTGTGACATGTTAAGGGGAATTTAAAATTTTCTGGCAGTACCAAGAAGTACTCCTTGCTGTGCTTCATTTATAATTGTTGTTGGCAGATTTAAATTCTTGGTGCCCGCTATTGTTTTTGGTACGAGTCCATTTGAACTTACCATAATAGGTGTAACTATGGCAGATTTCAGTTTGTATACCTCTTTGAACTCGATAGCCAATTCTTGATATTTTCTTAATTTTTCGGCACGGGATTTTCGAATATTCTCATCATTGGGCACTGCAATGTCAATAATATCAGCAGTCTTATTGATCTTGTCAATAATGAGAATATCCGGTTTGTTATGGTGCACAGTATGGTCAGTTATCATCGCTTCGTCCCAATACATCTTTATATTATCTTTTTCCAATAATTTTTGAGTATTATAGCGATAATAAGCGACCTTACTGCCTACGATGCCGAATTTCTCGGCAAGAGCTTGATGGTATACTTTTGCCACGTGATTGTGCCTTTGTAAGTACTCGGATCCAGCAAGTATTTCACATCCAGCCGTAATATGTTGAATGGACTCATAAGCTTTGTTGCATAATCTACATTTGTCTGAGACACTACTGTCCTTGAGGATATGACGTCTGTATGATCTGGTGGCAACCACTTGGTCTTGGATAGCTGTAATGAAACCTTCTGTTTCTGAAAACAGCTTTCCAGACGTCAGCCACGCGACAGAATAAGCCAAGTCTACCTCCGAGTCATAAAGGCGACTGTAGTAACGGCCATGAAGTTCCTTACATTGCCATTCCGAAAGAAAATGGGATTCATCTTTAACTTCAGGAATGTTACGATATTTCAAGTTCAAGGCCGTAAACCCATCATCAAGTTTAACAATTTCATTAAAGACGTAGCTATCATTCGGTCTTTATGTAATGTCTCATGTTAACTTCCTGAGACCGAGGTTTTGGATGTTGAGAAGGCCTCGACCTTCTTGTTTCCTCGATAAATACAGCCTGGCCATAGATGAAATCGGATGGTGCATTCTGGCTTTTGTCATCTCCGTTCTTATGAGTCTATCCAACTCATCAATAGTAGTGTTATTATTATTATTTTTTATTAACGTCCACTTTTTTGCAACTAAGGCTAATCGGGACGGGTTATCTACAGGTCACCACTTTTTTCTAGACAGGGTGGGACTTCGGATGTTATTTAATGAATTTCGTCACTAAATAATTTCCTTTTCCCAGGCGAGAATTGAACTCGCCACTCTAGGTTTACCATGTGAGATTAAGGTTAACGCTTTAACTCACAAGGCTAACCTGAGCCCCATTGTCTATTTTAGCAGATTTCCCTTAAGGGAAATCAGCTATTGAGATCGTACTCATGACGCGAGATTGGAAAAATTTCTTCAAATGTCCATCGGTCCTACCCAGGAGATGACGAAAATGAGGTCCGTTCAAAACTGTATATATATATATATATATATATATATATATATATATATATATATATATATATATATATATTTGCCTGTTAACGCTCTAGCGGTCACAATTTTTGTTTGATCGTTACCAAACTCGGAATTTAATCGTTTTATGTAAAAAGGAAGATCAAGTTCGTTAATGGCTGAAATCGGACCAGTGGGGGGGGGTTTAGAGGGGGATTTTTGAAAATTCAAAATATCTCTGTTATTATGCGTCGGATCAAAAAATGTTATAGAATCAATCTTATTGCAAATTAAATATACTATAAATATTGTTCTATACATTTATTCTGTATCTTGAATATTAACCGAGACATTTGCATTTGTATTGTGTGAGTGGTCGGCAGGAGTCGGCTACGTTCGGGACTTTCCGCCGAGAACTAGTTTCTGTAACTGTTCGTCCCTCGTGAATAGGTTTAGAGATACCTTCCTACTACTGTTATTATTAGTCAGATTTCTCTATTGTAAAACTCCACGTGGGAAATGTGCTTAGTTTACGCAGCCCCTGCGTGACGGACTTTTTAGCAGATTGAAATCGGACAAGAGGGGGGGGGGGTTAAAGAGGGGATTTTCGAAAATTCGAAATATCTCCTTTATTATACATCGAATCGAAGAATTGTATAGAACCAATCTTATTGTAAATTACATTTACTATAAATATTGTTATATACATTTATTCTCTATATTGAATATTAACCGAGATATTTGCATTTTTGTGAAGTCTGTGAGACATGTGGTCGGGTATAGTTCGGTTAACGTCGGCGATTTTCGTAATTGCTCGGGTCAGGTGGAAGCTTCTTCTAACCTTACCTGTCGTTTCTAACCTTACCTTACCTTCTTTACTTTGTCAGATTTATGCAAATACGTTCTGTTCTTCCACCCCCCCCCCTTCTTTAGTTCTTGGACTACTAAAATTTGAGTTATTAAAATATAAATTATTCTTACAATTCAGAAGCCGTTTTAGTTGGGAATTTATTTTAACTAACCGAAAGATTTCTCATTATCTAATCACAGTGGTATTGTGTTACCAGTATGCAGATTTCTCTATTGTAAAACTTCACATGGGAAATCTGCTTAGTTTACGCAGCCCCTGCGTGATGGAATTTTTTTTTTATGTCTATTTGAACAGAGGATACAAAAGTATAGGTGAAGGAGGTAACTTTAATATTACTAATTATTATTATTAAATACCGTTGGTAGGTTTCCCTTTATCAGGAAATCTGCAAAAAACTGTCACTTCACATGTGCGAATATAGACACCCCCCCCCCAACCGGCCCTCCCCCGGACTTGCAGAGCCGACTTAAGCCTAACGTCATAAGGCAGAACCAGTTACAGTTATGCTTCGAGATAGTGTAGGAGAAGTTTGACCTGATTGCGAGCCAACTTCAGCTCCGGAAGCAAGCCCAACACACGCTCAACAGCGCATTACAGATTCTGCATCCATGTTCCAGCAGAATACAACTAAAGATTAGATGTCCGCTTCTACTCCCATTTCCTGATTAGCTTGACAGCTAGCTAGACACTTCACAGGAAGCAAAACTACTTGAACGCCAACGTATTGATTTCATACTAATTCCAATTAATTCTATTTGTATTTTATTGCCAACGCTATTAAATAACCTCTAGATCTACCGAATACCAGCTTTAACAACACATATATGAAATGAATGTATTTATTACTCCTAAATGTCAACATAATTTAATAGAAAATATCAATTATTTCTGTTTCCCATAAAACATTTTCTAATATTATGTCAATCAATTTCTTTTTACACCATTAAATAGCATTTATGTTAATATAACACAAGCGTTATAAAATTATCTCAAATTCCAAGAATACATTTTTTTAATTCAACCAATTTAATAATTACTTATAATTATAACTTTCGTTAACATGCTTAATACCAATCAACATATAATATTCTGTCAGAGAAATCAGCTATTGAGGTCGAAATGATGACTCGATTTTCGAAAACTTTCTTCAAATGTCCATCGATCATACCCAGGAGATGACGAAAATGAGGTCCGTTCAAAATTATTTATATATATGTCTTTTAACGTTCTAGCGGTCGAGATTTTTGCTTGATCGTTACCAAACTCGAAATTTTATCGTTTTATGTAAAAAGAAAGATCAAGTTCGTTAATGGCTGAAATCGGACCAGTGGGAGGGGGGGATTTAGAGGGGGGATTTTTGAAAATTTTAAATATCACCGTTATTATGCCTCGGATCGAAAAATTGTATAGAATCAATCATATTGCAAATTAAATTTACTGTAAATATTATTATATACATTTATTATGTATCTTGAATATTAACCGAGATATTGGCATTTGTATTGTGTGTGTGGTCGGCAGGTGTCGGCTATGTTCAGGATAGCCGCTAGTGCGGCCATTTTCGTAACTGTTCGTCCCTCGTGAATAGTTTTAGAGATTTCTTACTACTACTGCCTTTATTAGTATGCAGATTTCTCTATTGTAAAACTTCAAGTGGGAAATCTGCTTAATTTACGCAGCCCCTGAGAGGGACCTTTTAATTTATTGACATTATTTGCCAGTAGTTTTAAATTTATTAATGAATGACGAGGTTTATAAATAATGAGAGACTTGTCCTGATCTCAAAGAAAGAATGGAATAATCATCTCCGGATGATAAGGGATGTTTTAGTTTTCACGCAGACACTGCCTTCTTGTTACAGCATTCTAGGAGCCGAGCTCCAAGGTATTCTATTGGCTCTCATGAACACCCAAACATCTCAAAACAAACGCATTATCATTTGCATGGTGTCCTTATGTTCCCTTCAAATACTAAACAATACTTACACAAATCACCCAATAGCCCAAAAAAACAAAAAAAAAAACATGAGCTCATCAGTCTAGATAAACATACTACTGGTTGCCAGGAAACGAAAACTTAGCACTGAATGAGACTGCGGACTCAGAGGTCAAAAAAGCAGCTGAATAACTTGAATATGAACAAATAGATTTATTAAAAGAAGACATTTCAAGAGAAAAAAAGTCCGTCACGCAGGGGCTGCGTAAACTAAGCAGATTTCCCACGTGAAGTTTTACAATAGAGAAATTTCAGAATAGAGAGCCGTACAGTTACGCGAACGACCCAAACTAGCTCTTAACGGAAACTCACGAGTAGACCCGAAGTTAGCCGATCTCGTCTCAGAAGCTGAAAACAGAAAAATGCCAATATCTCGGTTAATATTCAAGATACAGAATAAATGTATATAACACTATTTATAGTAAATGTAATTTTCAATAAGATTAATTCTATATAATGTTTCGATCCGACGTATAGTAACGGAGATATTTCGAATTTTCGAAAATCCCCCCTCTAAACTCCCACTGATCCGATTTCAGCCATTAATGAACTTGATCTTTATTTTTGCATAAAACGTTTAAATATCGAGTTTGGTAACGATCAAACGAAAATTGCGACCACTAGAGCGTTAACAGACAAATATATATATATATATATATATATATATATATATATATATATATATATATATATATATATAATTTTGAACGGACCTCATTTTCGCCATCTCCTGGGTAGGATCGATGGACATTTGAAGAAATTTTTCAAAACTCGCGTCATGAGTACGACCTCAATAGCTGATCTCCCTTAAGGGAAATCTGCTAAAATACACCTCGTCTTAGATACATGGCAAACGGACTAGAATAATACAAGTACTGACAACAAACTACGCACTATTAAGAACATTATTTGCATGTGGCCATCAAGTTTCGGAAATTCTAGGAGAGTACGAAGTAGTTCTCTCGAGACATCACCAAATTAGTATAACACAGTAGCTCTCTCAAGAGTCGGGCACACTAAATTAACACACTCATACTTAATGACAAAGACTGACAGACCTGCTTGCTCAACATGTAACATTCCCTTGACAATAAGACATATACTGACAGAATGCCGAAAACGACAACGCCAGGACTCCCCCTAGGACTTACAAGAACTATTGACGGAAGGCAGCCCAAATATTAACAACATATTCTCATACCTCCACAGAATTCAACATACAAGTTAGGTCTGTGGTGTGCAACAAGATTTCAAATTATATGCATTAATTGTACTCTATGCGTTTGTACACATGTTTTATGTAAAAAGACAGATCAAGTTCGTTAATAGTTGAAATCGGACGAGAGGGAAGGGGGGGTTTAGAGGGGGGATTTTCGAAAATTCCAAATATCTCCGTTATTATGCATCGGATCAAAACATTGCATATAACCAATCTTATTGCAAATTGAATTTAGTATAAATATTGTTATATACGTTTATTCTCTATCTTGAATATTAACCGAGATATTTGCATTTTGCTGTTTTCAGGAAACCGCCACTTCTACTCATGTTACGTAAACAATACTCTGCTACATAATAAATCACATTATTGGAAGTTTAAATACCAAAAAACGTATTCAAGAGACCTTTATTATACGAGATACATGCAAATATGTCCTGGTGACTCCCCCCCCCCCTTCTTAAAGTTTTGGACTACTAAAATTTTATTGATTGAGATAACAATTATTCTGACTCATTATTAATTACAGTACTAGATATAGTAAATAGTTCTTAACAAAATTAATGTGTTATATTCTGATATATTTCAGTAATTGTTTTTCTTTCCGGTGTGAGGCGGGGGCCGGCCCGTTTGTTTACATTTCTAACCTAACGCTTCCTGTCGGCAAGTTATTGAAATTCGATGAAACATTTCTTATTTCCGTTTGTATTTATTCACGGTGTTGTTGTGTTACCAGTATGTATATTTATCTATTACTAAACTTCACGAGGGAAATCTGCTTAGTTTACGCAGCCCCTGCGTGACGGACTTTTTTGTTTTATGTTCACTTATAAAATGTTTATCTATTTCACTTTTGTTATTTGTCATTGTTTTTTTGGTATTTGTTATAGTTACTTGTTGTTATCTCTTATTTATTTCACTACTGTTATTTCACTATCTATAATTTTTAACATTTCAATGGGCCAACCACTTTTGATGTGATGTCCATTAATAATTAAATAAAATAAGCTTTCACACTTCAGTAAACCCCTTCTCCTTCTCATGTCATTGCATGAGAACCACATTATTCTAAGCTTAAATGCCAAATATTGTTTTCAAGAGACCTTTATTATAAGAGTTGCAAATTCTTTGCGCGATGACGTCATCAGTTAAGATTTTAGGTTCTTGTTACTAAGATGTTGCGGTCTGTACCCTACTCGATATTTAACTGTTTAAATCGACACTAAAGATTATATTTGTTATTGGCAGAAATCGGACACGAAATAGTGGTGGTATAGAGGAGGAGGAACTCGAAAATTCAAAATATATCCGTTATTATGAGTGGGATCGTAAAATGTTATAGCCAATCTTGTTAGAGTATTGTTACGTTTTATTACAAAACCAGTAATAAACGTTAATAAGAGTTCTTTTGGATTGCAAAATTAAACACACACAAGTTTCACAGTTTATCACTGCACAATTTATTTCACAATGCACAATACTCTTGATTATTACTACTCACAGTATGACACTGATAGTGTCACTGTTCTTCGGCTTTCACAGTCCAATAATTTACTCACGGTCACTGAAATTCACAAAAGACGGCACTGCACTGTCCTTTACTTCGCGGCACTGCATTGTCTTAAACACGACACTAAACTGCTACTTACAGTCACGGCACAACACTGTTCTTCTTATAAAAACACTTTTCCGCACTGGACTAAGTCGCACTGTATCACTGATGTGACCATCAAGACGTCTGACCGTAAAGAAAGGTCTAGAAGTTCCAGGGAGACGGCTATAATTAGATTTAGCTGTACAGGCTTAAATGGAGAGCAGGGTGAGACCGAGGCTTTTCCAAGAAGGACTGGAAGGGACTAGTGCCTTCCACCAAATAGCGACCAATTAGCGGCACGTCTTTGAACCCCTCCGCACTCCCCAATCACGCCTTGAATAGTAGGGCCATTTAATTTTCGCTACAGTATTGATGTTCTTTGAATTGTTTTGTAAATCGTGCATTAAGCGAGTTATTCACGCTTTCTTGTTTTCGGCCTGTAGTAAAGAGGACACCCCCCCACCTTTTTTAACATAGAAATAAAGTACTAGTTCTTTATTTCTGAGGTCACAAGTGTGTTACAATAGCTTGTAGTAAAACCGGCTTAGTTTGCGCTGCCTTTGCGTGACATTGACATTGATTCTGTCGTCTCCATGTATCGAAGGTTGAAATATCGTCCACTGATCTAGAGATCTCGCCGTTATATTAACCATTTGTCGTTACAGTTTGAAGCGGCACAGCCCACGCAAGAACAGTGTTAATTGAACGGAGACCGTGGCTGTTTATTCAGTAGTACATCCACTGGAGAATGTCAAGCCAGGGACATTTTGTCAGGTTGGCACACATGTCTGTCATCAATACGTCAATATCGACTATCAAACGCCACAATAGAGTTAACTATCGACTATTCGGTTCCTAAGTCTAAAACAATTAAATAAAAAAAAAAGTCCGTCACGCAGGGGCTGCGTAAACTAAGCAGATTTCCTATGTGAAGTTTAGCATTAGGGAAATCTGCATACTGGTAACACAACACCGCCATAAGTAAATACAAACGGCAATGAGAAATCTTTCAGTTAATTTTAATAAACTCCCAACTCTGGTTGAGAAATCTGCTTAACCCTCCGTCGGGCGCGTGATCTCTCAGATACACAGTTTCTAGAAAAATATTTGCCACACCTCCTAGCAGAGAGTGGTGGTGTAGTGCTTCGAGTTATGTGTTTTAGAGAACTCCCCCTCAAGGTATATTGAGTCACTGTGTTTAACGGAGTCGTGTGTTTCACCTGTCCTTAAATTTTATCTCCTAGATACCACGCGCCCGATCTCGTAAGTTTTTTTGAAATCTGTATTTCATAAATATGTACATCAATAAGTTTCTCTTTATTAAATGGAATCATTTGAACCTATTATTCTATTATTTTGCTTAAACATGAGCTTTCAAAAGAACTTGTACAAGGATATATTGCACGACGCAGTGACAATAGTAGACGTTTACCAACCGAACTAAGGACGAAACTTGAAGACTACAGAGACTCATAAGAGTACACTAGCTCATTGGACCATACATTGAACTCAAGCACAGAACAGCATAAAAAAAGTCCCTCCACTACAACGAACTAAAGCAAATGATGTGAACCAAGCAAAACTGAAAATAAATGTAGGTTTACTCATTATTCTTGTGAGATTTGCAAAAACAAAATTTGTCTACAACATAGTTCCATGCTTTGTCCTAATTGTAATACAGCTCTGCAAAATAAATAAGAATTAAACTGGTATTTTTAAAATTTTTTGATGATTTTCATTGTCTTATCTAAAAGTGATTTCGTGCTACATATTTTTGATTGGTTATATTTAGATATTTTTTTTATATTGTTCACAAACTGAAATGAATTATGTATAATTAAGGCATGTGCATTTAAACAATTCCTTTTGATATTTGTGTTTTTTAATTATATTTTAAAAATTATCGTCCACGGTTTCTTTATATTATAATGCTTGTCAATTTTAAAAATTATTTACTTCTTTCAAACAAATACTTCCTCTTTTATGGTTTCTAATCACACGCTGAACATTTTAGTGCAAAATATATATTAAAAAACGGTATTTCCGTAAAAAACGGTTGAGGATGATCTGTGAGATACACGCGCCCGATGGCGGGATATTCTTGACGCGCCCGACAGAGGGTTAATAACAACTGCAGTGTAAGGGATCTCTAAACACGAGGGACGAATAGTTTACTGAAAGGGCCGCCAGAGCTCTCGGCGGAATGTCCCGAACATAGCCGACCCCTGCCGACCACGCACAGAATACAAATACAAATATCTCGGTTAACTTTCAAGAGAGAAAATAAGTGTATATAACAATATTTATAGTAAATTTAATTTGCAATAAGATTGGTTCTCTACAATTTCGATCCAATGCATAATAACGGAGATATTTCGAATTTTCAAAAATCCCCCCTCTAACCCCCCCCCTCCCTCTGGTACGATTTCAACCATTAACGAACTTGATCTGTATATCTCATCTAGTGAAGATGTATGCAAATCAATATTCGGTATTAAGGCTTGGAATAAAACGTTTCATGACGTATTCACTTATTGAAAAGTGCTATTACTAAAAGTGGGAATTTACTAAAGACGGATAATTAAAAAACCTAAAAATATATCAGCATATATTCAAGATACAGAATAAGTGTATAGAACAACAATTAATGAAAATAAATTAGAATAAATTTTCAACACGAATCTTTATACAAGATTTTTCGTTCTCGCACATATTATATTTTGAATATTAAATTGTCTGGCCCACTAACTCCCTCTACTCATCATTTTCGTCAATTTTAAATAGGACGATGGACATTTTTCGAAAATCGTAAAGCCTCAACAGTTCTAAAACTTCTAAAAAAAGTACGTCATGCAGGGGCCGCGTAAACTAAGCAGACCTCCCACCTGAAGTTTTACAATAGAGAAATCTGCCTACTAATAACAGTAGTAATAACGAGTCTTTAAACCAATTTCACGAGAGCCGAACAGTTACAGAAACGGACGAACTAGCTTTCGGCATTAAGTCACAAATAGAACCGACATCAGCCGATGTCAGCTCATCCATTATCCGCACACACTTAATAAAAATGCAAATATCCCGGTTAATATTCAAGATAGGGGAAAAATGTAAATAGCAATATTTATAGTAAATTTAATTTTCAATAAGATTGGTTCTATACAAGTTTTCGATCCGACGTACAGTAACGCAGATATTTTGTATTTTCGAAATCTCCCCTTCCCGCGGGTCCGATTTCAACCATTAACGACCTTGATTTTTTATTATACATAAAACGAATAAATACCGAGTTTGGTAACGATTAAACAAAAATTGCGACCGCTAGAGCGTTAACAGACAAATGTATTTAAAAGGACCTCATTTTCGTCATCATCTTGGTAGGATAGGTGGACATTTGAAGACATTTTTGGAAAATCGCGTCACGAGTAAGACCTCAATAGCTGGTTTCCCTTAAGGGAGCAGTCTTAAAAAAGAACGCCTTTCAAAGTAAAGAAAAAGAATTTAGTTATTATTTTCTGACTGTGTTTCCAGTTCTATAAATCAATGAAATAGTGATAATTTCTCCCCGGCAAGGGATGGGAAGGAGTTGGTGGCGGAAAAGCGGGTTTTGAATGATATTAAGCTGCGCCATTAAGCTCAGCACCGACACGAACGGCTTGGACAAGTTCAGCGATGGAAACTGATCCTATGATTAAATTTACAGCGAAAACTTGCATTAAACTTCCCCCATCGAAGATTGTATTATCAATATAAAATTACCGGGCCTGCTGACACCAACCCTCCCGCAAGGAAGTTACCATCTCGACGCTCCTAATACCTGAAACTACAGTTTAATGACTATAATTAAAAGTTAACTAATGTATTTATTGGACTCAATTAAACAAATTGTGGAATATTTCCCTTCAGAAAGGAGAGCCATATACAACAATTTGACGGAACGCTTTTTCCGACTGTCTTAACCATTGAAGTAACTCACTGGTACTGTCAGGTAGTATCATGAAGGAAATGGAATATAATAACTTATTATTTACTCTTCTGTTGAAAGAAAATTCCGTCACGCAGGGCCTGCTTAAACTAAGCAGATTTCCCACGTGAAGTTATACAATAAAGAAATTTCACGAGAGTCGAGCAGTTAATGAAACGGCCGAACTAGCTTTTGGCGGGAAAGTCACCCGTCCGTTAGCAAGATATAATAAAAATGCAAATATCTCGGTTAATATTCAAGGTAGAGAATACATTTATATAACAACATTTATAGTAAATTTAATTTGCAATAAGATTGATTCTGTACAATTTTTCGATCCGACGTATAGCAACGGAGATATTCCGAATTTTCGAAAATCTTCCCCTCTAAACCCCCCCCCCCCTCCCCCTGGTACGATTTCACCCGTTAACGAACTTGAACTTTCTTTTTACATAAAATGACTAAATATCGAGTTTGGTAGCGATCACACAAAAATTGCGACCGCTAGAGCGGTAACAGACAAATATATATATATATATATATATATATATATATATATATATATATATATATATATATATATATATATATATATACACACTTTTGAACGGACCTCATTTTCGTCATCTCCTGGGTAGGATCGATGGACATTTGAGGAAATTTTATCAAAACTCACGTCATGAGTACGATCTCAATAGCTGGTTTCCCTTAGGGGAAATCTGCTAAAATGAGTTATCGAATTTCCTGAATTGGTATTACGATATACGAGGGCATTTCTCCAAAACTGTTCTCAGGTGAGATCACTGTAAATAAGGATAACATTTTTAACAGATTAACC
This sequence comes from Riptortus pedestris, assembly GCA_019009955.1. Classification (NCBI taxonomy): domain Eukaryota; kingdom Metazoa; phylum Arthropoda; class Insecta; order Hemiptera; family Alydidae; genus Riptortus; species Riptortus pedestris. The sequence goes on along the minus strand of CM032232.1, from coordinate 133,659,627 downwards.
TTAAGGGAAATCAGCTATTGAGGTCATACACATGACACGATTCTCGAAAAATTTCTTCAAATGTCCATCGATCCTTCCAAGGAGATAACGAAAATGAGGTCCGTTCAAAACTATATATCTATATATATTTGTCTGTTAACGCTCTAGCGGTCGCAATTTTTGTTTGATCGTTACCAAACTCGATATTTAAACATTTTATGAAAAAAGACAGATCAAGTTCGTAATGGCTGAAATCGGACAAGTGGGAGGAGAGTTTAGAGGGGGGATTTTCGAAATATCTCCGTTACCATATGTTGGATCAAAACATTGTAAAGAACCAATCTTATTCCAAATTAAATTTACTATAAATATTGGTATACACATTTATTCTCTATCTTCAATATTAACCGAGCTAGTTGCATTTTTATTATATGAGATCGTCTCTATTCGGCTAAGGTCGGTTCTATTAGTTCTGAAAGCTAGTTCGGCCGTTTCCGTAACTGTTGGGCTCTCGCATGGAAATTTCTCTATTGTATAACTTCACGAGGGGAATAAGCAGATTTTTCAGCTTAACAAGTTTACTCAGCCCCTGCGTGACGGACTTATGTTATTAGCAGATTTCGAAGGGGGTAATTTTTTTTTAATTCATAATCCGTTCCTTTCCCAGTAGACTTCTTTCAAAGATAATTTTGTTGACTAGAACTTTCATGTCACAGCATTTTTCTATAAAATGTGCTGTTTCTGAAATAAAGATTTGTGCATTTTACGGCTAAAGGATGTGTCAAATCGAAAAATTTACCCAAAGAAACATGTTTTAGAATTTGATTTTCTACAAGTATCCGCCATAAAAAGTAGGGCAATCCATTGGAAATTCCAAAGTTATGGTCGCTGGAGAAATACTGGAGTAGGTTAAGAGGTTGAATATGGACTGAAAGGATTTTTCATGGGGCCCAAATTATGGCACACCAAGTCGCAGTCTTGTATTAAAATAAGCAGGGGCTGCGTGAACTATGCAGATTTCCCACGTGAAGTTATACAATAGAGAAATCTCCACACGAGAGCCGAACAGTTACGGCAAAGGGCCGAACTAGCTTTTGGCGGGAAACTCAGTCGTCTGTTGCCGGCCCAAATTTAATAAAAATGCAAATATCTCGGTTAATAATAAAGATAGAGAATAAATGTATAGAACAATATTTATAGTAAATTTAATTTTCAATAAGATTGGTTCTATACACAATTTTGATCCGACGTATATTAACGAAGATATTTTGAATTTTCGAAAATCCTCCCCTCTAAACCCCCCTCCCACTAGCTCGATTTCAGCCATTAACGAACTTGATCTTTCTTTTTACATAAAACGACTAAATATCGAGTTTGGTAACGATCAGAAAAAAAATGCGACCACTAGAGCGGTCTATATATATATATATATATAGATATATATATATATATATATATATATATATATATATATATATATATATATACAGTTTTGAACGGACTTCATTTTCGTCATCTACTAGGTAGGATCGATGGACATTTGAAGAAAAATTACGAAAATTCTGTCATGAGTACTACCTAAATAGCAGATTTCCCTTAAGGGAAATTTGCTAATAGTTCAGATTATAAGTGAGGCCTCCATGTCCTGTAAAGAGCTGGCTGGACCAGGTAGAGTTTCATCTAAACTGATGAGTTATACTTTCATCTTTCGGAAAATTTTGAGGTTTGGGTATATTTTTTGAAGTGTGAAACCTTCGCAATCGTAGTGCGAACTCTGGTCCATATCTCAATCAGGTCTTTCTGTGCCATTCATCTAAAAAACTAAACAATCATAATACACAGCATCAATAACTCCGTATACTTACCGTCTCCAGTGGATTTACAACTGCGAATATAAAACCGCCTTGCCTGTCGGCTAGTTTGAGTGTGAAGAGTATCGAGAACTCTGGATAGAATCTCTCCGGCATGAACAGCCTGTAAGGGGACTTGATGTCTGATCCTGGTTTGACTCCCAGCGCCGGGAAGCCGTCCGAACCCTGCTCGAAGTACTGGGTCGCCGGGTCATCGAAAGGAATCTTGATGGCGCTCAGAAGATCACTTTCTGGCAAATCTGAAACAGAAAGAAGAAAGGAAAATTAGGTGGAAAACTACGAATAGTAATAGTCTTCGAAACCTAAGAAGACAATTCCTTAACAGATGAAAGAGAAAGATTCAAATTTCATTATTCATATCCTGAATAATTCTTTTGCCATTATCATTTATATTATTTAACTGTTATAACTATCCTTATTATTATGAATCAACTATTATTATTTTACATATGTACGAGTTTTCTTTCAAGAAAATACTTCTTGTGTTGCTTAAAAAACCAATGTTTATGTCGCTGAATTCATTCTCAAAATAGAAATTAATTTGATCTAAGCCAATGCTTATTCATTACAAAACTAGATACATCTGGTATCCTTGTCCTATCCCGAGACAGTGGTTAACGAATCCTTCTATGCAAGGATGAAAAGTTGTCGAGAAATGAGAGTAATACATTTTTACTGGAGAAATGAAATTCGTCAAAGACTGCACTTTCCTTAGTCTTAAAACAATCTCTCTCACCTGTCAAATAGAATTAATGAGTGCTACTCTTTTCATTTTCAATAGTCGAGTTGAACTCATGAGTAATAGTCGCTCTATCTTCACTAGTCGAGTTGATCACATGAGTAATAGTCGCGTTACCTTCCGTAGTCGAATTGAACTCATTAGTACATGTCGCTCTACGTTAACTAGTCGAGTTGAACTCATTAGTACTAGTCCCTCTACGTTCACTAGTCGAGTTGATCTCATTAGTACTAGTCCCTCTACGTTCACAAGTCGAGTTGATATTATGACTAATAGTCGCTCTACGTTAACTAGTCGAGTTGAACTCATTAGTACTAGTCCCTCTACGTTCACTAGTCGAGTTGATCTCATTAGTACTAGTCCCTCTACGTTCACAAGTCGAGTTGATATTATGACTAATAGTCGCTCTACGTTAACTAGTCGAGTTGAACTCATTAGTACTAGTCCCTCTACGTTCACTAGTCGAGTTGATCTTATGATTATTAGTTGCATTACCTTCACTAGTCGAATTGAACTAATGAGTAATAGTCGCTTTACCTTCACTAGTCGACTTGATCTCATTAGTACTAGTCCCTCTACGTTCACTAGTCGAGTTGATCTTATGATTATTAGTTGCATTACCTTCACTAGTCGAATTGAACTAATGAGTAATAGTCGCTTTACCTTCACTAGTCGAGTTGATCTCATTAGTGCTAGTCTTTCGAATTTCATTAGTCGAGTTGAACTCATTAGTAGTGCTCCCTCTACCTTCACTAGTCGAGTTGAACTAATGAGTAATAGTCGCTTTACCTTCACTAGTCGAGTTGATCTCATTAGTGCTAGTCTTTCGAATTTCATTAGTCGAGTTGAACTCATTAGTAGTACTCCCTCTACCTTCACTAGTCGAGTTGATCTCATTAGTACTAGTCCCACTACGTCCACTAGTCGAGTTGATCTCATTAGTACTAGTCCCTCTACGTTCACAAGTCGAGTTGATATTATGACTAATAGTCGCTCTACGTTAACTAGTCGAGTTGAACTCATTAGCACTAGACCCTCTACGTTCACTAGTCGAGTTGATCTTATGATTATTAGTTGCTCTAACTTCACTAGTCGAATTGAACTAATGAGTAATAGTCGCTTTACCTTCACTAGTCGACTTGATCTCATTAGTACTAGTCCCTCTACGTTCACTAGTCGAGTTGATCTTATGATTATTAGTTGCATTACCTTCACTAGTTGAATTGAACTAATGAGTAATAGTCGCTTTACCTTCACTAGTCGACTTGATCTCATTACTACTAGTCCCTCTACGTTCACTAGTCGAGTTGATCTTATGATTATTAGTTGCATTACCTTCACTAGTCGAATTGAACTAATGAGTAATAGTTGCTTTACCTTCACTAGTCGAGTTGATCTCATTAGTACTAGTCCCTCTACGTTCACTAGTCGAGTTGATCTTATGATTATTAGTTGCATTACCTTCACTAGTCGAGTTGATCTTATGATTATTAGTCGCTCTACCTTCACTAGTCGAGTTGATCTTATGAGTAATAGTCCCTCTACCTTCACTAGTCGAGTTGATCTCATGAGTAATAGTCGCTCTTCCTTCACTAGTCGAGTTGATCTTATGATTATTAGTCGCTCTACCTTCACTAGTCAAGTTGATCTTACGAGTAATAGTCCCTCTACCTTGACTAGTCGAATTAAACTCATTAGTGTATTTAACTATTAGTCATTACTAATAGTCGCTTTACCTTCACTAGTCGAGTTGATCTCATTAGTGCTAGTCCCTCTACGTTCACTAGTCAAGTTAATCTCATTAGTACTAGTCCCTCTACCTTCACAAGTCGAGTTGATCTCATGAGTAATAGTCGCGTTACCTTCCGTAGTCGAATTGAACTCATTAGTACTAGTCCCTTTACGATCACTAGTCGAGTTGATCTCATGAGTAATAGTTGCTCTAACTTCACTAGTCCAGTTGATCTCATTAGTACAAGTCCATCTACGTTCACTAGTCGAGTTGATCTTATGATTATTAGTCGCTCTACCTTCACTAGTCGAGTTGATCACATGAGTAATAGTCCCTTTACCTTCACTAGTCGAGTTGATCACATGAGTAATAGTCCCTTTACGATCACTAGTCGAGGTGATCTCATGAGTAATAGTGGCTCTAACTTCACTAGTCGAGTTAAACTCATTAGTACTACTCCCTCTACCTTCACTAGACGAGTTGGTCTTATGGCTATTAGTCGATCTACCTTCACTAGTCGAGTTGATCTCATGAGTAATAGTCGCTCTACCTTCACTAGTCGAGTTGATCTCATGAGTAATAGTTGCTCTACCTTCACTAGTCGAGTTGATCTTATGATGATTAGTCGCTCTACCTTCACTAGTCGAGTTGATCTTATGAGTAATAGTCCCTCTACCTTCACTAGTCGAGTTAATCTCTTGAGTAATAGTCCCTTTACCTTCACTAGTCGAGTTGATCTCATGAGTAATAGTCCCTTTACCTTCACTAGTCGAATTGAATTAATGAGTAATAGTCCCTTTAACTTCACTAGTCGAATTGAACTAATGAGTAATAGTCGCTTTACCTTCACTAGTCGAGTTGATCTCATTAGTGCTAGTCATTCGAATGACATTAGTCGCGTTGAACTAATTAGTACTACTCTCTCTACCTTCACTAGTCAAGTTGATCTCATTAGTACTAGTCTTTCGAATTACATTAGTCGAGTTGAACTCATTAGTAGTACTCCCTCTACCTTTACTAGTCGAGTTGATCACATTAGTGCTAGTCTTTCGAATTTCATTAGTCGAATTGAACTCTTGATTACTTGTCTCTCTTCCTTCACTAGTCGAGTTGAACTCATTAGTACTACCCCCTCTAACTTCACTAGTCGAATTGAACTAATGAGTAATAGTCGCTTTACCTTCAATAGTCTAGTTTAACTCCATAGTGCTAGTCTTTCTAATTTCATTAGTAGCGTATGACTCGTGTGTTCTACTTGAATGACGAATGTAAAGCGATTAACTCACGCATGATAAATATACGACTTGCAACAACTGTCTTCTTTCTCATAATAATATATCTGTCTGATTATACAAATACGCTTTAGATTGCTTCAAACTTACTTCTGAGAGTATAAAATGAAAATATTTACACTGTTTTATAAGTAGTTATTCCACTTTAAAAATTAAAAAATCTACCTCATTATTGGAAACTGTATTGTTTTGGTACATAAAAAAGTTCGTCACGCTGGGGCTGCGTAAACTAAGCAGATTTCCATTAGATAGCGAAGGTTTATGATAGATAAATCTACGTCCTGGTAACACCTCCGTTAATATTCTGTGAATAAAAACAAACGGTAATGAAAAAAGATTCATTTAATTTACATTTTAATAATCTCCACAACGGAATGTGTCTGAATTTTAAACAATAGGCCAGCCAACCTCTAACAGCTGAATAGATGAATAGAAATATTCTAAATCGGAAAGAAAAGCAATTAATAAAATATATCTGAATATAATATATTAAGAATCAGAATAAATTTTATCTCAATTACTGAGATTTTAGAACAAAAGAAGGAGGGAGAGGGGGGGGGGGTGCCAACAGAGCGTGTTTGCATATATGTCACAAAATAAAAGTTCAAAAAAAAAAAACAATACTTAGTATTTAACCTTGAAATGAAGTGGTTCATGATATAACTACTTATTATTAATATAACATGTGTACAAGTGGGGGTTTACTCAAAACCGAAAACAATGAAATCGAAATATCTCTGTTGCTATTCATGACACAGAAAATATCTGTATAACAACATTTATAGATTATTCTATTTGCAAAAAGATTGGTTCTATACAATTTTTCGATCCGACGGCGGATCGTATAGTAACGGAGGTAACACCCCCTCCCCACTGGTCCGATTTCAGCCTTTAACGAACTTAATCTGCCTTTTTACACAAAACGATTAAATATGAAGTTTGATAACGATCAAACTTAAAAATTGCAACACCAAGAGAGACAACAGAAACTGAGTTGGCTTCCTCGAATATGTGTATTATATTTGAATGGACCTCATTTTTGTCATGTCTTAGGAAGGGTCGATAGATTTTTGAAAATATTGTTCGAAATCGCGCCTTGAGTACGGCCTCAATTGCTCATTTGTCCTAAGAAAAATCTGCTGAAATGTTAGATAGAATAAACACTAAAATTCTCCACTATTCGGGGATGAAGTAATTTTTTTTTTTTTTTTAATAAATGTTGGATAATATCCCATTTTCGTTGGAAAATTAATAACTGAGAAAAACATTCTCTCTCAAATTTAAAACTATAAAAGCTGATTAAAATCTTCAATAAAGTTAACCCATAAAAGGAGTAATGTATGTTTATCAAGGGCGGAAAAGAATAAATTAGGGCAAAAACTTTTATAGCGATAATGGACTAATACAGTTTCCTTCAGTATTACAAATGACTTTCCCATTACTATAAATAATGCCTTGAAAGAGCATTATCCCTGAACATAATTCATGGAAAATATAACCAAGATATATTCGCCCACAAAAGCCAATATATTCCACATACAGTTTCCACAATAATTTATTTTATATAGATACATTAAATGAATGTGTTTAATATTGTCCTCTATGGAAACTATTTTAGATAACAATGCCGTCTCTTTTATTGGAATATTTCAGATAGTGCTAGAACCACAAATGGTTACATAAATGGATAATTTATTGGTGGGGTTAGGGAGCCATTTGAGAAATAATGGGACAAAGATTTATAAAATGCATTTGAAAAGGAGGAATTGAACGATAATGTACTACAGTGATTCGAATAACATTTTTTAACAGATTTTGTCGTGAGGGAATTCAGCTATTGAGGTTGCACTCATGACGCGATTTTTATAATATTTTTTTCAGATTTACATCGAACCTACCAAGGAGATGACGAAAATGGGGTCCGGTCAAGGCTCTCTCTCTCTCTCTCTCTCTCTCTCTCTCTATATATATATATATATACTAGCTCAGATACCCGGCTTCGCTCGGGAATACATTTGAGGCTGAATGGTGATGGTATATTTTTGTGCAAGGCACGATGGGCTTACTTTGCACAATATTTTGACTTTTACCCGTCCCAATGTTTAGGGTTAACACCCGTCGTTTCTGTGGATTTGTTAATAATAAAATTATTTTTTTATGTAAGACTTCACTGTTATGCATATTGTCATATTTCCCGTTTCCTATTTATTATGCATATATTTAAATTATTAATGAGAAAATATTGACATACATTTGAATCAATTTTTTTCATTTGAGGTACTTGGTAGTTCATATTGAAAAGAAGTGTTGGGCAAATTTCTCTAAATAACAAAATAAACAGCTTTTGTTATGTACATATTTACCGAAACCCCAATAGGAAATCACTATTTTTAATTTCAAGCCTCCCTTATAACCCCCACTCCTGCCCGTCCCTAGAAATAGTATGCCTTTTTATAAGGAAGGCGTTAGTGTTAATACACATACTGAGTGTTTTATTTAGTTCGGTTGAGTCTTTTGTGCCAAATAGAATTGTTGACTCCCGCTATAATTTTTAGCGTATAACGCCTTTATACTTCCGTATAAGGCAAAAGTGCATATAACAAAAGTTACTCTAAATAACAAAATTAACAACTTTTGTTTTGTGCATATTTGCTGAAAAAGCAATAGGAAACGAAATATCGCTATTTTTAATTTCAGGCCTTCCATATAACCCCCACTCCTGCCCGTCCCTAGAAATGTTAGTATGGCTTATTATAAGGAAGGCGTTAGTACTAATTCAAATACCGAGTTTTTTTTAGTTCGGTTGAGTCTTTTGTGCCAAATAAAATTGTGGACTCCCTCAATAGTTTTTAGAGTATAACTCATTTATACTTCCGTATACGGCAAAAGTCAATATAACAAAAGTTACTCTAAATTACACAATAAACAACTTTTGTATGTTTATATATGCCGAAAAACCAATAAGAAACGAAATATCGCTATTTTTAAGTTCTGGCTTCCCTTATAACCCCCACTCCTGCCCGTCCCTAGAAATGTTGGCATAGCTTGTTATAATGAAAGCGTTAGTGCTAATACTCATACCGAGTTTTATTTAGTTTGGTTGATTCTTTTGTGCCATATAAAATAGTTAACTTCCTCTATAGGTTTTAGCGTATATCTCGTTTATAACTCGGTATACGACGAAAGTGTATATAACAAAAGTTACTCTAAATAACAAAGTAAACAACTTTTGTTATGTGCATAATTACCGAAAAACCAATAGGAATCGAAATATCGCTATTTTTAATTTCAGGCTTCCCTTATAACCCCCACTCCTGTTCGTCTCAGAGGATATTAATATAGCCTAAAGTCTAAGTTGGGTTAGTAGTAATATACATACCAAGTTTCATAAAATTCGGTTCAGCCGTTTATGCGTGAAAAGGTAACAAACAAACAAACAAATAAACAAACAAACAAACAAACAGACACCAAAGAAACAAAATGCAGTTATGGTGTCTATGACATGTGAAACGAAAAGTTATCGTGAAATTTCGCGAAAAAAATCAATGTACAGACAGAGGTTACAATTTTATATATATATAGATATATATATATATATATATATATATATATATATATATATATATACTAGCTCAGATACCCGGCTTCGCTCGGGAATTCATTTGAGGCTGAATGGTGATGGTATATTTTTGGCAAGGCTTTACTTTGCCCAATATTTTGACATTTACCCGTTCCAGTGTTTAGGGTTAATACCCGTTGTTGGCATTTGTTAATAATAAAATTATTTTTTTTATGTAAGACTTCACAATCCTGCATATTGTCATATTTCCCGTCTCCTGTGCATTATGCATAGATTTGAATTATTAAGGAGAAAATATTGACATACATTTGAATTCATTTTTTCAGGTGAGGTACCTGGTAGTTCATATTGAAAAGAAGTGTTGAGCAAATTTCTCTAAATAACAAAATAAACAACTTTTGTTATGTGCATATTTGCAGAAAAACCAATAGAAAACGAAATACCGCTATTTTTAAATTCAGGCCTTCCTTACAACCCCCACTACTGCCCGTCCCTAGAAATGTTAGTATGGCTTATTATAAGGAAGGCGTTAGTGCTAATACACATACTGAGTGTTTTATTTAGTTCGGTTTAGTCTTTTGTGCCAAATAAAATTGTTGTCTCCCGCTATAATTTTTAGCGTATAACGCCTTTATACTTCGGTATACGATGATAGTGTATATAAAAAAAAAGTTTCTCTAAATAACAAAATAAACAACTTTTGTTATGTGCATATTTGCCGAAAATGCAATAGGAAACGAAATATCACTATTATTAATTTCAGGCCTTCCTTATAACCCCCACTCCTGCCCGTCCCTAGAAATGTTAGTATGGCTTATTATAAGGAAATCGTTAGTATTAATTCACATAGCGAGTTTGGTTTAGTTCGGTTGAGTTTTTTGTGCCAAATAAAATTGTGAACTCCCGCTTTAGTTTATAGCGTATAACTCATTTATGCTTCCGTATACGGCAAAAGTGGATATAACAAAAGTTACTCTAAATATCAAAATAAACAACTTTTGTTATGTGCATATTCTGAAAAAGCAATAGGAAACGAAATATCGCTATTTTTAATTTCAGGCCTCCCTTATAACCCCCACTCCTGTTCGTCTTAGAGAATATTAATATAGCCTAAAGTCTAAGTTGAGCTAGTAGTAATAAACATACCAAGTTTCATAAAATTCGGTTCAGCCGTTTATGCGTGAAAAGGTAACAAACAAACAAACAAATAAACAAACAAACAAACAAACAAACAGACACGAAAGAAACAAAATGCAGTTATGGTGTCTATGAAATGTGAAACGAAAAGTTACCGAGAAATTTGGCGAAAAAAAACAATGTACAGACAGAGGTTACAATTTTATATATATACTAGCCCAGATACCCGGCTTCGCCCGGGAATTCATTTGAGGCTGGATGGCGATTGTATTTTTTTGGCAAGGCTTTACTTTGCACAATATTTTGACATTTACCCGTCCTAGTGTTTAGGGTTTATACCCGTTGTTAGCATTTGTTAATAATAAAATTAATTATTTATGTAAGTCTTCACTGTCCTCCATATTGTCATATTTCCCGTTTCCGGTCCATTATGTATAGATTTAAATTATTAACGACAAAATATTATAATAATATATTACAATTAGAATTAATTATTCCAGGTGAGGTACCTGGTAGTTCATATTGAAATGAATTTTTGAGCAAATTTCTCTAAATAACAAAATAAACAACTTTTGTTAAGTGTATATTAGCCGAAACCACAATAGGAAACGAAATATCACTACTTTTAATTACAGGTCTCCCTTATAACCCCCACTCCTGCCCGTCCATAGAAATGTTAGTATGGCTTATTATAAGGTAGGCATTAGTGCTAATACACATATCGAGTTTTATTTATTTCGGTTGGGTCTTTTGTCCTAAATGAAATTGTTCACTTCCGCTATAGGTTTTAGCGTATATCTCGTTTATAATTCGGTATACGAAAAAAGTGTATATAACAAAAAATACTCTAAATAACAAAATAAACAACTTTTGTTATGTTCATATTTCCCGAAAAACCAATAGGAAAAGAAATATCGCTATTTTTAAGTTCAGGCTTCCCTTATAACCCCCACTCCTGCCCGTCCATAGAAATGTTGGTATGGCTTATTATAATGAAGGCCTCACTGCTAATACACATACCGAGTTTTATTTAGTTCGGTTGAGTCTTTTTTGGCAAATAATATTGTTGACTCCCGCTATAATTTTTAGCGTATAACGCATTTAAACTTCGGTATACGACAAAAGTGTATATAAAAAAAAAGTTACTCTAAATAACAACATAAACAACTTTTGTTATGTGCATATTTGCCGAAAAAACAATAGAAAACGAAATATCAATATTTTTAATTTCAGGCTTCCCTTATAACCCCCACTCCTGTTCGTCTCAGAGAAAATTAATATAGCCTATAGTCTAAGTTGGGTTAGTAGTAATATACATACCAAGTTTGATAAAATTCGGTTCAGCCGTTTATGCGTGAAAAGGTAACAAACAAACAAACAAACAAACAAACATACACGAAAGAAACAAAATGCAGATATGGTGTCTATGACATGTGAAACGAAAAGTTATCGTGAAATTTCGCGAAAAAAATCAATGTACAGACAGAGGTTACAATTTTATATATATATAGATATATATATATATATATATATATATATATATATATATATATATATATATATATATACTAGCTCAGATACCCGGCTTCGCTCGGGAATACATTTGAGGCTGAATGGTGATGTTATATTTTTGTGCAAGGCACGATGGGCTTACTTTGCACAATATTTTGACTTTTACCCGTCCCAATGTTTAGGGTTAACACCCGTCGTTTCTGTGGATTTGTTAATAATAAAATTATTTTTTTATGTAAGACTTCACTGTTATGCATATTGTCATATTTCCCGTTTCCTATTTATTATGCATATATTTAAATTATTAATGAGAAAATATTGACATACATTTGAATCAATTTTTTTCATTTGAGGTACTTGGTAGTTCATATTGAAAAGAAGTGTTGGGCAAATTTCTCTAAATAACAAAATAAACAGCTTTTGTTATGTACATATTTACCGAAACCCCAATAGGAAATCACTATTTTTAATTTCAAGCCTCCCTTATAACCCCCACTCCTGCCCGTCCCTAGAAATAGTATGCCTTTTTATAAGGAAGGCGTTAGTGTTAATACACATACTGAGTGTTTTATTTAGTTCGGTTGAGTCTTTTGTGCCAAATAGAATTGTTGACTCCCGCTATAATTTTTAGCGTATAACGCCTTTATACTTCCGTATAAGGCAAAAGTGCATATAACAAAAGTTACTCTAAATAACAAAATTAACAACTTTTGTTTTGTGCATATTTGCTGAAAAAGCAATAGGAAACGAAATATCGCTATTTTTAATTTCAGGCCTTCCATATAACCCCCACTCCTGCCCGTCCCTAGAAATGTTAGTATGGCTTATTATAAGGAAGGCGTTAGTACTAATTCAAATACCGAGTTTTTTTTAGTTCGGTTGAGTCTTTTGTGCCAAATAAAATTGTGGACTCCCTCAATAGTTTTTAGAGTATAACTCATTTATACTTCCGTATACGGCAAAAGTCAATATAACAAAAGTTACTCTAAATTACACAATAAACAACTTTTGTATGTTTATATATGCCGAAAAACCAATAAGAAACGAAATATCGCTATTTTTAAGTTCTGGCTTCCCTTATAACCCCCACTCCTGCCCGTCCCTAGAAATGTTGGCATAGCTTGTTATAATGAAAGCGTTAGTGCTAATACTCATACCGAGTTTTATTTAGTTTGGTTGATTCTTTTGTGCCATATAAAATAGTTAACTTCCTCTATAGGTTTTAGCGTATATCTCGTTTATAACTCGGTATACGACGAAAGTGTATATAACAAAAGTTACTCTAAATAACAAAGTAAACAACTTTTGTTATGTGCATAATTACCGAAAAACCAATAGGAATCGAAATATCGCTATTTTTAATTTCAGGCTTCCCTTATAACCCCCACTCCTGTTCGTCTCAGAGGATATTAATATAGCCTAAAGTCTAAGTTGGGTTAGTAGTAATATACATACCAAGTTTCATAAAATTCGGTTCAGCCGTTTATGCGTGAAAAGGTAACAAACAAACAAACAAATAAACAAACAAACAAACAAACAAACAAACAGACACCAAAGAAACAAAATGCAGTTATGGTGTCTATGACATGTGAAACGAAAAGTTATCGTGAAATTTCGCGAAAAAAATCAATGTACAGACAGAGGTTACAATTTTATATATATATAGATATATATATATATATATATATACTAGCTAAGGTACCCGGCTTCGCTCGGGAAATCACTTGAGGCTGAATGATAATAGTATTTTTTTTTTTTGAGCAAGGCTTCAGTGTTTACTACACTTCCCGTCTGGGCGCATTGTTTTCCCGTGAGGGTCAGGCAGGCGGCTTACAGAAAAAAAAATTGTAATTCAAATAAATGAAAATAAGCCCCTAATCATTGTTTCCCGTGAGGGTCAGGCGGGCGACGTATAGATGAGAAATTTTAATTTTGAAGAATAAATAAAAATGTGTTCCTGATCTATCTGTCTCCACTTTTTAACTCACCTTTTTGAATACTTCAAACTATAATCGTGGATAGCATTTATTAACCCTAGTATTACCGAGCTCTCCCAGGTCACATGGATTACCAAGGGGGGGGCTCCTCGAGCCCACAACCTTAAAAACCTTTTATTTTGGTTCTATAATTTTTTTAAAATTTTTATTTCTATTGGATTATGTTTAATGAACGTTTCTTATGACACCTGTGAAAAAAAAAATTAAAAAAAAAAATGAAATACAAAAATAAAAATAAATTAAAAAAAAAAGTTCGGATGGGGAAAAAAGGATGACTTGAAATTAAATGTTATTTTATTCTACTCTAAACATTGTTAGAATAAAAAGTTATCTATATCTAAGTTATTATAACATTATAATAGAATAATAATTTAAGAAAATATAATTATCAGATTCGTAATGCAATTATCGGTGCTTTTGCACAATAATTTAACGAGCCCATACGTCAAAAAAAAATTTTTTTCTCAACATAGAAATTTTTTTATTTAATTTTATTGTTATGCCCTCACTCTAGGATGTTTTTCTGAGGAATACATAAAATATCAAAAATATCCCATTAAAATTGGGTGATAGGGAACAAAAACAAAAAGTTGTGGGATCGAGGAGCCCCCCCCCTTGGTAGTTCTAGGGTTAAAATTAAATATCCTCTATAATGAAACTTATTTCCTGTCAAAAACCAATCCGAGCTCGTATAGTTTAAGCATAGTTTTGTAATTAGATTATATTCGTAATAGTAGAGCGTTGTGGAAATCATTTCACAGGAAATAGGTTAACTCAATTAACTGTTTAGGTTCCGGCCTCCTTCCGCTCCAGCATCTCCATAGTTTTCCTTAAAATATTGATTCGAAGTATTATTTTAATAATTAACCTACCTGATGGAATTAAATAATAGTATTACCCTAAAAATAATTTCATTTATATTCAAAAATATAGGTGAGGGGAAGAGAACGTAGTCCTCCCTGCAAAATAAGTAGTATTTTAAATCATATCAAATTTAAATGGATATTGTCTTTTTTCATAATAACATTACTATTAACGTCTAATTGTTATGATGGTACATATTTGTTTCAATAACATCAAGATATTGGAAATAAGATAATATAATAGCAGAACCAAAGACTATGATCCCATAACTTCGGCTATCACTCTTTGTGCCAATCCAGCTGACTTTGTTTAAATAATACATTATACAAATTAAATAACGGAAATGCTCTTATAGTTTACATTTCTATTGGAAATAAATAGCAATGTTATTTTCTAGGAGAAATAAATAAATGAGAAGGGGACGACGGAGATATATAACCTCACTAATCCGAATCATATATAGAGTTATCATATGTGACTAAAACATAAAATCTTTTGTCATAATATTCATTCATTAAAAACACTTAAATAAGCACTAATAAAATTAATGACTCCCGCTATAGTTTTAGCGTATATCCCGTGTTTACTTCATTTTACGAACATAGTGAATGCAACAAAAGTTACACTAAATAATAAAATAAACAACTTTTATGTGCATGTTTGCCGAGAATCTAATAGGAAACGAAATATCATTTTTTTTCATTTCAGGCCTCCCTCATAACCCCCACTCTCGTCCAGGCTTAAAAATTTTAATATAGCTTATAATCATGGAAGAATTAATGCTAATTCACATACCGAGTCTTGTTAATTTCGGTTTAATCGTTAGCGCCTAATGAAATAGCTGACTCCCGCTTTAGTTTATTGTATATATCTCGTTTATACTTTGTTAAAAGACAAAAGAGAATATAACAAATCTTACTCTAAATAACAAAATAAACAACTTTTGTTATGTGCATATTTGCAGAAAAACCAGTAGAAAACGAAATACCGCTATTTTTAATTTAAGGCCTCCCCTACAACCCCCACTCCTGTCCGTCCCTAGAATTGTTGGTATAGCTTATGATAATTAAGGCGTCAGTGCTAATACACATACCGAGATTTAATTAGTTCAGTTCAGTCTTTTGTGCCAAATAATATTGTTGACTCCCGCTATAGTCATTAGCGTATAACTCATTTAAACTTTGGAATACGATGAAAGTGTTTATAACAAAAGTTACTCTAAATAACAAAATAAACAACTTTTGTTATGTGCACATTTGACAAAAAACCAATAGAAAACGAAATATCGCGACTTTTAATATCAGGCCTCCCCTATAACCCCCACTCCTGTTCGTCTCAGAGAAAATTAATATAGCCTAAAGTCTAAGTTGGGCTAGTAGTAATATACATACCAAGTTTCATAAAATTCGGTTCAGCCGTTTATGCGTGAAAAGGTAACAAACAAACAAACAAACAAATAAACAAACAAACAGACACCAAAGAAACAAAATGCAGTTATGGTGTCTATGACATGTGAAACGAAAAGTTATCGTGAAATTTCGCGAAAAAAATCAATGTACAGACAGAGGTTACAATTTTATATATATACTAGCTTAGATACCCGGCTTCGCCCGGGAATTCATTTGAGGCTGAATGGTGATGATATTTTTTTGGCAAGGCTTTACTTTGCACAATATTTTGACATTTACCCGTACCAGTGCTTCGGGTTTATACCCGTCATTGCTATGGATTTGTTAATAATAAAATTAATTTTTTATGTAAGACTTCACTGTCCTCCATATTTTCATATTTCCTGTCTCCTGTGCATTATGCATAGATTTGGTTTATTAAGAATAAAATATTAACATAGATTTGAATTTATTTTTCCAGGGGAGGTTCCTGGTAGTTGGTATTGAAATGATGATAACTGTTGAACATATCAATATTTCTACGTGAATTACTTGCTTCATACATTGTTACCGAAAAAAATGTATAAAATAAAAGTAACTCTAAATAACAAAGTAAACAACTTTTGTTATGAGTACGTTTATCTAAAAACAAATAGACAATGAAATATCGCGAGTTTTTATTTCAGGCCTCTCACATAACCCCTACTCCCGTTTAGACCTACAAATGTTAATATAGCTTATAATCATGGAAGAATTAATGCTAATTCACATACCGAGTTTTGTTAATTTTGGTTCAATCGTTAGTGCCCAACAAAATAGTTGGCTCCCGCTATAGTATTTAGTGTGTATCTCGTTTATACTTTGTTATAAGACAAAACTGAATATAACAAAAGTTACTTTAAATAATAAATTAAACAACTTTTGTCATGTGCATATTTGCAAAAAATCCAATAGAAAACGAAATATACTATTTTTAATTTCAGGCCTCCCTTACAACCCCCAATCCTGCCCGTCTCTAGAAATGTTGGTATGGCTTATTAAAATGAAGGTGTTAGTGCTAATACACATAAGGAGTTTCGTTTAATTCGGTTGAGTCTTTTGTGCCGCATAAAATTGTTGACTCCCACTATAGGTTTTAGCGTATATCTCTTTTATAATTCGGTATACGAAAAAAGTGTATGTAACAGCTGAGTTAAGAAAGAGGGAATGAGAGAGGTTCTAGATTACAGGAAGGTCTCCCCACCCCTCCCCGACGCTCCAGGTTAACCAACTGAACATGACTAATTCCAACTCTCAATTTCGCTAACATTACCTTATACGTATTCACATACTATTTTCAATTCTAATTATGTATGTTTAAATACTTTTGATTTTTGTGAATTAATTGATTTTTTAAACACATTAAAGGAAGAAATTACTTACTTCCGATTAATTAATGTTCTGGTAAAAGACAGAGGAAGGGGGGGGGTAATATACTTTGCTCCTCATGAAACAGTTCTTGTTTTTAAAATGCTTCATATACTTGAAATGTTCTTGTTTATCGTCATAATATATCATGGTGAGGTAAAATTAAATTAAATGATTGAATGGTATAACTTATTCAAAAATTGGAATGAATTGCAGGCTACAATATTGATATTTTTAATACGACCAAGATATATATTAAGTTACTCTAAATAACAATGGACCATTTTTTGTTATGAGCATGTTTGTTAATATAGCTTATAATTTAGTAGCAGTTGGTGCAAAGTCAGATGTTCAGTTGACTGCGCCTAAGGTTTTTAGCGTATATCTCGTTTATACTTTTTTATAAGACAAAATTGAATATAACAAAAGTTACTCTAAATAAGACTACAATCAACTTTTGTTATATACACATTTTCCGAAAAACCAATAGGAAACGAAATATCGCTAATTTTAATTTCAGGCCTCCCTTATAACCCCCACTCCTGCCCGTCCCTAGAAATGTTAGTACAGCTTATTATAAGGAAGGCGTTAGTACTAACTCATATACCGAGTTTGGTTTAGTTTGGTTGAGTTTTTGTTGCAAGTAAAATTGTTGACTTCGGCAGTAGTTTTTAACTTATAACTCATTTATACTTAGGTATACGACAAAAGTGTACATAACAAAAGTTACTCTAAATTATAAAATAAATAACTTCTGTTATGTGCATATTTGCCGAAAAACCAATAGGAAACAAAATATTGCTATTTTCAATTTCAGGCCTCCCTTATAACCCCCACTCCTGTTCGTCTCAGAGAATATTACTATAGCCTAAAGTCTAAGTTGGGCTAGTAGTAATATACATACCAAGTTTCATAAAATTCGGTTCAGCCGTTTATGCGTGAAAAGGTAACAAACAAACAAACAAACAAACAAACAAACAAACAAACAAACAAACATACACGAAAGAAACAAAATGCAGTTATGGTGTCTATGACATGTGAAACGAAAAGTTATCGTGAAAATTCGCGAAAAAATCAATGTACAGACAGAGGTTACAATTTTATATATATATATATACTAGCTAAGGTACCCGGCTTCGCCCGGGAATTCATTTGAGACTGAATGATGATGGTATTTTTTTGGTAAGCCTTTAGTTTGCACAGTATTTTGACATTTCCCCGTCCCAGTGTTTAGGGTCCATACCCGTCGTTGCTGTGTGCATATTATTTTTTTTGGGCAAGGCTTCAATGTTTACTACACTTCCCGTCTGGGCTTATTGTTTTCCTGTGAGGGTCAGGCAGGCGACTTATAAATGATAAATTTTACTGTTGAAGAATAAATAAAAATGTGTTCTTAATCTATCCCTTTCCACTTTTTAAGTCTCCTTTTTGAATACTTAAAACCATAGTCATGGATTGCATTTATTACAATTAAGTAGATATATAATGAAACTTATTTCCCGTCAAATACCAATCCGAGCACATGTAGTTTAAGCATAGTTTTGTACATTAGATTATATTCGTAATAGCATAATAGCAGAGCTCAGTGGAAATCACTTCCAGGAATGGCAGCATTTCACTGGAAATAAGATAACTCAATTAACTGTTTAGGCTCCTGTCATCTTCCGGTCCAGCATGAGGGCTAAACATATGTTTTTCTTAAATTATTGATTCAGAGTATTATTTTAATAATTTATCTATCTGACAGAATTAAATAATAGTATTACCCTAAAAATAATTTCATTCATATTCAAAGAGATAGGTGAGGGAAAGAGATTGTAGCCCTCCCAGCAAAATAAGTAATACTTAAATCATATTAAGTTTAACCGGATATTGTCTTTTTTCATAATGGCATTACCATTTACGTTAAATTGTTATGATGGTACATATTTGTTTCAATAGCATCAAAATATCGGAAATAAGATATATATTAGCAGAAGCAAAGAGTTTGCTTCCCTACAACTTCCGCTATCGCTCCTTGTGCCAATTCAGCATGACTTTGTTTAAATAATACATTATACAAATTAAATAACGGAAATGCTCTTATGGTTTACATTTCTATTGGAAATAAATAACAATGTTATTTTCTAGGAAAAATAAATAAATGAGAAGGAGGCGACGGAGATATGAGGAGGTAACATTCAAACCGTGCTTTGTCCGGATGAATGTACTTTTTAGGAAACCATGAAATTGAATATAAAACATATATATATTTGTTTTTTGTAATGAAAAATACTCCTATATGGTTTAAATAAATGTTTTATCAATGAGATACATTGTTAAAATAGTTTAGCGTAATAAGTATAATAAACATTAGATAATAAATTGGACCAAGCACACTTTGCATGAAACAAATGGACAAAGCACGGTTTGAATGTTACCTACTCATATATAACCTCACTAATCCGAATCATATTTAGAGTTATCATATGTGACTAACACAAAATCATTTTTCATAATATGCATTCATTAAAAACGCTTAAATAAACACTAATAAAATGAATGAGTCCGGCTATAGTTTTAGCGTATATCCCGTGTTCACATCATTTTACAAAAAAAGTGAATACAACAAATGTTACTCAAAACAAACAACTATTGTTATGTGCATATTTATCGAAAAATCAATGCGAAACGAAATATCGCTATTTTTCATTTAAGGCCTCCCCTACAACACCCACCCCCCACTCCTGTTTGAACCTAAAAATTTTAATATAGGTTATAATCTTAGAAGAATTAATGATAATTCACATACCGAGGTTTTTTTTTTAAGTTTGGTTCAATCGTTAGTGCTCAACAAAATTATAGGCTCCCGCTCTAGTTTTAAGAGTATATCTCGTTTATACTTCATTATACGACGATAGTGTATATAATAAATGTTTCTCTAAATAACAAAATAAACAACTTTTGTTAAGTGCATATTTCCGGACCCCAATAGGAAACGAAATATCACTATTTTTAATTTCAGACCACCCTTATACTTCATTTCCGCTATAGGTTTTAGCGTATATCTCGTTTATAATTCGGTATACGAAAAAAGTGTATATAACAAAAGTTACTCTAAATAACAAAATAAACAACTTTTGATATGTTCATATTTGCCGAAAACCCAATAGGAAACGAAATATCGCTATTTTTAATTTCAGGCCTCCCTTATAACCCCCACTCCTGCCCGTCCCTAGAAATGTTGGTACGGCTTATTATAATGGAGGCATTAGTGCTAATACGCATACCGAGTTTTATTTAGTTTGGTTGAGTTTATTGTGCCAAATAAAATGGTTGACTTCCGCTATAGGTTTTAGTGTATATCTCGTTTATAATTCAGTATACGAAAAAAGTGTATATAACAAAAGTTACTCTAAATTACAAAATAAACAACTTTTGTTATGTGCATAATTGTCGAAAATGCAATAGGAAACGAAATACCGCTATTTTTAATTTCAAGCCTCCCTTATAACCCCCACTCCTATTCGTCTCAGAGAATATTAACATAGCCTAAAGTCTAAGTTGGGTTAGTAGTAATATACATACCAAGTTTCATAAAATTCGGTTCAGCCGTTTATGCGTGAAAAGGTAACAAACAAACAAACAAACAAATAAACAAACAAACAAATAAACAAACAAACAAACAAACAGACACCAAAGAAACAAAATGCAGTTATGGTGTCTATGACATGTGAAACGAAAAGTTATCGTGAAATTTCGCGAAAAAAATCAATGTACAGACAGAGGTTACAATTTTATATATATATAGATATATATATAGATTTGTCTGTTGCCACGTCGATATTTTAGGAAGATCGGTACGAAACTAGATATTTAAGCGTTTTATGTAACACTAGTTCGTTAATCACCTTTGGGGGGAGTGGTTTAGGGGGTGAATTTCGATTCTTCAAAATATTTCCGTTATTATAAGTCTGATCAAAACATTGTATAGAACCAATTTTATTGATAATCTTAAAACAGTTGTCATATATGTCATTTTACTATCTAGGGTTAACCCTACGGAACGCGCGCCCTGTGAGGTCCTCCTGGTTACCGTTTATCGCCTCCTACCTGTAACGTACTAAAGTCGGCAGAGTGGGGACCCCTATCTTTGCCTCCCTCGGCCTTCCCTTTAGCCGGCAGTCTTTGTACAGCCTCCATTGTTTGTTCACTGCACAGCTGACGTCAAGAAAGACCTGGAGGGTCAGTTGCGCGCGCCGCCGTAAGTGTTAATTTTTTCTAACAAATCAATTTTTTTTTTATCGTAGAGTATTGTTGGACGTACTTATTCTTTCAGTGTACTCTTGTTGTCTTAGAATGTCATAATACAGTATAGTGATCTCAAGATCTGTGAGGTCATTACGCGTTCCTAACTTTCTTGTTTTTATTTCCACAGGAAAAATGAACCCCCAGCGTCGAATTTATAATTTATCAAATCCCGATGACTTGGATGAAGTTCGTCGAGCTTTATTAGATGAAGATGATCCAGATCCACGTGATATACTAAATAGTGATGAAGATGAAGTAGAGGAAGAATATATTGAAGAACGTGAAGGGGATTCCGAAACAGACCAGAGTAACGACTCTGATGAAGAAGACTGTACGTTGAATGAACCAGAAAACGAAGACGAGGAGTATTTCGTCGCTTATAGGAGGAAAAAACAGAAAATTATTGACTTTTGGAGATGGAAAAAAAACCTTTGCGCCTGAAAAGAGGGAAACAAACCATGTTAAGTGCTGATGTCGGACTAGTTAGGGGTGCTGCGCGAGAATCAAGAACACCTTTAGAGGCGTGGGAGCAACTGATAGATATTTCAATTTTGGAGTTGATAGTTAAATACACGAATCAATTCATAGAACACGAACAGCGAGCGAAATTTCAGCGAGAAAGGGATGCCCGATGTACAGATGTAATCGAAATCAAAGCTCTAATCGGTCTGTTGTATTTTGCAGGACGATTCCGTGCTAGCCGTCTAAACACTCTAGATTTATGGGACAACAAAGGTCACGGTGTCGAGATATTTGGTTTGGTAATGAGTAGGAAGCGTTTTATGTTTCTTATAAATTGTATGCGCTTTGATGACAATATTACAAGACTGGAGCGGTAGAAGAATGTTCGTCTTTCCAATGTTCGTGAACTTTTCGAAACGTTTGTCTCAAATTGTCAAAAATCTTATTTTCCAGGAGCCGATGTTACTCTAGATGAAAAACTTGAAGGATTCAGGGGCAGATGTCCCTTCCTCCAGTATATACCGTCAAAACCTCCAAAGTATGGTATAAAAATCTATGCAGTGGTTGACAGTGACGTATATTACGCATATAATTTAGAAATCTATGCAGGAAAACAACCGGAAGGTTCGCCATTTGCGGTCAGCAAATCCCCTGTTGACGTGGTAGGAAGACTTTGCGCACCCTTATATAATACAGGCCGCAATATCACAATCGATAATTGGTTTTAGGATGTGTCGTTGGCTAAAGAACTGGTCGAAAAAAAATCAGTATTGTGGGGACACTGAAAAAATAATAAACTACATATTCCATTGCCGTTCAAGAATACTAAAGACCGAGAAGTGAAATCAAGCATCTTTGGCTTTCGCCAAAAAGCTACATTGGTGTCTTATGTTCCGAAACCAAAGAAAAATGTCTTACTCATTTCGAGGACACATAACGACGATGCTGTTGACATTTCTACAGGAGATAAGAAGAAACCCGAGATAATCACCTATTACAACAAACACAAAGGGGGAGTGGACAAAAATGATGAAATGTGCGAAACCTATAGCGTCAACCGTAACACTAGGCGATGGCCTATGGTAATAATTTATTCCATCCTCAATATGGCTGGAATTAATGCCCAGGTTATTTTCGCTAGCAACAATGTGAAAGCTGTAAGACGTCGGCTATTTTTGAAGAAACTCGGTGAATATCCGGTGAAGGAACATCTAGATCGACGCTCAGTAAACCCGAAAGGTATCCCGTATCTTCTTCAGATACAAATAAAAAGCCTCTCCTCAAGAATGAGAGATCAATCATCACGAGAAATGCAAGAAATTATGGTTAACCCTCGGTCGGGCGCGTCAAGAATATTCCGCCATCGGGCGCGTGTATCTCACAGATCATCCTCAACCGTTTTTACGGAAATACAGTTTTTTAATCTATATTTTGCTCTAAAATGTTCAGCGTGTGATTAGAAACCATAAAAGAGGAAGTATTTGTTTAAAATAAGTAAATAATTTTTAAAATTGACAAGTATTATAATTTAAAGAAACGGTAGACGATACTTTTTAAAATATAATTAAATAACACAAATATGAAAAGGAATTGTTTAAATGCACATGCCTCAATTATACATATTTCATTTCAATTTGTGAACAATATAAAAAAATTATCTAAATATAACTTCAATAATAAATAAGTAGCATGAAATCACTTTTAGATAAGACTTAATGAAAATCATCAAAAAATTTTAAAAACACCAGTTTAATTGTTATTTCTTTTACAGAGCTGCATTACAATTAGTACAAAGCATGGAACTATGTTGTTAACAAATTTTGTTTTTGCAAATCTCACAACAGTAATTAGTACACCTACATTTATTTTCAGTTTTGCTTGGTTCACATCATTTTCTTTTGTTCGTTGTAGCGGAGGGCCTTTTTTTATGCTGTTCTGTACTTGAGTTCAATGTATGGTCCAATGAGCTGTGTACTCTTAAAGTTTCGTCCTTAGTTCGGTTGGTAAACGTCTACTATTGTCACTGCGTCGTGCAATATATCCTTGTACAAGTTCTTTTGAAAGCTCATGTTTGAGCAAAATAATAGAATAATAGGTTTATGTTATTCCATTTAATAAAGAGAAACTTAATTGATGTACATATTTATGAAATACAGATTTCAATAAAAACTTACGAGATCGGGCGCGTGGTATCTAGGAGATACAATTTAATGACAGGTGAAACTGACGACTCCGTTAAACACAGTGACTCAACATACCTTGAGGGGGAGTTCTCTAATAAACATAACTCGAAGCACTACAACACCACTCTATCCTAGGAGGTGTGACAAATATTTTTCTAGAAACTGTGTATCTTAGAAATCACGCGCCCGACGGAGGGTTAAATCCAACGAATCTCTAGTGGCTACAGTGGATCCTGATGCCCTCTCACGCTCTGAAATCAGTAAAGAAAACAGAGGAAAACCAAGTCAATCAAATTTCATACTTATCAGTTCAATTGTCTTGGAGTTTCTTAACCAAAAACAAATTCAAAATATTAAGTTTCGTTGTGAAATTCATGAAAGACCTCTGAGGGCGATTGCGCGTTCCAAAGTAATTTTTTGATTGCGCGTTCCCCTAGGGTTAATTGAGGTATTTGCATTTTTTTTGTTATAAGTCTACAGTGAACCCTCACTACTATTCAATCCATATTAACAATAAACTGTTATATCATGAACCATTTTATTCGGAGCTAAAATATCGAATTACTGCTACCATTCATTGTGTGAGATACTTACATGCAATGCATAGTGTAATAACATCATCAATTAAGATTTTCCGGTCTTGGCTAGAAAACATTTTTTTATCTATACTCAATATTTAACTGTTTAATTCCATCATAATTTCATAGACATTCATGGTTGAAATCGAATCAGGAATATGGAGTTTTTGAGTTATGGGATTCTGTGCATACATAACTATGTACAGACACCTCCATTCTAGTCAAAATGGGTTCTGGGAAGGTCAAAACGGATAATTAACTTGAAATATGAAGTATGATATTTGGCAATTACAATACTTCCATTACTTCACAGAAGGACGTAAAAATGGATTGGTTAATCATCAGCGTTAAGTTGGCTAAAGTCATAAAATATCTACGATGAAAAATGCTTTGTGGTTAGTTTTATTGTTAATTTGTAGTGTTTTCTATTTATTTATTTTTTACACGGTATTTTTAAATGCAAGTATAAATATTTATTTTCGTATAAACGCTTACTATTCATCAGGCGATTTAAAAAAAAAAAAAAACCTTGAATAAACACATTCTGTTTGCAGTGTACATTGTGCTCACACGTCTCTATACCGTTCAAACATAATTAGAACACTGTAAACAAACTAGTTACTTTTGAAATAAATAATCTAGTTACTTTTAAAAAATTGTTCTCATCAATAATGAATAAAAAGGTGTTAACAATTAGCACATTCTTTTGGATAAAATAAAGCTTTATTTGAAATGACGAGGGAAATTGCAGGAACTACAAGAGGACTTAGTTGAGGTGGAATCCCACAGATAACAGCACCATCCAGGAGAATGGATTATAATTCTACATTCTGGCGCATGGAAGCAGCACTGATCAGCCTCAGCTGAAATTAGGCTTATTTCATGACGTTATTTAAAATCATTCCAGTACCACATAATGGTTTAGTTCACAAGTACATCTACATATATTATATTTTATTTTTTAAATAAATTTATTTTTTCATTCATTTAATCCACTCCAAAATGTATTTAGGAGTCCAGCCACCGGTGTTTGAACGCTTATCGTTGAAACCCACCATGTGAAGCGATTAACCAGATAGGTACTTTGTGAACGAAGAAGTTAAGTTGATCTGTAATCACAATACAATGCAAAAATTCATTGAGGCCTCAACAAAAACAAACAGAAAAAAAAAATAAAAGCCCGCCAAAAAAAAAAAAGGCTAAGTAAACTAAACAGATTTCTCTCGTGAAGTTTTACAATAGATAAATCTACATACTGATAACACCCAACACCACCATGAATATTAACTGAATAAACACAAACGGTAATGGGAATGGTTTAAGTCAATTTTAATAACCCCCCCAACTGAAAGTGCCAGAGCTGTAAATAAATAAGTCAGAGATGAACAGACAGGAATATTCTTCACCGGAAAGGAAAAACAATTACTGAAATAAATCAGAATATAATACATTAATTTTACTTACTAAATCTAGTACTGTATTTTACAATGAATCAGAATCATTTTTATCTCAATCACTCAAATTTTAGTTGTCCAAGAACAAAAGAAGGGCGGGGAGGGGGGTAAACAGAACGATTTGCATATATTTCACAAATTAGAAGCTCAATGAATACAATATTTGATATTTAGCCTTGGAATGAAGTGGTTCATGATATAAAAGCATATTATGAATATGACATGAGTTGGAGTGGGGGTTTGTTGAAGTCTGAAAAGTTCAAATATCTCAGTTAATATTAAGTATAGAGAATAATTTATTTATTTGTTTGTTTGTTTGGTGTCTCGCAATTATAGCGATTTTACACCCTTTATCATTTAAACCAAATGGTAAAAATTACACCAAATTATTGAATATACTCGTAGTTAATAAACATTCATAACTGCTGCTGGGCATAACATTAGCGGAAAATAAAATAGGAAATAAAAACTATTAAAACAAAAAATTATTAAACACAGAAAGTTATGGAAAGGAAACAGAAACAGAACATGAATAACTGATAAAAAAAAACAAAAAAAAAACGTAATGTTAAATTCGAAAATCAAAATATTTTATAAAAGTACAATTAGTAATAATTTATAAACAAGGATTTATTTAAAAGTATGTAAAATCTTATACAAGCATTCAGAATTTCACACCTGCACACACACACACACACACACACACACACACACACACACACACACACACACACACACACACACACACATATATAAGCACTCACTCACCCACACATACGAATGTACTCACAAGATAGCACAAAATGTAATTTTGTATTACATTTGGTATTGCATTGTGTCAGAATTAAACCTTTATGACTATATTTCTCTGGAAATAAGAAGAAGTATGGGAAGAAGAGAATAAATGTGAATAACAATATTTACATTTAATATGCAATAAGATTGGTTCTAGCAAATTAATTAAGGTTGGTTAGCAGACAAATATAATCCCCTTATGGGAAGTCAGCTAATATTGCCAGACAGAAACAAGGGGGTAAATTATGAATTAAAATTAAATAAGGGGATTATAACTGTTTACCAAATTAACAATAGGGTACATGTGACATTAAGTGTAGGTTATTTTTGTCCCAAAGCAATAGCAGAGCAGGAAGTTTTAGGAGGCCAATTTTTGCAGTTTAAACTGAGCGAAATCAGCTATGGGAGTTGTATTTGTGATGCGGTTTTCGTAATATTTTTCTTATATATTTTAATATTTAAGAATAATATTTTTAAACACACACGCACCTGTGCGCGATTGAGTAGGTGTTAAATTTTAAATTCTGATTTATTATTATGTATATCCTTTATTTTCCCATACGCGTTTCGACCTTTATGCTCTTCCCCTAGGGGTATCTACGGCTAATATAATAAACCATTTCCTTTGGTATGTTCAGAAACTTGTAATTTAGTTGTAAAACTTAGCATGGATATCTGTAATAACCATTTGCAATATTTGTCCTTAACTACACTTAAACTAAATATTTCGGTTATGTAATAACATATTATTTTATAAATGAAACACTTAACATGTATATTTGTTTTTAACGTCTTCCTCTAATTTTTTTTTTTTATTTTTTATTTTTTTTTTTTTATTATAGTTTGAGAAACTTCTAAGGGACAAAATATCTTCATATCTTGAATATTTCTAATGATTCCGAAATATTTATTATATAATATTTATTTATTCACATAAAATTAAAAAAAAAATAAATATATTTAACTTTTATTTAGTTTTAAACTTTCTGCTTGTTGACTATACATAGAGATGTTTTATTTCTACATGGCGGTGGATCGTAGACTGTAGTTTAAGGAGTATGTGTTAGATTAAAATATATTCTTTAACTTACAGATATATAAGAAAACCCGATAACAACCTAAATCCTGTTTGAGGGACATTTTAATTCTGGTACAACCAGGATTGGAAGCTGTGTTTAGGGCCCAAAACGATAATACTGAGCTGCATTCATCCATATAGGTTCATAACTTGCTCGGAAAATGGAAAATATTCAAGAATGAAATTTACTTCTGTATTTGAAAAAAAAAAAAAAAAAAAAAAGGTGACAAATGAGGGGACAAAAAATAAGCTCTACTCAAATAAGCCAAAACTTCAAGATTCCTTTGGGTTCATTTGAATTGCTAAACTCACTTTCTGAAATTTTGATTGCTGTATGGCCCTATTACAATTACGGCCATACATACACGAATACTTGGGGTAATACATACAGAAAAAGTTGGTGATTCCTTCAACTGGAAACTGATGTTCGACTAGATGCGTAAAATAGAAATAGATTGGAAAGACAGGAGGTAAAATTGGATTACTTTAAGTAAAGCCAGAGTGCACCAATCAATGTAAAACAGTGAGAAAGGTGTGAAACAAGAGTGCACAGTGTCATCTTATGCGTTCAGTAAATGTTCATTGAAGAGGCAATAATGAAAATGAAAGAAAGAACCGAAGACATACGAATTAACTGTAAATCCATTCATAGCACAAGATTTGCAGATTACATTGGCAAAATCCTAAGTAGGTATAAATAGAAGGATACAAATCTCAAGGGACACCCTAGATCAGGTTAAACTCAAGATAAATCCACATGAAATAAACGTTTCGTATTAGTGGAGAAATATAGTCAAGGAAATAAAAATACTTGAATTAGAGATATTATACATGAAAGAGTGAAGGGGTTTCGTTAGCTAGGAAGTATCAGTAGTGAAAACTATGGTAGCAGAGTTGGTTTATATGTATATATATATATATACAGATATATATATATATATATATATATAGATATATATATTTATGTGTGTGTGTGTAAAATTGTATCCTCTGTCTGTACATTGCCTTTTTTCGCGAAATTTCACGATAATCTTTCGTTTCACATGTCATAGACACCATAACTGCATTTTGTTTCCATTTTTTTGAGGTGCTCACAGAGTCACAGGGAATCCTTGGTTCCTGTCACATCATTGTGAAGAGCAGGGCACTGATGATGGAGCGTATGCTCTGAAAGCGCTCTGTCACAACGAATAAAGAATAGTGAAAGAACGAGGCGTTTTTTCTCACCTGAGGTGAATTTTGTTTCTTTCGAAACTCGGTATGTCTATTAGCATTAATTCTTCCATGATTATAAGTTATATTAAATTTTTTAGGTACGAACGGGAGCGGGGGTCATAAGGGAGGCCTGAAAAAAAAAGAAAAAAAATATATATATATATATATATATATATATATACTCTATCTTGAATATTCACCGAAACCCCCAATCGTGCTTATGTCATATTAACAATAATCTGTGATATGGTGTATCATAAACCAGTTTATTCGAAGCATAAATACGAAAATATTGGTTCCATTGAAATTTAATTAACTGAGAAATGAGCAAAAATTTTCCATGAGATATCATCATGTAACATTTTAAATTCTAAACTTCATGATTTTTATTTACCGGACACCACACTCGATATCTAAAGATTATATTAGTTAATGGCGGAGGTTGGGCATGAGGAGGGGATTTAGATGGAGAAATAATTGAAAAATGGAAATATGTCTGTTACTATGTTGCATAGAAACATTTTATTTTTCCAATGTTGTTGGAAGTTTATTTTATTCGGATATTGTGTTATATATTTTTTCTGTGGCTGGAATATTGGGGAGTTATATATTAGTATTTATTTATTTATTTCGTTTCAACAATTTGTAAACCGCACTTTAAGCTCAGCCATTAGACATCTTACAGACTAATACAAAAACTATTAAATTGTTGAACTTATAGGCGCGCGCGCGCGTGTGTGTGTGTGTGTGAGTGTGTGTGTGTGTGTGTGTGTGTGTGTGTGTGTGTGTGTGTGTGTGTGTGCGTGTGTATGTGTGTGTGTGTGTGTGTGTGTGTGTGTGTGTGTGTGTGTGTGTGTGTGTGTGTGTGTGTGTGTGTGTGTGTGTGTGAGAGAGAGAGAGAGAGAGAGAGAGAGAGAGAGAGAGAGAGAGAGAGAGAGAGAGAGAGAGAGAGAGAGAGAGAGAGAGAGAGAGAGAGAGAGAGAGAGAGAGAGAGAGAGTAGAGAGAGAGAGCCTACCGCTCGTTCTATGAGGGGATCCTTGAAGCTTAGGGTTCCAGTGTTCGCCGCTAGGTAGCAGGCGATGCCCATCTCTGCCTCTCCTAGCGGCAACATTTAAATCATTCATACCCCTTTTGAATGTTTCATTTGATATGTATTTGCTGAATATATTGATTTTAACGTCCCAGTTAGGAATCCAACTTCACTTTCAATGGCTAGAATCATTTTTTGTTCTAAAAACTTAAAGATTATAAGATTAAATAAAGCTGACCACTACCTATATATTTTTTACAAGTACCTACTTTTTTCCAAGTTTTCTAATGTCCCTGACAATTTCCGAAACTGCTTGAAAACTGTCTACCTATGAATTTATTAACTTAAGTACATTTGCTAATGTGAGTTTTGTTTTGAAATCAATTCTTCAACACCTACTGTTCCTAAAGTCTCCAATGAATGAAGAATGCGGTCGGTTCATATTTTGATGTACATATACGCATAAACTATAATAATTTATCTGAAAAAATCAGTTTTTAAAAAAAGAATGATCAAATGAGTAATTTCGACTTGTAGATTTTTCTTCAAACTCGGGAAATGAAGGTCCCGCAGGTGCAGTTTAAACTAAGCAAATTTCCACGTTCTGGAAAATTATACGCTGGTAATCTCATCACACGGCCTTTCTTCTGCTTCTACTTTCTACTTCTCCTGCAGTAAGAAGCCAATGGAAACATGAATAAAAATGTAAGTTAGGCTTGCGATATTTTTAAGTCTGAAAATCGGATGAGATGTAGTGGGAGTCTACTAAAAGCTAAAACTAAAATATTGCAAATAATTCAGTAAATACACCAGTCAGAGATCTTGCTTGAAAAGTTTCATGATGACAATATTTGGTAATTCTAGTGAGGCGAGTTCGATTCCCGCCCTGGGCAATAGAAATTTATTTAGTGACGGAATTCACTAAATAAAATCCTTAGTCCCACCCTGGCTAGAAAATGGTGGTAACCTGTAGATAACCCGTCCCAATTAGCCTTAGTTGCAAAAAGTGGACGTAAATAAATAATTTAATTTAATTTATTTGGTATTCAAACTTCCAATAAAGCGGTTCATAGTTTCATCTAACTCCTAATATGGCATGAGTAGGTTAGAGGCTTACTGGATGGTGAAAATAAAATAAAAAATCCTAATGGCTCTGTTATTATCCAATATAAAGGAGAAAAAACGTATAGAATAAGATTTATGGGGAATTAAAGTTTCAAGGAGATTGAATGTAAACAATTTACTTATCCAAGCCATAATAAAAATATTTAGAATTGAGATTACGTTTTTGTAATATCCAGTTTGGTAAATACTAGCTAAGGTGCCCAGTTTGCTCGGGAAACCAATTTGATAGTGAACGGTAATGGTATTTTTATTTGCAAGATTTTAATATGCATAATATGCTTACCTTTCCCGTCTCAGTATTTAGGGGTTATACCTGAATATTTAGTAACTAATCTTAACTTTTAACAGATTTCCCTGAAGGGAAATCAGCTATTAAGGTCGTACTCATGACGCGAGTTTCGAAAAATGTCAAAAATTTGAAATATCTCCGTTACTATACGTCGGATAGAAAAATTGTATAAAATCAATCTTAATGCAAATTAAATTTACTATAAATAATGTTATATACATTTATTCTCTATCTTGAATACTAACCGAGAATTTTCGGAAATCCCCCCTCTCTAAATCCTCCCTCTCACTGGATTTCAGCCATTAACGAACTCGATCTGTTTTTTTTTCTTTTTTTCCATAAAACGTTTAAATATCGAGTTTGGTAACGGTCAAACAAAAATAACGACCGCTAGAGAGATAACAGAAATATATATATATATATATATATATATATATATATATATATATATATATATAATTTTGAATGGACCTCATTTTCGTCATCTCCTGGGTAGGATCGATGGACATTTGAAGAAGAAAATTCAAAAATCGAATCATGTGTACGACCTCAATAGCTGATTTCCCTTAAGAGAAATCTGCTAAAATCATTGTATAGCCAAACGTCTACAATAGGATAGTTATAGTAGACCAAGCTTCATCCAATTCGGTTCACATATTTATGCGTTAATAGGTAACAAACAAACACACATCAAAACTATAAATTGTTGATATCGTACCTATTCCATGAGAATCGAAAAAGTATCGTGAAATTTTGAGCAGAATTCGATGTAATTAGGTGACTATATATATATATATATATATATATATATATATATATATATATATATATATATATATATATATATGTAAATAGTCACCTAAATTTCCTGATCATCTACTCATTTGAGGATACATTTCTAAGAAATCACGCATTGAGTATTTACTAAGTTAAGGGAAATTTAAAAAAAAATAAAAACCTATAAACCGATATTAAACTTTGAGGAAAATATTATATAATCATTTTCGATTTGTTTAGTAAAATGGAACTTTTAAATTCATCCTTCTCTTAAATCTAAAATATTTTTTGTTCAATTTACGTCATTAAATAACTCGAACTTGAGATTCCATAAATATTTTAATATCGAGTTTATATATATAACCTGTCGAATGGTAATCGTTGAAGACGGACTGAAATAGAAATGCTTTTCCCCAGGAAATGTGACGAGTGAATTAAGTTTAACACTAAATAATTCCTGAATTTTCATCAGGAAACACATATTTCCTGAACTATTTCCGGCCGCTGCGCCCCATTTACTTTTTATAACCGGGGACAAAAAGTGGTGATTGAACTGATACAAATTTCTTTAAATTGCTTTTACACGGCTGATATAAATATGGTTTCCCTTCTAAATATAAATATTAGATTAGCATAAGCCCTAAATAATCCATTTATTTTTGTTGCATTATAGTCATTACGCTGTTTTACAGTTTTTATGAAACATGGTATAGCTATTTGATAAAAATTGAAGAATTTATCTCGTTCTTGTGTTCCTTAAAAATAGAAAACTAATGAATTATTTAGCGATAGTGGAAAAAAAAAATGTTAAAGATATTCCACTTTAATTCAAGAGAAGTGAAAAAATTGTAGTCCAAGTCAGGAGTATTTGTTGTAATGTTGAAGTAAGAACTGTTCCCCATGGAAATACAATTAAGTTCATTCCTGGTAGAATCTCTACTTCTGTTAATGGTCGAATAGCATTTTTTTTTGTGAAAGATAGAGGGGAAGAGGGGGGGAGAGAGAGCGAGAGAGAGAGAGAGAGAGAGAGAGAGAGAGGGAGAGAGAGAGAGAGAGAGAGAGAGAGAGAGGAAGAGGAGAGAGAAAGGGAGGGAGGGAGGGAGGGAGAGAGGGGGAGAGAGAGAGAGAGAGAGGAGAGAGAGAGAGAGGGAAGAGGAGAGAGAAAGGGAGGGAGGGAGGGATGGAGGGAGGGAGGAGGGAGAGAGAGAGAGAGAGAGAGAGAGAGAGAGAGAGAGAGAGAGAGAGAGAGAGAGAGAGAGAGAGAGAGAGAGAGAGAGAGAGAGAGAGAGAGAGAGAGAGAGAGAGAGAGAGAGAGAGAGAGAGAGAGAGAGATTTGAAAGAATCCAATCATGTAAAATTAAGTGAAACCAATAAAACATTTAGTTTTTTCTATTTTTATACGAGTACAAGAAAGTTTTCTGGGGTACACATCTTTTTTTTGACATTAGTAATAATGTCTATCTGAGCTCATTTCATTAATGCTATTCCTTTTAAGTATCGAAGTACTCGGTCGTTATTTGCATACTGAAAGAAATAATCTGAAAATGGGAACATTTTATAGTTTCCCATTCGATTTTCCTTGGATTATCACACCCTATGAAACCAATGAACGAATCTGGAAGGGAATAAAGAAAAAAAGGTTCTCAGACGGTAGTGCTTGAAAATAGGTTTACCTTCCATTATCGAATGCAATATCGGTTTTATTAAAATGGAAAGGGCGAATCGATACAGGTGCTATCCTATTCCTTTTGTTCGGGAGATATCCCCTCAGGGGGTCGGAGAAAGAAGGACACTATAAGAAGAAAGATCCCCCCCCCTCCGAATAAAGGGAGGGTCAGAGGGAAAACAAAAGGAGCAGTGCTCGAGTAGATCAAAGGGCCTGGGGTAGATGGCATCTAGGTGTAAATACTACCATCTTATAGCAGCTCTCCAGGGACAGTCAATAGTCCAGGGCTGGAATCAGTCGGCTGGAACCTATATCTCCAGCCATCTCCTCCTCACCCTCCAGCCTCAATAATTACCCCGTTTATTCCGCTCCTTTCATCTGGAGGTAGGGGATTGTCCGAAAAGGGGAAGGGTTACACAAAAACAGCAAAACAACTCACTCTTGTGGATCTCGAGTCTCAATATCAGATCTGTTATCTTATCAATCACAAAACATTTCTACACCTGGTTTTTCCTTTCCTTTAATCAACTCTGTCATCAGAAATATTGTAAAACATCAGGCAAATCGATCACTTTTAGCAGAGTACACACGACGAAAGATGTGCATCGATCATACATAGGAGATGACGAAAAACAGACAATTTTCTTAAAGTTACCAAACTCGGTATGTGAGTGTTTCATGTAAACATAAAGAGAAAAGTTCTTTTTGGGCAACGATAGTCTTTACTTTTTAATGAACTAAGCCTTCCAACAATCTTTTCCTAGGTTAAGGTTTTTGGTTGCTTCGGACATCTTCACTCTTTCTTTCTTATCTGCCCACCTGCTTTTACAACCCAAACGCCCGCCCTCAGAATTCTATAATATCACTACCCCTAAATCTGAATTAAGGCCCAACAAGCTAGACTAAAGTAATCACCCTCACCTTAATCCCTTTTTACGTGTAATCATATTTACACTTCATCAGATGACGATATAAAAAAAGGTAAAAAAAAAAGTCTATACTTCTTAATATTATAAGCTCTTAAAATTAATTATTTTTGATAATAATTTTCTTTTCACTAAGTTGCGATATGGGTTTCTATTTGTAGTGAACTGAATTTAGTTAACTTTTTGCAACTAAGGCTAATTGGGACGGGTTATCTACAGGTTACCACCCTTTTCTAGCGAGGGTGGGACTAAGGATTTTATTTAATGACTTCCTCACTAAATCAACTTCTATTGCCCAGGCGGGAATTGAACACGCCACTCTAGGTTTACCTTGTGAGATTAAGGCCAACGCTTTAACTCACATGGCTAACCTGAGCCCCTTCTACTTAAATAGGGAAGCGTATTTTTATGTTTATGTTTCTAATATCGTTGTGATCAGAAGGATCACTAAAATTTATTTTCTAAATTTCATGTAATAGCTCAATAAAAATAAAAAAGTCCGTCACGCAGGGGCTGCGTAAACTAAGCAGATTTCCCATGTGAAGTTTTACAATAGAGAAATCTCCATACTGGTAACACAATACAAACGTGATTAAATACAAACGGCAATGTGAAATCTTTCAGTTAATTAAAATAAATTCCCAACTGAAACGGCTTCTGAATTGGAATAATAATTTATATTTTAATAACTCAAATTTTAGTAGTCCAAGAACTAAAGAAGGGGGGGGGGTGGATGAACAGAACGTATTTGCATAAATCTGACAAAGTAACGAAGGTAAGGTAAGGTTAGAAACGCCAGGTAAGGTTAGAAGAAGCTTCCACCTAAGCCGACGGAAATGGCCGACCTAATCCAAACTATACCCGACCACACACTTCATAAAAATTCAAATATCTCCGTTAATATTCAAGATAGAGAATAAATGTATATAACAATATTTATAGTAAATTTAATTTGCAATAAGATTGGTTTTATACAATTTTTCGATCCGATGCATAATAACGGAGATATTTTGAATTTTCGAAAATCCCTCCCTCTAACCCCCCCCCCCTCCCTCTAGTCCGATTTTAGCCATTAACGAACTTGATCTGTCTTTTTACATAAAACGGTTAAATATCGAGTTTCGTAACGATCAAACAAAAATTGCGACCGCTAGAGCGGCAACAGACAAATATATATATATATATATATATATATATATATATATATATATATATATTTGTCTGTTAACGCTCTAGCGGTCGCAAATTTTCTTATCTGTTTTTACACTTTGTATAATTTTTTTACTTTAGAAAGGGCAAATCACCTTTGATGTGATGTCCATAAATAAATAAATGCTACATTGTCCTTCCTTCAGTAGTTGTGGCAGTTACTAAGAATTATTATATTATTGTTTGTATAAACTAAACAATTGTCGAAAAAATACTTTCTATAATGAGTTGCAAGAGACTCGGGTACCATTAATCAAAAAATAATTAATTTACGATATTTAGGCAATTTAAAATTTAATAAATTTGAAAGTCCATTACTCAGGTGCTGCGTAAACTAAGCAGTTTTACATTCGTTGTCATTTCCCGTTAAATTCATTGTTAACAACTCTTATTTTTACAAGAATTAAACAACTATGTTGCGATTGATATTTGTTGTTATTTCTCAATTATTTACGTCTACTATATGCTAATACGGCTGATTGGGACGGTTCTCGTACAGGTTACCACCATTTTATTTAATGTAAAATGTGAAACTGTATAACGTACTGAGAAATTTTTGGTTTTCTTTTTCTTTATTTTTGTTCTATACTTATTTTCCAAAAAGGAAAATATTTCGAATTTGGTGACCCATGAAATGTTTTGAATTTTATGTCCAACTAAATAGTGTAATAGACTTGCCAAATGGAGAATTAGTTTATTTAATTATTTGTGTATCAATGTAAAGTTCGCTATCAAGAAAATTATGTAAACAAATGAATATTATTTATTTAAAAAATGCTATTATTAACGTCCACTTTTTTACTATGGCTAATTGGGACGGGTTATCTACAAGCTACCACCCTTTTCTAGCCAGGGTGGGGCTAAGGATTTCATTCATTTAGTAAGTTCGTCAATAAATAAATTCGAGAATCGGTCTCTATGATTTTTAATACTAATAAAACTTGTTTTGTAACGCAACTCTACTGATATATGTTATTATCTATAACTTATTTTCTTAATTAGTTTTCAAAAACGAGATTGTTTTTAGATTTTGATTGCCTTAAATGCAATTAGAAAACCATTAGAAAAAAATGGAACAACGTTAAAGACACTCTATCGATTTCTTCATAAATTTATGCGAAATGATAACATGAATCCCATGACTAGAAGAAAGTATTTGTCTTTGCTAATTAAAAAGAGAGTATCCTTTTCCTGGAATAATTACAGATAACAGGACGAAATTAAAAGCGCTTGAAAATTGCCTGATAAGCAGATTCCCAACTCTTTGGATTCTGATTAACTCATTTATTCCATATTTTTTCCATTATTTAAATTGGAATTTCATTTATTTATTTGGTTTGTGCCCCACAGCGATAGTGTTTGCCATATTTAGAATGATTTATTTACTCCTTCATGTGATTACCTTTGTTGTACTTCATTTTTATATTTTGGGAAATATTTCATAAATATCTGATTGTTTCTCATGTCCCTGCTTTGTCTAAATGAATATAATAAAAGTCAAACCTTTTTAGCAGATTTCCCTTAAGGGAAATCAGCTATTGAGGTTGTACTCATTACGGAATTTTCGACATTTTTCTTCAAATGTCCATCGATCCTACCTAGTAGATGACGAAAATGAGGTCCGTTCAAAACTGTATATATATATATATTTGTCTGTTACCTCTCTATCGGTCGCAATTTTTGTTTGATCGTTGCCAAACTCGATATTTAGTCGTTTTATGTAAAAAGAAAGATCAAGTTCGTTAATGGCTGAAATCGGACCAGTGGGAGGGGGGGTTTAGAGGAGAGGATTTTCGAAAATTCGAAATATCTCCGTTACTATACGTCGGATCAAAAGATTGTATAGAACCAATCTTATTGCAAATTACATTTACTATAAATATTGTTCTATACATTATTTCTCTATCTTGAATATTAACCGTGATATTTGCATTTGTATTCTGCGTGTCACCAATAGGCTATGTTCGGAGTTTCCGACGAGAGCTCTGGCGGCCGTTTCCATAACTATCGTCCCTCGTGAATAGGTTTAGAGGTTAGGTTAACTGTTAGAAACTACTGGGTTATTACGCCCTAAATAATGTTTTTTAGGTTTAGAGGTTTCTTACTACTACAGTTGTTATTAGGCAGATTTCTCTATTGTAAAACTTCACGTGGGAAATCTGCTTAGTTTACGCAGCCCCTGCGTGACGGACTTTAAAACTTTTTAAGTATGTTGTAGACCTATTCTATTTTATACTATATGTTTATGTGTTTTAGATATGTTAGTATTCGTAGAATATATTGGCTGCTGTCAGTTAATAGTTCTCTCATATCGTAGGGTATGTGAAGGTTTTTTCGTTGGATGCAGTCTGTCAGTATGTGTTTTATCGTAAGGTGTTTGTTGCAGTATTTGCATACTAATTGGAATTAAAGAAATATGTAAACGGTTTCATGAGAACAGCCGAAAGGAAAACTTCTACATTTTAAATGCCTATAAATACGTATTATGCAGCTAGTCCTGAAACTAAATGATGTAATGCAAATGTACCAGATAATGTAAACAAACTTTGTATCTATGTACTGGTAAAATTTGATAAATCCGTGTTGTGATTTTGTGTAAGGAAAATGTACTAAATGGCTTTGAACTGATTAAAAAAAAGGAAAAATTAGGATTCAGCTGAAAAAATTGATCACTCTTATTAGTTTTCCAGTGAGACAAGGGTTTGTTGAATGAAACTGGTAACTTTTGACAGGTGTATGTTTATTTTTTTTCTCGCAGTCCTCTGGGTTTTACTCGTTTTCCCTTGTACTCCCCCCCCCTCCCTACAGCTTCATTCAAACTCGCTTTTGAATTGGCCTTTACTAGTGTATGAATGGAATCCTTTGACTCAGACACGCTTTGACGTCTTTGCTTTCTGGTCGTTTATATTTGTTCTTAGTTGGTGGCATCTCTGTTCAAAGGGAGTTCTAATAGTTTAGGGCTATATGTGGCCGGATGCACACATGTTACTGATTTATAACTCACCATATTTTCCCCACTTTTTTAGCCGTTTTTCCTTGAGGGGATTAGATATTGAGGTTGTACTCATGACTCGATTTTCGAAATATTTCCAAAAATGTCTATCTATCTTAAAAAGTAGATGACGAAAATGAGGTCCGTTCAAAATTATATATATATATATATATATATATATATATATATATATATATATATATATATATATTTGTCTGTTGCCACTCTAGTGGTAGCAAGTTTTGTTAGATCGGTACCAAACTCGATATTTAAACGTTTCAAGTAAAACTAAAAAGTCCGTCACGCAGGTGCTGCGTAAACTAAGCAGATTTCCAATGTGAAGTTTAGCATTAGAGAAATCTGCGAACTGTTAACACAACACCACCATAAGTAAATACAAACGGTAATGAGAAATCTTTCAGTTAATTTTAATAAACTCCCAACTGAAACGGCTTCTGAATTGTAAGAATAATTTATATTTTAATAACTCAAATTTTAGTAGTCCAACAACTAAAGAAGGGGCGTGGGCGGATGATCAGAACGTATTTGCATAAATCTCACAAAGTAACGAAGGTTAGGTAAGGTTAGAAACTACAGGTTACGTTAAAAGCTTCCGCCAGAGCCGACTTACGAAAACGGCCGAACTAACCCGAACAACACCCGACCACAGACTTCATAAAAATGCAAATATCTCGGTTAATATTCAATATAGAGAATAAGTGTAAATAACAAAACCCATAGTAAATTTAATTTTCAATAAGATTGGTTTTAAACAATTTCTCGATCAGATGCATAATAACGGAGATATTTCGAATTTTCGAAAATCCCCCCTCTAAACCCCCCCCCCTCCCTCGTGTCCGATTTCAGCCATTAACGAACTCGATCTGTCTTTTTACATAAAACGGTTAAATATGGAGTTTCGTAACGTTCAGACAAAAATTGCGACCGCTAGAGCGTTAACAGACATATATATATAATTTTGAACGGACCTCATTTTCGTCATCACCTGGGTAGGATCGATGGACATTTGAAGAAATTTTTCGAAACTCGCGTCATGAGTACGACCTCAGTAGCTGATAAATTGGTGTTGAGCATAGTTGGTGATGATCAATAGTAATATACAAGACTGACAAAGTAACGAAAAATCATCAGAAATATATACAGAAAAACCTCTGCTTTTCTGGTAAGCGTACAGCTTGTATTACCCCCATCTTAAAATGTCAAAAACAGCAATAACATCATTTTGCCACAAAACAATGAATGTTATTTTTAAAAATATTGTTCTGGAAAAGACATTTAATACGCAATCCTATCTATTCACACGTTTTTAAAAGGCAAAATAAATTTATCCATTAAATTTTCCCCTCGAGAAATATGGAATCTATTCAAAATTACATTGAGAGAATAACAAAGAGCAACGCTACAGAGTAATTATTTTCGTTTATATTCTTTTCTTTCTCGAAACAAACAAGCTTGACGAGATTCATAGCTGGAAGGGAAGGTTATTGTACGGCTATAAAACACCAACTCATTAAAATGGCTCGTAAAATGACCAAGTGTTCTCCCTTTTTAAGTCTTCAGTTATTAAAGTTTTGTTCCTCTTTTTCATTTCTTCATTTTTCTCCAGGCACTAAATGGGGATTTATGATTTCTTATGGCGGCCCAAAACAGAGGTAATAACATAAATTTAATTACGGACAAAACCAATTATTTTTTTTGACTTCTTTATCCAAAAAAAAAATTGGTTCAAAAATTATAAATTAATCTTTGGCAAGAATATTAACGATACTTGACATGATTATTTATGCATGTTCCTTTTAGTAGTCCAACAAACCGTCTAGTTATTAAAATTTCACCTCAAATAAAGGAATACTCCACTTACAATTACATAGTACAAATATTTTAGGTTATGCTACATACGTAGAAACAGAAATTTCTGAATATGAATTCAGCAAGATCAAATATTGAAAATTTCAAATATTTGATATCATACGTTGGATCGAAAAAGTGTATAGAACCAATCGTATTGCAAAGAAAATGTTCTACAACATTGATATGTACAATTTACTCGTTATGTTTAGTATTAACGGAGATATTTGCATTTTAGCAGATTCCCATCAAGGGAAATCTGCTATTGAGGTTGTACTCATGACGAAATTATTATTTTTTAATTTCTTCAAATGTCAATCGATCCTACCTAGTAGATGATTAGTAAATTTGGCCCGTTGAAAATTATATGTATATAGATATATCTATCTATCTATATATTGGTCTGTTACCGTTCTAGTGGTCGCAATTTTAGTTTGAACGTTACAAAAATCGATACATAATCGATTTATATAAAAAGAAAGATAAAGAATTATAACAATATGTGTTCTGACGAGATCACTACTATTTTATACCGTCACGTGGGAAATCTGCTTACTTTACGAAGCCCCTGTGTGAGGAACATTTAGCAGATTTCCCTTAAGGGAAATCAGCTATTGAGGTCGTACTCATGACGCGATTTTCGAAAAATTTCTTCAAATGTCCATCGATCCTACCCAGGAGATGGTGAAAATGAAATCCGTTTAAAACTATATAACGCTCTAGCGGTCGCAATTTTTGTTTAATCGTTACCAAACTCGATATTTAATCGTTTAATGTAAAAAGAAAGATCGCGTTCATTTATGGCTGTAATCGGACCAGTGAGGGGGGGGGGGGCGGAGAAGATTTTCGAGAATACGAAGTATCTCCGTTACTATACGTTGGATCGAAAAATTGAATAAGACCTATCTTATGAAAAATGTGATGCTCGATAAATGTTGCTATGTGCTATGCACATTATTAGTCAATCTTGATTATTGACCGAGATTATTGCATTTTTAGTTTTCGGTATTCAGTAAACCCCCACTCCTACTCATGTCATATTGACAGTAAGGTGTTATTTTATGAAGCGCTTTATTTGAAGCCTATGTACCAAATATTGTTCTCATTAAACTTTTACGTTTTGAGATAATTTCAAAAACGTGTCGCATGTGTGAAATCTGCTTAGTTAACGCAGCCCCTGCTAGATGGGCATTTAATGTTTTGAACTATTTATAGCGGACGTTAGAGTAAGAAGTTCACTTCCAACTTGCAGCGACATTATAATGTTTGTCCAGCCATTAAGTAGTTTGGTCTTTTTCTTTTGCCCGGACACAAATGTTGGTTGGTTCACTTGATAACTATTTATCATTTTTATTTACATAGCGTTATGCCGCCCACACACAAGACAAAGCCCTTTCTAATGGAGTCTATCCCATTCACATGCATCGGACGATCAGAAAGATACATGACTCGCACTCGCTTTCTGTCTCATTAGTTCCCATGGAGGTCGAAATCGAACACAGACAAAGATGTATAAATTTCCTAATGTTTCTACAAGTATTCTGTCTGTTTACTACCGTTTCTCATTGCTATCGTAGTAGCATGTTCTAAAGAGATTTTTTTTTCTAAGCTCTTTTTGGAGGTGTGTTCAACCCTAAAGAAGAAGAGGAAATGGTTTAACTTCCCGTGGGGACCAGCCATACTGGGAAGTAAACAGTCACGCTGACACCAACTATAGCGATATAGGACCTTAACTTTATACTTGGGATTTCATACTGACTTTAACTTTCAATTGTTCGGCTTGTGCCAGGGCCCCCGGAGCCCACTCAGCACCGTGTCGCAATTAGTGTAGCTACTTCTTAATTACATAGTTAATCATATATTTATAATGAAACTGACATTGCATTACATAAGCCCTTTATAAATGACCATATATTCTATATTGTGAGTATTCCCAGCACAGAGCAAATTAAGATTATTATTTACTAGCTCAGATTGATTTGAGGGTGAATGGTGATGGTATTTTTTTGGCAAGGCTTTACTTTGCACAATATTTTGACATATACCCGTCCCAGTGTTTAGGGTTAATACCCGTCGTTTCTGTGGATTTGTTAATAATAAAATTAATTTCTTATGCAAGACTTCACTGTCCTCCATATTGTCATATTTCCCGTTTCCTGTGCATTATTCATAGACTTGAATCATTAAGGACAAAATATTAACATAGATTTGAATTAATTTTTCTGGTAAGGTACATGGTAGTTCATACTGAAAAGAATTGTTGAGCAAATTTCTCAAAATAACAAAATAAACAACTTTTGTAATGTGCATGTTTGCCGAAACCCCAATA
Organism: Riptortus pedestris; assembly: GCA_019009955.1. Lineage (NCBI taxonomy): Eukaryota > Metazoa > Arthropoda > Insecta > Hemiptera > Alydidae > Riptortus > Riptortus pedestris. Next base: position 133,615,861 of record CM032232.1, on the reverse strand, counting down.
GGAAACGAATATCACTATTTTTAATTTCAGGCCTCCCTTATAACACACACTCCTGCCCGTTCCTAGAAATGTTAGTATGGCCTATTATAAGGAAGGCGTTAGTGCTAATTTACATACCTAGTTTGGTTTAGTTCGGTTGAGTTTTTTGAGCCAAATAAAATTGTTGACTTCCGCAGTAGTTTTTAACGTATAACTCATTTATACTTAGGTATACGACACAAGTGTATATAACAAAAGTTACTCCATATAACAAAATTAACAACTTTTGTTATATGTATAATTGCCGAAAATGCAATAGGAAACGAAATATCCCTATTTTTAATTTCAGGCCTCCCTTATAACACACACTCCTGTTCGTCTCAGAGAATATTAACATAACCTAAAGTCTAAGTTGGGTTAGTAGTAATATACATACCAAGTATCATAAAATGCGTGAAAAGGTAACAAACAAACAAATAAACAAACAAACAGACACAAAAGAAACAAAATGCAGTTATGGTGTCTATGACATGTGAAACGAAAAGTTTATCTTGAAATTTCGCGAAAAAAATCAATGTACAGACAGAGGTTACAATATTATATATATATATATATATATATATATATATATATATATATATATATATATATATATGAATGCATAAATGTATTGTTTTTAGCTTTAAATAAGAGTTATATCCAAGTTGGAGTTAAGTCACCATGTGCTCTAGCATTTTCATAGACAACGCCGATGGATTTTGATAACAACATTCACAGCTCTTAACGGCGATACACTAATTAATAATATGGATGAATTTCGATAATAAATTCAAGTTAAATGCACTTTTTGAGCGTACTTCGATCGGCAGTTCAAAGTTCACCGCTGGGCTAGGCCTATATAAGGACCCCGACAGGGTGGATTACAATCAGTCATATTCGGCATCCTCAGGAGGGGAGACCCTTGTTGGTGAGACATCGCTAATCTTAAAAAAAAACATTCCACCATATTGAGAAAACCATCTGGGACTGTTGGCAGAGTCGCTGGACCAACTCCAGCAAAGGTAGGATGACCTACAAATTTTTCCAAGATGTCAGGACTAGAACTAAGATGACATGATACGTCCCAGATTTCTTCTCCAGCCAACTTATCAGTGGTCACGGGGACTTTAATAACAAACTACATTTCTTCAAACGAAAGGAATCCCCATTGTGCTCCTGTGGCGAGTTGGATACGGCTGACCACGTGATCCTCCAATGTCCGCGTTTCAACGCCAAGCGTATTCGGCTAATGAGTGCTTTCTCATTTGTGAACTGGCCTCCTGAGAGCTACGACATGTTTGTAAACGACGCTGATAGATTTTCAGCCTTCAGGACATTTGCCCAAGAGGTGTTGAAAGAAAAGTAAAATTGAATTTATTTGTAAATTATATGTATAGTTTTATGTGAGTTTAGGCTAGTATTTAGGCTATATGTATGTAGGCTAGTTAGTTAGGCTCTTGCTGCCACTTCTTTGAACATAGGCAAAGGAGTCGCAGCTGCGGGTTCCCCTAGGACTTTTCGGACTTAAATAAATCTCCCAAATGTTGCACTTTAATGCTTAGCCATGCTCGGTGAGTTAGGCTAAATTACCTGGCCCAATTTATGTATTCAAAATTTTATATCTCTTATTAAATGGAGACCGCTGGTATGGGGAAACCCAAAGGAACAGCGGGGGCAGAGGTGGGAAAAAAAAAAAAAAAAAAAAAACATCCCTAATCCTTTTGCCAGATCCGCCTGCCTCAGCCAGCCAACTTCCCGCCTGAGCTATCTCTCTAGGCTAAGTCGGCACTTCTATTAAAAACAGCTAAGTGTTTTAATTGTAATATCTTATAAGTAGAATTAAGTGTCCTCCATTATATTTTTAAAGGTGCCTCTTCAAATTCATTTTAATTAATTATTATTTTTGATGAATTTTTTTATTATAAATAAATTTATACATATTTGAATTTTGACTTGAGTCGATTGTTGGTGGGCTCTTCCTAAATTCTTGTTAGTGGTTTGGTTGTGGGATGTTTCATCACTTTCAGCTTCCACTGCTTATCGCCGCAGCCAGATCGCAACATGTTTAAGAAGTAAGAAAAAATTGAGGGGAGCACTAGTGTCAAGTCGAAAATCTTCTGGACATCGGAGCCGACGTAGCGTCTGGAACCTTCCAATCGGCCCGAACAAAATAAAAGCCGCCCAGCCCACCCAACAGTTAGTTTTGTTAACAGATTTCGCTTAAGAGAAAACAGTTATTGAGGTCGTACTCTTGACGAAATTTTCGAGAATTTCTTCAAATGCCCATCGATCCATCCCAGGAGATGACGAAATTGAGGTACCTTCAAAATTATATATATATATATATATATATATATATATATATATATATATATATATATATATATATATATTGTTTGGTAAACGTACGTCCGGCGTTGAAGTTACGGAAACTCCTAGATCAAGAAGACAACAAGGTGGCGCTCCTGCCGGACTAGATCAGCATACAGTTAGTTTGAGCTCTGGTGCTTATACAGTAAGTATTCGTTATTTTCCCTACGTCAGGCATATACAGTCGGCTTACTTCGGAACCAGGATATTTTAAGTATACAGTCTACTAAATTTCACGTACAATATATATATATATATATATATATATATATATATATATATATATATATATCTATATATATACAGGGGCGGCTTAAGGGCCGGGCAACCCGGGGGCGATTGCCCGGGGCGACGCAGCCAGGGGGGCGACCAAACGTCCCCCCAAAGTAGTGAAAAATTTCGTTTTCGATTTTATAAAGTTAATATTTTGTATTCTCTTGCGTAAATTTCTTTAATAAACTTTTTTAACATAAGCTAACTCAAAAACACACAATGTATTACGTATAGCCTACTATAATGTATGCAAAAAGGTGATGGCCTACATACTTTTTCAGGCATCTTATCTTTTCACTTGAAAATATGATAATATTTTGATCGATAGCTACCACTTAAGATGCCTCAAAACTCAGTATTCTAAACCCTATTTTGAACAAATTTCCGGGGGAGGGCCCCCGGATCCCCCTTTTTTAGGGAGGGGGGGCGACAAAACGGTTCTTTGCCCGGGTCAGTATTTTGCCTTGAGCCGGCCCTGTATATATATATATATATATATATATATATATATATATATATATATATATATATAATCGTTTACCGCTTTAGCAGTTGCAGTTATTGATTTATCGTTACCTCAATCGATATTTAATCTTTTTATGTAAAAATAAAGACGGAGTTCGGAAATCGGACCAGGTTTAGAGGGGGAATTTTCGAAAATTCAAAATATCTCAGTTACTGAGATCACTCGTGATTTATTAACCTCTTGATATATTTAATATTTTTTAGCCATTTCAAAACCCCCATTCCTACTCAAGTCATATTTACAATAAGCCGTTATATTATATGAAGCTCTTTCTTTAACTCCTAACTACCAAATATTGTTCTCATTGAACTTTTACGTTTTGAGATAAATGCTAAAACGTAACAGACTTGGCAAATTTGCTTGGTTAACGGAGCCCCTGCGTGCTTATATAATATTGAACGGACCTCATTTTCGCATTCAAATAAAAATAACGAATAAAAATTAAAAATATATGGTTTGTTGTTGGCTTTGGGGTGAACCTACCGTTCAAGGATGGAGTAATATCTGTCCTCTATTTTTGTTATTTTTCCGAATTCTGCTTCGTTTGACATGCTCTGTTTATTTTTTCTTGTTTCGTTTTAAAAGCCAATTAAATTTGTATTCGGCCAATGAAAGCATATTCGGTCGTTCAGTTTACGGCAAATAACCTACCAAATCTAAACCGTGTAATGGCGAAACAGAAGTGATATTTCGAGCTTGCTATACCATATTTTAGCAGATTTTCCTTAAGAGAAATCAGCTATTGAGGTAGCAGTCATGACGCGATTATCGAAAAGGTTCTCGATCTCACCCAGAAGATGACGAATATGTGGCCCGTTCAAATTTATATATGTATCGTTGATAGCAGTCACAATTTTTGGTTAATCGTTGCCAAACTCGATATTTTAACGTTTTAAGCAAAACTAACTATCAAGTTCGTTAAAAGAGAAGAATTTCGAAAATTCTTAATACCGCCGGGATTATCCATCGAATCGAAAACTTCTATAGAACAAGTCTTATTGCAATTTTTATGTTCTGTAAGTGTTGTTATGTACGTTTTATTCATATCTTCATTATTAGCTCAGCTATTTGCATTTTTTAGTTTTGGGCCTCGAGTAATCCCCCACTCCTACTCGTGTCATATTAACAATATGCTGTTATATTGTGAAGCACATTATTTGAAGCCTAAATGCCGAATATTCCTCTCATTGAACTTTTAGTGTTTGATCAGGATCAATAAGAAGGCCAAGTCCTCTACTGTTTTTTAATATAATGTAGAGTGCACTTTCGGAGTCAACGCTCCATCCTCAGTGCCTGCTGACAAACACAAACCTCGAGTTAATTTAACATTCAAAGGCAAAATAAACAACAGTCATAAAAACAAACACAATATAAATAATAAAAACAATGTTAATTCTTAAAACTAGTCAACTAATAAAAATATAAAATCTAATCACTAGTCAACTACTAAAAATTAAAGCCAAAACAATAAAAAATTTAATAACAAGTCAAATAATAAAAGCAAACAACGATAAGCATATGTCAAAAACTATAAATAAAATTAAAAACTAAAAAACCACCTAAATTTCAGATTTATATGGAAAAACATATTATAGTGGGTGAGAACCTCCGAAAAAACCGCCCAGAGGAACTGTAAGAGACATCTAAAAAATAAACAAAAACCCCCATACTGGACTAGTACTCAAAGTCTAGAGCCTACTGGCGCCAGCAGTCCCTCGGTTGGATCCTTTCATCTCCCTCGTACCTCCGAAATACGCGGCTATATCTGTTAATCCTTCATTTATTTAATTTTCGCAACGACATATATATATATATATATATATATATATATATATATATATATACATATATATATTCATAAAAATTTGAGTAGACCTCAATTTCGTCATCTATGTAGGATTGATGGACATTAATGGAAATTTCGAAAATCGCGTCATGAGAACGACCTATCTGACTATCTGATTTCCCTTAATGGTAATCTGCTAAAGAAGTACACTGTGTGTTATATAACAAGAGTCGGTGAGAGCACGGCAATCAGAGAATTTTCCTGCTGCTTGTCTATGAAATACTTCCCAGAAACATTTGAATTTCAAAACTACTATTTCATAAGCTTGAATTATAATTCTGTACTTCGAAGTATACAAATTTGATAAACGACGAGAGAACGCTGATGATAATTATGTGCATAAAGATAGGAAACATCATATAAAATGAGTTTCTGGAAATTTGCTCATAGTCAACAACTCTTTGTTAAAGCAATCAGAAGTCGTCTGAGTTTTGGCTATCCTGTAGATGAGTGTATTGTGGCAGTTCGTGGAAATAAGTTATAAGTCCTTTTTTTAAATACAAGATTTTATCATTTAATATTCTCTGAAAAGTTCTGAGATGGAATTCAATAAAAAACTAGGTCCCTAATGAAAAACGTTATATTTAAAAGCCATTCACAGAACGTGATTTTGGGAAACCGGTACTCAGTTTTTTTTCTTGTTACGGAAGCTCATGGTGATGGGGGTACATTATTGAAATGAAGAAATAAATAAGGAAAGAGTAATTCACTGTGAGAAAGACTGAAAGGGTGGCGGAATTGAGTACGCGTGTACTGTGTGTGTGTGTGTGTGTGTGTGTGTGTGTGTGTGTGCCTGTATGTGTGTGTGTGTGTGTGTGTGAGAGAGAGAGAGAGAGAGGGAGAGAAAGAGGGGGAGAGAGAGAGAGAGAGAGAGAGAGAGAGAGAGGGAGAGAAAGAGGGGGAGAGAGAGAGAGGGAGAGAAAGAGGGGGAGAGAGAGAGAGAGAGAGAGGAGAGAGAGAGAGAGAGAGAGAGGAGAGAGAGAGAGGAGAGAGAGGAGAGAGGAGAGAGAGAGAGAGAGAGAGAGGGAGGGAGGGAGAGAGAGAGAGAGAGGAGAGGAGAGAGGGAGAGGGAGAGAGGAGAGAGAGAGAGAGAGAGAGAGAGAGAGAGAGAGAGAGAGAGAGAGAGGATGGGGAGAGAGAGAGAGATGGAGAGAGAGAGAGAGAGAGAGAAGAGAGAGAGAGAGAGAGCGTGAGAGAGGGGGGAGAGAGGGAGTGAGAGAGAGAGAGAGAGAGAGAGAGAGAGAGAGAGAGAGAGAGAGAGAGAGAGAGAGAGAGAGAGAGAGAGAGAGAGAGAGAGAGAGAGAGAGAGAGAGAGAGAGAGCACTTTTTGTTCCTGTTACAGAAGCTGAAGTAGACATGCAATGCCAATAGTCAGAGCAGTGAGAAGTTACAATTTGTGGAGCAGAATAATATATTTATATTTTAATGAGCTGTACTTGCTATAACATTTTGCATTTATGTCTGATCAATTTCCACGTCAGACGTGTATCAAAATAATTGGCATTATATCCTAAACAATCCTTTGAATTCCAGGAAATTTGGTGCTCATCAATTCTAATTAGTGAATATTCATCATTTTTGTAGCCCGTAAACTGAATGCTTTAAATTCCGTTTGCAGTCGATTGGGCTTTAATTAGCACTCTTTGAAACAAGTCGACATTACTGCAAACTAAAATTTTCCATCCGCTGATTCCGCCTACAGAAAGTACTCGTTCACAGAGCATCTATAGGTATCAGCTGTTAGCGTGGTCGATCACGCACGTCGGAGCATGGTGGTTCGAAAGCATCTGATTGATTCCAATGGTTAAGTCTGATATCGCTTGGACAACTATGAAATACAGATGGATTTGGCAAGCTGAGGAGATGGGTCGCAGCAGGCTACCCAAGAGAACGGGGAGAAAAGTAGAAAATCAGAGATGGTTAGAAGCTTTGAGGACTTGCGGAGGCTGGAGGTCAAGAATCCTCCAATACTTGCCCCAGACAACATACATTAAGCAGAGGTCCAGGTCCTGAAAGGACAATAGCCTCCAGTTGTTAGTTATGTTCGGTCAAGATGAATTGTAAAGTATAAGGCTTAATAATGTTCCTTGTGAAACCCCCACAATTAAAGAACGTTAGCTTCTCAATACGTTCTGTATGTATCCTCGGACAATGCACGTTCAGTATGAAATGATGTTTACATATGATACATGTTTACTCTTGATGATGATATTTTTACAAATGTTAAATTTCTTGATGCCGAACCGCTCGAGTAACTGTTAGCGGATTTCTCTTAAGGGAAATCAGCTATTGAGGTCGTACTCATGACGCGAGTTTTGAAAAAAAATTTCAAAAGTCCATCGATCGTACCCAGGATATGACGAAAATGAGATCCGTTCAAAATTATATATATATATATATATATATATATATATATATATATATATATATATATATATATATATATATATCTATATATACATACATATATGTCTGTTAACACTCTAGCGGTCGCAATTTTTGTTTAATCTTCACCAAACTCGGTATTTAATCGTTTTATGTAAAAAGGAAGATCAAGTTCGTTAACGGCTGAAATCGGACCAGTGGGAGGGGGGGTTTAAGTGGGGGATTTTTGAAAATTCAAAATATCTCCGTTATTATGCGTCGGATCGATAAATTCTATAGAATAAATCTTATTGCAAATTCAATTTACTATAAATATTGTTCTATACATTTATTCTGTATCTTGAATATTAACCGAGATATTTGCATTTGTATTCTGCGTGTGGTCGCCAGTAGGCTATGTTAGGACTTTCCGCCGAGAGCTCTGGCGGCCGTTTCCATAACTATTCATCCCTCGTGAATAGGTTTAGAGGTTAGGTTAACTGTTTTTTGGGGCTAGAAACTACTGGGTTATTACGCCCTAAATAATGTTTTAGGTTTAGAGGTTTCTTACTACTACAGTTGTTATTAGGCAGATTTCTCTATTGTAAAACTTCACGTGGGAAATCTGCTTAGTTTACGCAGCCCCTGCGTGACGGACTTTTTTTCCAGTTATTTCCTGACTGCACGTGTCGACTAAATGGATTATTGAAAAACGACCAGAAACACCAATTTTCCATCGATTCTCTAGGTAGGGATTCTCCATCTGTCTATTTATCAAGGTGGTATGAAAGCGATGTCAGATTCTACTGTTAAGGTTACAGTTGTCATAGCAACATCATCCTATGATATGAACACATAATACGTATTTTTAAGTTACCGTGCAATAGTATTACAATCGTGTGGGTTCCAGATTATTTTAACAGATTATGTGACTTAATTTCGGTGATAAAAAAAGAAACCATGGACAGGGACAATTAGGACACATGGCAGATGGAACCTCTCCTAATTAAGAAAGAATTTTGGGCTATGTAACAGGTAAGACCAGGAAGCCTTGTGGATTCGACGATTCATCAAGGATTTCGGACACAGTCGGAAAAAAACAAAACACTGTTTGAAGACAAGCAGAATTAGCATGGAACTAATAGATAAAGTTAGGGATAGCTTCAAACATCTAGACGTCCGAAGGTGTTTCATTCGGGATCTTCTTAAAAGTAAGACGTAAATCTCGAATTCTTTTCTTCGGAAGGAAACGAAGCAGATTTATTGACGAAGCCACTGTTGAAATTTCATGTTCTATCATCAGAAATAGAGATATCCATTCGTTACGGACGATGTTGAGGTTACATTCGTCATGGCAACATCATGATGTACTATGATCATATGTTATGTATTTTGAGGTTGGAATAAAATATGAACACGTGCTTGTATATTTTCTAACTATTTTCACAGTTATCTCAGGGGCAGAGTACATCGAATTTCTACAGGTTTCTCAGTATGAGGGCAAAAATAATAGAAACAATCATTTGTACAACGTGATCTGAGTTGAAAGAGAGAGCTTAAATGATTCTTAAGTTTGAAATATTAATTTTTAAGTAAGCCAAATATGTCTCAGCTCAACATTCAGTTTTTTATAAAAATGCATATATAATTCCGTGTATCCAGTCTCATTCAAAAAAATAAAAATTTAAATGATATATATATATATATATATATATATATATATATATATATATATATATATATATAAATCAACAGCTGTCCTCAAGGAGGAAATTACAACAAACTTTAGCAAAAGTACCATTTTCAGCCATTCAATTCCCATTAATCATTCGTTAACTATGGTCATCACCATTTTTAACAGGTTTCCCTTATTGGAAATCAGCTTTTAAGGTCGTACTCATGACGCGATTTTTGCAAATTTTTTCAAATGTCCGTCGACCTTACCTAGTAGATGACAAAAATGAAGTCCGTTCAATATTATGTGTGTATATATATATATATATATATATATATATATATATATAAATATATATATATATAAATATAAATATATATATATATATATATATATATATATATACTTGTCTGTCACCGCTCTAGTGGTCACGATTCTTGTTTAACCGTAACCAAACCAAAAATATAAGCTTTTCGTGCAAAACTAAATATCTCGTTAATTGCTGTTGGGGGGGGGGGTAAGAGAGGATAATTTTTAAAATTCTAAATATCTCGTTTATTAGACGTTGAATCGTAAACGTGTATAGAATCAATCTTATTGCAAATAAACTATGCTATAAATATTGTTATATACATTTATTCACTATCATTAACATTAACGGAGATATTTGCGTTTTTTAGTTTACAGCCTTCAGTAAACCCCCATACCGACTCATGTCATATTACCAAGAAGCTGTTATTTTATTGTTACGTTTTTATTACAAAACCAGTAATAAACGTTGTTAATAAGAGTTCTTTTGGATTGAAAAATTAAACACACACAAGTTTCACAGTTTTTATCGCTGCACAATTTATTTAACAATGCACAATACACTTGGTTAATTATTCTTAACTACCTTTCTTCTCCCTCGCATCTCCCAAAAACGCGGCAATCTCTGTTAATCCTTCATGTATTTAATTTTCGCAACAATATGAAGCAGCTTATGTGAAGCCTAAATACCAAATACTGTTCTCATCGGAATTTTACGTTTTGAGATAAATGCAAAAACGTAGCACACGTGGGAAATCTGCTTAGTTAACGAAACTTCTGCGTGGCGGTTTTTTTTACTTTATTTGGCATTGTATTATTTTTTTACATCTTAAAGGGCAAATCACCTTTAATGTGATTTCCATAAATAATATATCCTACAGAAAAACTCATTTAGCTTTCACTTTTATTATTCTTTTTTATTTCACTTTATAATTACATTTTATCTTTATATTCGTTAAGCACGTAATGAACATCATCGATCAGACAACTATTCTAGTGTGTTCTCGACCTTGACAGTCGATTAGTAGACGATATATCATGAGTTTCATTATGAGGCAACCTAAAAGCCAGAATAGGATCCATTGTAGTACAAATCTCTCGGTCAAGTGTAACCTGATAACTATGTGATAAAAGTATGGATGACGTTTTAACATTTTTATTTTCTCCAACAAAGGTGCTCATCATATAGAATTGAGAATTAGTTCCCAATCATTATTAGGAAATTGCTATTTCAATTAAGTTCACTTGAAAAAAATATTTGTTATTTGAGCTTGGAATAAGATTACGATACATTCAATTATTATAATAGTGCGAATACTGAAACAGGGTGTTTTCAGAAGACTGAAAACTAAGAAATGTCTGAAAAAAAACTAAGAAGATAGAGAAAAAAATGTGCATTATGACATTGGTTCTCCGGTCACATAGTTTAACATGAAGCATTTTATTATATAAAGTCCGTCACGCTGGGGCTGCGTAAACTAAGCAGATTTCCCACGTGAAGTTTTACAATAGAGAAATCTCCATACTGGTAACACAACACCACCGTCATTAAATACAAACGGTAATGAGAAATCTTTCAGTTAATTAAAATAAATTCCCAACTGAAACGGCTTCTGAATTGTAAGAATAATTTATATTTTAATATCTCAAATTTTAGTAGTCCAAGAACTAAAGAAAGGGGGGGTGGTGCGGATGAACTGAACATATTTGCATAAATCTCACAACGTAACGAAAGTAAGGTAAGGTTAGAAACGACAGGTAAGGTTAGAAGAAGCTTTCACCTGAGTCGAGCAATGACGAAAATGGCCGACCTAATCCGAACTATAACCGACCACAGACTTCATAAAAATGCAAATATCTTGATTAATATTCAAGATAGAGAATAAATGTATATTACAATATTTATAGCAAATTTAATTTGCAATAAGATTGGTTCTATACAATGTTTCGATCCGATGCATAATAACGGAGATATTTTGAATTTTCAAAAATCCCCCCTTTAAACCCCCCCCCCTCCCTCTAGTTCGATTTCAGCCATTAACGAACTTAATCTGTCTTTATATATATATATATATATATATATATATATATATATATATATATATATATATAGTTTTGAAAGGACTTAATTTTCGTCATCTCCTGTGTAAGATCGATGGACATTTGAAGAAATTTGTCGAAAATCGCGTCATGAGTACGACCTCAATAGCTGATTTCCATTAAGGGAAATCTGCTAAAAATGTTAAGAAACGTGAGGCGTTACATGTCTAGAAAATCCGTCTTGAAGAGATAGAGAAAGAGTTAAGAAGAGCAGACAACGGAGTCAAATCGTAGCGAGATACTTCCTCCTCCTGTTAATAATTGATAGGCGAGAGGCGGGAGTGGGGGAAAGGTTTAATTCCCTCAGTTTCCGCTCAGTGCTCCCTACATATTACATATGGTGGACTTTTTCAAATACTCCCACCACCTTTCTCTGGGCCTCCCTCTCTCTCTTCCAATTATCTTTCCATTCTGAGTGGGACGCCATTAACTATTTAAGTGTCCGGTAAAAGGCCTCTAGGCACCTTCCTCAGTTTCCCGCTTGACTCTGACTTGATTTTACAAATCTTTTTTTTTTCTCTTTTTAAAAATTTAGTCTTGATTTTATTTCCTTCCTCATCGTACATTCTTTAAGGAAAACCAACTACTGAGATGTCAGTCATTACGCGATTAATGAAAAGCGTCCTTCCATCTGCATCTATCCTACCTGAGAGATAACGAAAAAGTGCGTCACGCAGGGGCTGCGTAAACTAAGCAGATTTCCCACGTGAAGTTTTACAATAGAGAAATTACACGAGATCCGAGCAGTTAAGAAAACGGCCTAACTGGCTTTTGGCGGGATAGTCAATAGTCCGTTAGCCGCTCAGATTTAATAAAAATGAAAATATCTCGGTTAATATTAACGATAGAGAAAACAAGTATATAACAATATTTATAGTAAATTTAATTTTTAATAAGACTGGTACTATACAATTTTTCGATCCGACTTATAGTAACGGAGATATTTCGAATTTTCGAAAATCCTCCCCTCTAACCCCCCCCTCCTACTGGTCCGATTTCCGCCATTAACGAACTTGATCTTTCTTTTTACATAAAACGATTAAATATCGCGTCTGGTAACGATCAAACAAAAATTGCGACCGCTAGAGCGGTAACAGGCAAATATATATATATGTATACAGTTTTGAACGGACCTCATTTTTGTCATCTACTAGGTAGGATCGATGGACATTTAAAGAAAAATTTTGAAAATTCCGTCATGAGTACAACCTCAATAGCTCATTTCCCTGAAGGGAAATCTGCTAAAAGTCCGTCCCGAAGAGGCTGCCTAAACTAAGCAGATTTCCCAAGTGACTATTTACAATAGAGAAATCTGCATACTGGTAAAACTTACCACCGTGAATTTGATCTATGATTTCGGTGTTCAATAAACGCCCAAGTTTACACGTTATAGTTTTACTTTAAAATGGAGAATATAGGGTGGGACACCAAAAAAATACCGCCTCTCTTGGTTGGAATTAAGCCTGTCGTGAACCTTAATTGTTTACATCATTGTACTCATGTTAAAATGAGAAAAGTATGTTTTTATTTACGTCCACTTTGTTAAAGTTGTAGTCCACTACTAAATGGGACGGGTTGGTTCCCATCCTTTTCTAGCCTAGATGGGTCATTCATAATTGTCATACTATCTATCTAATGGGTATTAATGGCGAACTGAAGGAGCAACAAGATTAAAGGTTTAAAATATATTAGGGTATATGCTGTAAGGCTGGTAGACCAGGAGTAGAGTCCCGTCAAAGAAATATTAAACCCGATGACTACATGAGAATGAAGGCGTTGACAGAGAGAAATGAGTTAAATCATGGATAGGGAAGGGTGAGAGGTCGCGGTGATGGGGTGGAACTTTTAACATGACTGAAGTGAGAGAGAGAGAGAGTGAGGGAAATGAGTAAGGAAAGAGTAATTCACTGTGAGGAAGACAGAAAGGGTGGGAGAGAGTGGGGGGGGGGAGAGTGAGAGAGAGAGAGAAGGGGGAGGGAGAGAGAGAGAGAGAGAGAGAGAGAGAGAGAGAGAGCGAGAGAGAGAGTTAGTGAGAGAGAGAGCGAGAGAGAGAGAGAGAGAGAGGGAGGGAGAGGGAGAGGGAGAGGGGAGGGAGAGGGAGCGGGAGAGGGAGAGGGAGAGGGAGAGAGGGAGAGAGGGAGAGGGGGAGAGAGGGAGAGAGAGAGAGAGAGAGAGGGAGGAGGAGAGAGAGAGAGAGAGAGAGAGAGAGGGAGAGAGGGAGGGGAGAGGGAGAGGGGAGAGGGAGAGGGAGAGAGGGAGAGAGGGAGAGGGGAGAGGGAGAGGGGAGAGAGGAGAGAGAGAGAGAGAGGAGGGAGAGAGAGGAGAGAGAGAGAGAGAGAGAGGGAGAGGGAGAGGGAGAGAGAGAGAGAGTAGTGGAGAGAGAGAGTGAGAGAGAGAGAGAGAGAGAGAGAGAGAGAGAGAGAGAGAGAGAGAGAGAGAGAGAGAGAGGGAGAGGGAGAGAGGGAGAGAGGGAGAGAGAGAGAGAGAGAGAGAGAGAGAGAGAGAGAGAGAGAGAGAGAGAGAGAGAGAGAGAGATAGAGAGAGAGAGAGAGAGAGAGAGAGAGAGAGAGAGAGAGAGAGAGAGAGAGAGAGAGAGAGAGAGAGAGAGCATAGAGAGAGAGTGAGTGCGTGCAAGTGGGCTGGGTATTTGAGTTTGGCGAAGGAGGTCCCAAGACAAACCCATGAGTTTATCGCGAGGGTCCCGAGGGACAATCACTAGTGCCAACAGAACAGGAAGGGTGCCGACCTGCTAATCCAGCCTTCCAGGGCCTAAACCTCCCAGGTATACCAACCCCGCTCATTCGCCACCACGTGCCCACCTTGAACGTGCTCCCTGCCATAGACTGGATAAAAAATATGGGATATGGTTCTTCGAAAAATAAGCATAATTTTACGTACAGAAATAAGACACGCAAAAATTAAAAGAATCACAATTTTATATATAACGCAATTTCTTCAATTCCTTTTCCTCAATTTCTAAGAATTCTAAGTAATTTGTATTTCCTCTATTTATGAGAGTCCTATGTAATCTCTACTTTATTCGATAATACTTATTCTTATTATAATCCCATTTCGCGACAGGGGAGATTGATCGATTTCAGTTTTTAGCAGATTTCCCTTGAGGGAAATCAGCTATTGAGGTCGTACTCATGATGCGAGTTTCGAAAAATTTCTTCAAATGTCCATCGATCCTACCCAGGAGATGACGAAAATGAGGTCCGTTCAAAATTTTATATATATATATATATATATATATATATATATATATATATATATATATATATATATTTGTCTGTTAACGCTCTAGCGGTCGCAATTTTTGTTTGATCGTTACCAAACTCGGAATTTAATCGTTTTATGTAAAAAGGAAGATCATGTTCGTTATTGGCTGAAATCGGAACAGTGGGAGGGGGGGGGGTTTAGAGGAGGGGGATTTACGGAAAATTCAAAATATCTCCGTTGTTATGCGTTGGATAGAAAAAGTGTATAGAATCAATCTTATTGCAAATTAAATTTACTATAAATATTGTTCTATACATTTATTCTGTATCTTGAATATTAACCGAGATATTTGCATTTGTATTCTGCATTGGTCGGCAGGAGTGAGCTGTTTGGTACCTACGAAGAGAGCTCTGGCGGCCGTTTTCGTAACTATTCGTCCCTCGTGTATAAGTTTAGTGATCCCTTACTACTTACTACACTTGTTATTGGGCAGATTTCTCTAATGTAAAACTTCACGTGGGAAATCTGCTTAGTGTACGCTGCCCCTGCGTGACGGACTTTTTTTTCTTATTAAAGTAGATATTTATACTCATTTGTGAAAATATTTTAGGAATTGTTCTACATTACAATTTCTCGAAAACCTGGTGGAAGAGAAGTAATCTTAAAAAGGCTAAGAATTGTCCATTCACAACTAACACCCTACAGACAACACTGTAATTGTAGACTAACAATTAAACATATATTAACTGGCTGCTACCTAATGAGGTTGGAATGCATCCATTGACTTTATGCAATGGCATTTAATTAGCTTTTATTTTATCACTAGTGGCAATAATTATATTCATTGCTTTAATCATCATCTTGGATTTGGGAAATTTATTTTGAGAAAATTGTTTTGACTGGAGTATTGAAATTTTAGGGGGGAGAGGGGATGGAATTTCTAGTATCGAGATATCGATAGAGTAGACAAACTATATTTAGGTCATTGTGTGAGATTATATTGGACACCTAAAATGGCGAATATGTGATTTTGCGGGTATTTTGCATAGGATTATTTAGGAATTTTTTGGTTATAAGAAAAGCCAATATTCAAGCCAATACAATACTCCGACATAAAAAGTCCACCACGCAGGGGCTAACATAACTTTTTGAACGCACCTCATTTTAGCAGATTTCCTTTAAGGGAAATCAGCTATTGAGGTTGTACTCATGACGGAATTTTCGAAATTTTTCTTCAAATGTCCATCGATCCTACCTAGTAGATGACGAAAATGAAGTCTCTTCAAAATTGTATATATCTATATATTTGTCTGTTACCGCTCTAGAGGTCGCAATTTTTGTTTGATCGGTACCAAACTCGATATTTAGTCGTTTTATGTAAAACGAAAGATCAAGTTCGTTAATGGCTGAAATCGGGGGGGGGGGGGTTTAAAGGGGGATTTTCGAAAATTCGAAATATCTCCGTTACTATACGTCGTATCGAAAAATTGTACAGAAATCTTATCGCAAATTAAATTTACTATAAATATTGTTATATACATTTATTCTCTATCTTGAATATTAACCGAGATATTTGCATTTTTATGAAGTCTGTGGTCGGGTATAGTTCGGATTAGGTCGGCCATTTCCGCCAGTACTCACTTAGCTCAGGTGGAAGCTTCTTCTAACCTTACCTTACCTTCGTTAGTTTGTGAGATTTATGCAAATACGTTCTGTTCATCCGCCCCCCCCCCTTCTTTAGTTCTTGGACTACTAAAATTTGAGTTATTAAAATATAAATTATTCTTACAATTCAGAAGCCGTTTCAGTTGGGAATTTATTTTAATCAACTGAAAGATTTCTCATTACCGTTTGTATTTAATCACGGTGGTGTTGTGTTACCAGTATGCAGATTTCTCTATTGTAAAACTTCACATGGGAAATATGCTTAGTTTACGCAGCCCCTGCGTGACGGACTTTTTTATTTTTATTGAGTTATTACATGAAATTTACAAAATAATTTTTAGTGATCCTTCTGATTACAACGATATTACAAACAGAAACATAAAAGTACGCTTCCCTATTTAAGTAGAAGGGGCTCAGGTTAGCCATGCGAGTTAAAGCGTTGGCCTTAATCTCACAAGGTAAATCTAGAGTGGCGTGTTCAATTCCCGCCTGGGCAATAGAAGTTTATTTAGTGACGGAATTCATTAAATAAAATCCTTAGTCCCACCCTGGCTAGAAATGGGTGGTAACCTGTAGATAACCCGTCCCAATTAGGCTTAGATGCAAAAAGTGAACGTTCATAAATAATTTAATTTTACTTAAGTATTGTAAGTAAGATTGATTATAAATTCAGTTCACTACAAATAGACACCCATATCGCAACTTAGTGAATAGAAAAATTATTATCAAGAATAATTAATTTTAAGAGCAGCGTGGCGGACTTTATTTCGTCATCTACTCGGTAGTATCGATGGACAGACATTTGAAGACGTTTTTCGAAAATGGCTGATTTCCCCAGGGGGAAATTTGCTAAAACTTATACTTAAACAGACCACATTTTCTAGCTGGGATCAAAGGACATTTAGAAACATCGTCCAAAAACTGTTTCGTCTCCAGAACGTATTTAAGGGAAACTGCTAAAATACTCTCATCGAAATAACCTATGTTATTGCAGTCGATGGCTTGTTATATACAATGGCCAGTGCTTCCAGTAATGTAATATTCAATAAATTATCCTGAGTATTCTTAATTTAATATACGAGCGTTTTGATAAGTTGATTTGGAAGCTAAACGATATTTCAATATTTAATAAATGATTCCCCAATCACACTTTATCATGGCTTTGGGGCGGCACAATGATTGACTGCCGAGTACATTTTAATTACTTAGTCGTGTTTTAAATCAGGCTGGGTGAAGATCCGTCAATAACGGGAGTTTTTTTGCTTTTTTTTATAGATTTAATATCAACATGAAGTTATATACGTCAATATTAGCATATTAGTGTTTACTGTTTTTTAGGAAATTTCTTTTAACCTTCGGTCGGGCGCGTCAAGAATATTCCGCCATCGGGCGCGTGTATCTCAGAGATCATCCTCAACCGTTTTTACGGAAATACAGTTTTTTAATATATATTTTGCACTAAAATGTTCAGCGTGTGATTAGAAACCATAAAAGAGGAAGTATTTGTTGAAAGAAGTAAATAATTTTTAAAATTGACAAGTATTATAATATAAAGAAACGGTCGACGATAATTTTTAAAATATAATTAAAAAACACAAATATCAAAAGGAATTATTTAAATGCACATGCCTTAATTATACATATTTCATTTCAGTTTGTGAACAATATAAAAATATTATCTAAATATAACTTCAATCAAAAATAAGTAGCACGAAATCACTTTTATATAAGACTTATTGAAAATTATCAAAAAATTTTAAAAATACCAGTTTAATTGTTATTTCTTTTGCAGAGCTGCGTTACAATTAGGACAAAGCATGGAACTATGTTGTTAACAAATTTTGTTTTTGCAAATCTCACAACAGTAATTAGTACACCTACATTTATTTTCAGTTTTTCTTGGTTCCCATCATTTTCTTTTGTTCGTTGTAGCGGAGGGTCTTTTTTTATGAAGTTCTGTACTTGAGTTCAATGTATGGTCCAATGAGCTAGTATACTCTTATGAGTCTGTGTAGTCTTAAAGTTTCGTACTTAGTTCGGTTGGCAAACGTCTACTATTCTCACTGCGTCGTGCAATATATCCTTGTACAAGTTCTTTTGAAAGCTTATGTTTGAGCAAAATGATAGAATAATAGGTTTATAGGATTCCATTTTAATAAAGAGAAACTTAATTTCTGTACATATTTATGAAATACAGATTTCAAAAAAACTTACGAGATCGGGCGCGTGGTATCTAGGAGATAAAATTTAATGACAGGTGAAACTCACGACTCCGTTAAACACAGTGACTCAACATACCTTGAGGGGGAGTTCTAAAACACATAACTCGAAGCACTACAACACCACTCTATGCTAGGAGGCGTGGTAAATATTTTTCTAGAAACTGTGTATCTGAGAGATCACGCGCCCGACGGAGGGTTAAGGTAAATCATGGATAGTTCGCTAAAATGGCAATATTTATGTTTTGCTGTTGTTATTTATTAACGTTCGTTATTAACGTTTTTCGTGACTGGGTTCCTAAGGGTTACCACTCTTTTCTAGCCAGGCAGGTTTCTTTATTTATTTTTTTTTTTTTTAGTGAATTACTCACAAAATAAATTCTTACTGCTAACGTGAAAATCGAGCCCAGGACTCTAGGTTGACCAAGAGTGGTTAATCACAAAACTTTTTTATGGCTCCTCACAATTTTATTTCTTATAAATGCTGAGCGCTTTCGGGGACTAAATCCCCATCCTCAGAGCTAAAAAACAATGTAACACCATAATAAAGGACTCTAAAAATCAGTTCTTAAAAATGTTTTACATAGTTGGTCATATAACAAACAGTCTATAACATTGTAAATTTTTTTTTTGTTATATGACCAACTATGTAAAACATTTTTAAGAACTGATTTTTAGACTCCTTAATTATGGTGTTACATTGTTTTGTAGCTCTGAGGATGAGGATTTAGTCCCCGAAAGTGCTTAGCGTTTATAAGAAATAAAATTGTGAGGAGCCATAAAAAAGTTTTGTGATTAACCATTCATCACCCTCACCACCAGCTAAAAATAAATGTGACCAAGAGTATTACTAACTTGTTTTTTGTTATTTATGAATGCCCACTTA
This sequence comes from Riptortus pedestris, assembly GCA_019009955.1. NCBI lineage: Eukaryota > Metazoa > Arthropoda > Insecta > Hemiptera > Alydidae > Riptortus > Riptortus pedestris. The sequence continues at coordinate 133,596,388 of CM032232.1, read as the reverse complement.
GTGTTACTAAGGATAATTGGAACTAGTTATTTATATGCTACCTCCCTTTTATATCCAGGGTGGGAATTAGGATTTTGTTTAATGAGCTCATCTTTTTACATATATTACACTCTACACAATTTTTACAAAATATCTCATTAAATATTAAATTCTCGTGTATGGCAGAACATGTAAAGGACGTTTTAGCAGATTTCCCTTAAGGGAAATCAGCTATTGAGGTCGTACTCTTCAAATGTCCATCGATCCTACCCAGAAGATGACGAAAATGAGGTCCGTTCAAAACTATATATACAGGGTCCGGCAGAAAGGACGGACGGTTTTTAAAAATATATAAAACCGTTAATTTTTACTCAAAAACAAATTTATTGATGCAATAAGGTTCACAAGAAAATAGCATTTGAGACAGTCAAGTGTGGAAAATAACCTCAGGCATGTGGTGGCCGAAATCGTGACCGTATACTCTAGCCATCCTGCTGGAACCACACACGTCGGGTTGGGACACAAGCCCCGAACTCTGGACGAATTGAAGGACGAAATTCGCGTGGAAGTCGCCCAAGTTGAGGGAGCAATGTTGGAGAGAGTCTATGCGAACTTCCAAGAACGCCTCCAGCACTGCAATGAACGATTTCGGACACCACATGCCTGAGGTTATTTTCCACATTTGACTGTCTCAAATGCTATTTTCTTGTGAACCTTATTGCATCAATAAATTTGTTTTTGAGTAAAAATTAACTGTTTTATAACTTTTTAAAAACCGTCCGTCCTTTCTGCCGGACCCTGTATATATATATATATATATATATATATATATATATATATATATATATATATATATATATATATATATTTGTCTGTTAACAATCTAACTGACACAATTAATTCTTTAATAAAGTGTTTTTTCTTGATTTAATTGGAAATATTAAAATTAAAATATATCAATAGTAGTGGTTTATAGATTTTTATTAATTTATAAATTACACTGAAATAAATTGTATTCTGTAAGCCACCTAATTGTGTATTTCATTAAAGCCTTTTGGAGCTTGCTTTTAATTTATGGAAGACTAATGACTAATAAAGATGTAGAAGTGCTTTCTATCAGACTACTTAAGAAAACTAATCCTGTGTACTCCTAGGTTAACAGAGGTTGTACGTTGAGTTCTCTTGCAAGCAAAACTGATCGTGAATTCACATTGGGTTTAAACACCCCAAAATCCCAAATCTCAAAATAATATGGAAGAAAAGTATCACGGGCTAGAAAAACCATCACTGTCATTTATTCTATGCTACAGAGTGGTTTCAGAGCATACACTCCATCATCAGTGCTCTTCACGAGAATGCTAGTGGGACCAAGGATACTCCTAGTGTTCTACCCGTTCACCGTAGAGTCACAGGGAAATCCAAGATTCATGTAGCAGTCGTAAGAAGTGCAAGGCACATTAGTGACGGAGCGCATGCTCTGGTTTGTCGCATAGAGTAAACAGCTGTCAAGGAACGGGACCGTTGTTTACTTATCTGATATTACAAATCTTTCACCGTCCAGCACTTCAAAAATGAAAATAAATGTATGTAAAGTAAAGCTTGAGTATACCTTCACTTCTGGTCAGCTGAAAATTTGTCGGTGGGAAATTAGATCAAACTGAGGAAAATATCAAATAGTAAAAAATATGTTTACACGTTCCGGCATAGCTGGAGCGTCATAGACCCAAGACCCATGGAGAAAAGTAAAAAGACACGGCTACAGAGGACATTGGTGCAAAATGGGTTAAGCCTTTGTTGTATATTATCAAATACGTGAGCTGTATTCAAAATGGAATACAAATTTCCTTTATTTATTCTTTTGGCGCCAAAGAAAGAAGACACGGTGGGTATTACTGAATCTCCATACATTATAATTCAGGACCCCAGACAGTGCCACAGAAATGAAGTTATTTCATTCTTTCAGAATGCTAGTACACATATTTCTCGGATACATCAAGATGTATTAATAAAAAAGTATACAATATTATTCCTAGTAATTATGGGAGATGTTTGTGAACAATAAAAGAATATTTCTTTATTTTTATTCGGAGTGCTCTAAAAAAGTGAAATAAAAGTAACATATATGGTACTAAAGAAATAGGAACACAATATTAGAAACACAACCACGACAAAACTATCAAACAAAACAAAAACGGCTCGATGATAAATAAACATTCAGATAGAAAAAGAGAATAATTACAATTCAAAACAGTACGTAGATGACAGGGTGCAATTATTTAATTTTTGATATTTCTTCTTCTAAATCAGTTATTTCTAGAATTTTTGGAAATTTTTTAAGGAAAATTCTTTAATATATATATAATATTATATATATAAATTTTATAATATATTAATAATATAATATATATTATATATATATATATATATATATATTTAGTTTATTTTTAATAATAAAAAGCTTTGACACTCCACCAGATCCTATATTTTCAGCGGTAATAAGAATGTAGCTTTCTCGACAAACATATTTCTATCTACTAAGAATCTTATCCTGAGAAACACGTTCAAATTCATTAAATATAATTTAAACGTTATATATTAATATAAAGTGTGTATGTCTGTGTGTATCAGATAACATTGCAGGGAATACAGTTGTTATATGATAGTCAGAAAAGTCGATATTTAAACGTATCACGTAACACTAAATATAAAAAGTACGTCACGTACGGGCTGCGTACACAAACCACATTTCCCACATGAAGTTTTACAATAGAGAAATCTGCATAGTGGTAACACTTAACACTACCGTGAGTAAATACAAACGGTAGAGAATAAATGTATGTAACAATATTTATAGTAAATTTAATTTGCAATAAGATTTATTCTATACAATTTTTCGATCCGACGACTAATAACGGAGATATTTTGAATTTTCAAAAAGCCCCCCTCTATCTAACAAAAAACCCCGGCCTCCCACTGGGGTCCCGATCCCGATTTCAGCCATTAACGGAAACTTGATCTTCCTTTTTAAAAAATAAAACGATTAAATATTCCGAGTTTGGTAAAAAGATCAAACAAAAATTGCGACCCTGCCACAGCGAACGCACTAGAGCGTTAACTAAGACAAAATATATATTATATATAAAAATAAATAATTATATATAATTATGAGAAACGGACCCTTCATTTTCGTCCAATCTCCTGGGTAGGGATCGATGGGACATTTGAAGAAATTTGTCGAAAAAAAACTCTCGCAATCACAATGAAAGTACGACCTCAATAGCTGATTTTCCTTAAGGGAAATCTGCTAATAATTACAATTCAAAACAGTACGTAGATGACAGGGTGCAATTATTTAATTTTTGATATTTCTTCTTCTAAATCAGTTATTTCTAGAATTTTAGGAAATTTTTTAAGGAAAATTCTTTAATGTATATATTCAGTTTATTTTTAATAATAAAATAATAAAACAGCTTTGGACACTGACTCTTCCTCCACCGAGACCAGATGCTATATTTAAGCGCTAGTAAGAATGTAGCTTTCTATCTTCTTTCTCCGAAACAACACATATTTCATATCTACTAAAGAATCTTATCTCATGAAGTCGTGTGCTCCATTAATCCCTGAAGAAACAGATTCAAATTCCCATTAAATATAATTTAAAGTTATATATTAATATAAAGTGTGTATGTCTGTGTGTATCAGATAACATTGCAGGGAATACAGTTGTTATATGATAGCTATAAAAGTCGATATTTAAACGTACCATGTAACACTAATTATAAAATTCGTTAATGGACGACATCAGACTACAAAGAGTGAGGGCCAATAAAAGGGATGAAGTGTTTGTTGCATCGTAAATAACTATGACATTATCCATTTAAATAAAAAAAAAAAAGTCCGTCACGCCGGGGCTGCATAAACTAAACAGATTATACCCACTCACGTACACGAAAAACCTCACATAACCAACATGTACATAACCTGGCCAGTAAGAATCGCTTTATAACTCGCTAAAAGATTGGTTTAGAAAAATGTATTAACAATCACAACTCGATTTCTGTCATTAACGAACTTAACCTCTAGTTTTGTATGAAACACAACTTATTTAATCTAGTTATGGTAAATGAGTCAAATGAAAAAATTAAAAATTTGAGACCCGTCTAAGAACCGTTAAAACGACACATCTTTTATATAATTATGGAGGGGGGTTGAGCGGAACCAGCAATTTTCAGTCATCTCCTGGGTAAACGAATCGATGGACAATGTGAAGTCATTTTTTATCGAAAACCGCTGTCCTTGAAGTACAAACCTGATTTACTCTCCTCTTATAGGGTATCTGGAGAAAAAAATATAAATAGTGTAGTTTTTCCAACGGGGGCTGCGGTGAGCGAAAGTTATTCGACAAAATTAAATCCCTACAAATAAAATATATATATTATAATAAGAAATCAAAATCAATATATATATAATATATATATATAATATATATATCAAAATTGTAGACCTAAATTATTTTTACATTATTAATTTATAAAAAAATAAAATCCATGTTTAATTCATTATAACATTATACGAAAAAATTGGTTAAATAATGGCCGCAAACTTATTACTTTCATTTCATTAACCAAACTTAAAATTAAAAATAAATAATAACTATATGAGTTGACAACAGGCCGAGGCCTGGTGTAGCCAACACCAGACTAACGCCTCAAACAAATGTAGAATGCACCTCAAACCCACACCCCCAAAATAAACACTGCGACAGCACCACGCCCGTGAGCCCACCCAGCACAATCAAATCGGATGCAGTGCATCAACGTCCACACCCAAGGAGCCGACAGGTCAAACAAATCGAACCTTCGGGCACTGACGATGATGTACACAGCACCAACGAGAAGCGCTTTGCCGAGGTTAATAAATTATAATAGTGAGGAAAGCTAAGCCAACAATTTTTTTTTTAATACAACATAAAATATAATTTTTTTTAAAAAGTCAAATCATTGATAAAAAAAACAGTGAAGTCAACAGAGCAACTTTGGTGAACGACTACAATTAATTCTTTATTAAAGTTTTTTTTCTTGTTCTAACAGAAAATTTTAAAATTAAAATATGTCAATACTAGCGATTTATGGATCGTTATTAATGTCTTAATTACACTGAAATAAATTATATTCTGTAAGTTTCGTAATTGCCGTTCACTGTATTTATTTAAAGCCCTTTGAAGCGTAATTACAAAAGTATATGTCAATAATCTATATAAAAAAAAATATATTTTTAAATTGCTTAACTTATGCTCTTAATTGATAAACCAATTAGAAAACATTTAAACCTTTAACCCAATTAGGTATGCCACTTTATACTATAAAAATGTTATATTCGTCCCGTAATAAGTTTTGATAATTATTGTAGCTGGAGTAGAAAATAAATTAAGACAAATGTCTCACACATATCACATTAATAGTTTCATAACACAATATCAAATATATATACAAATTACATTATTTATTATTAAATATATATTTTTAAAATAATTGAAGAATTAAATAAAACTCAGGAGAACATCAAAAGCCCTTTGAGAAAAATAATCGCCATTTTTTCTTGGGGGGCAGGAGCTGATTATGGTCTGTTCCAAGGAGGTAGAAAAAAAAACGAGGCCCTGTTATAGAGCGGAACAAGGGCCAATAAAACTTTAAAGAGGATTTGGGAAATAAATAAAATGAACGCTATCAATTATTTGGAGTGGTTTTAACCCCTAATCAAAGCCAGCTGATCGATACAGGATTATTTCACCAGACTGTTGGGCTATTTCTACAGATTCAAACAATGCATATATAACTATAAATATAAGAACAACTCTAACTACCCCTAAATGAATATTAAATTAAAATATTTTATTGTAATTTCCAATTAATTATTCATGAAATGAAGAAGTAATTCTTTTAAAAAAAGGGAGAGAATTTAATAATGTCTTTTGAAGGAGTAACGCTATTGTGATACTTAATTATTTTTCTGAGTGAATTCAATGGCAATTAAGATGCCGAGAGAGTACTAATGTTTTGAGGGAGTAAATAATGAATAAATAAAATAATAAAAGCAATTGCCTATATACTGGAGAAGAAATATTTCTGTGGACCCATTTCAAGCAACGACAAAGTACTCTTCAACATAGAGCAGTATTTGAGTTTATACCATAAGGTTTATTATTATTATTTATTAACGTCCACTTTTTGCAACTTAGGCTAATCGGGACGGGTTATCTACAGGTTACCACCCTTTTCTAGCCAGGGTGGGATTTTAGGACGTTATTTAATGAATTTCGTCACTAAATAATTTCCTTTGCCCAGGCAAGAATCGAACTCGCCACTCTAGGTTTACCATGTGAGATAAAGGTTAACGCTTTAACTCGCATGGCTAACCTGAGCCCCTTACCATAAGGTTTGGGTATATCAAAGAAGACGGTTTTCTACAATGAATAAACACTTCAGAATCTTCAAGAAATGTTTTTTTTTTACCTAAAGTTTACATACTTTTCCTTCAAGACAAATATACTGTCGATTTCGGACTTATATATCTGAAAATAGTAAAGTCGACTACTGTATGTTTACTAAAAAAGGGGTGGGGAATCATTGAAGTAAAACTCTGATATATCTAAGAGTATGCTATCTAGAATACAGAACAACATTCTCCATAGAAATAAGATAAGAGATCGCTATCTCTCTGTTTCCCACTCGAGAGAGAGAGAGACAGACAGAGAGAGAGAGTGAGATCTGAGTGGGAGGTATCCGAGAGAAATATAACCCAATAGCGAAATAATAACAGAGAGGGATATGCTTTCGGGAATATTTTATGCAAGAGCACAGGAGAGAAGGAGAGAGGGAGAGGGAGAGAGAGAGAGAGAGAGAGAGAGAGAGAGAGAGAGAGAGAGAGAGAGAGAGAGACCCTAAAAGGATCAATGTTATCCCAAACGAAATGTTTATTGTCGCAGATTTTTGAAGGATCCACTAAATATTTCATAAGAATCTCAATGAATTCTGAGTTAAGTATCAAGGCAACATGATGTCACCTAATCTAGTTTCTATCCACAGCATTATCAAGTTAATATTAACCTTCCGCAGGTAACATGATTTACTAACCTTCCGCAGGTAACATGGCGTAATGCATTCATTAGTCCAGGGTAGTTATGAAATACTTAAAACAGTAATTTTCTGTTCATGTGCTTAAATATAATATCATTCAATCAAATTTTGGATACTACTAATAATAACGAAAATATTTTTAATTTTTGAATTCCGATCCAATTCTTCTTCTGGTTATAACGATTTCCTAAACGGCCTTTTCACGAAATTTTCGAGTTAAGAACTTAAAATATTATTGGGATTTATTCCGCTTCTTTATTCTGTATTAGTTTTCTCTTAAACCTGACCAAGACGCTTTCTCTCAAATAAGAAAACTCATAATTAATGACTGGAATAATTTATGGTATAACACTGACAGTAAACTTAGAGAAATCAAATCAAGCCTGCTCAACTGGACTTCAAGTTATAGACACTCTAGAAGGAAAGAAATTGTACTAACACGCCTAAGCACAGGACACACTAGACTAACACATTCATATCTAATGGGGGGGGGGGGGGTGGGGGGGGGGGGGGGTGGGGGGGGGGGGGGGTGGGGGGGGGGGGGGGTGGGGGGGGGGGGGGGTGGGGGGGGGGGGGGGTGGGGGGGGGGGGGGGTGGGGGTGGGGGGGGGGGGTGGGTGGGGGGGGTGGGGGGTGGGGGGGGTGGGGGGGGGGGGGGTTTGCGGGGGGTGGGGTGGGGGGGGGGGGGGTGGGGGGGGGGGGAGGGGGTGTGGGGGGGTTTGGTGGGTGTGGGGGTGGGTGGGGGGGGGGGGGGGGGGGGGGGGTGGGGGGGGGGGGGGGGGGGGGGTGGGGGGGGGGGGGGGTGGGGGGGGGGGGGGGGTGGGTGGTGGGGGGGGTGGGGGGGGGGGGGGGTTTGGCTGGGGTGGGGGGGTGTGGGGGCGTGGGTGGGGGGGGGGGGCGAGCGGGGGGGGGGTGGTGCGTGGGGGGGGGGGGGGGGCGGGGGGGGGGGGGGTGGGGTGGGGGGGGGGTGGGGGGCCGTCCTCTCTGTTCACAACTCAGTGGTAAACGCCTCTCTTTCACGAGTTAATTTGATTACTCAAAGTCCCATTGTGTGTTTCTCATATTTAAATTCGGTTTTAATATTTAGAAATGTAAATGATCACTTCAATCATTGTCTGCTCAACGTAGGCGAAATCTCCAGAACGAATTCACTCGCCTAATTTAGTCATTAGAAAGACTAGTCACGTCTTTATTCAAAATTATCTTTCATATTTCTTTCTTCTTTCTTTCAATAACTTTGTAATATTTTCAATTGTTGAGTACATTTTTTTTCACTGCATTCTAAATATGTATATAGGATAACTCTCCTAAAATTTAGTTTTTAAAAAAAAAGCCCGTCAAGCAGGGGCTGCTATAACTAAGCAGATTTCCCATGGGAAGGTTTACAACAGATAAATCTACATCCCGTTAACACCATCGTGAATGTTAAACGAATAAATACAAATGGTAATAAGACATCGTTCAGTCAATATACAAGTTAATAATATCTACAACGGGAAGCTTCTGAATTATAAACAAACGTGGCAGCTAACATCCCATCGCTGAATAGAAAGAATTATTCTAGACCAGAAAGAGGAACAATTAATGAAATATATCCGAATATAACATATTAATTTTATTGAAAACTGTTTACTACAGCTAGTGCAGTAATTTGGTAATGAATCAGAACAATTTTAACCCTCCCAATACCACGGGTCCGGACAATCACAGACTACCACGGGGGTCCTTGGGGGACCCCACTCTTTTTTACGACGTTTTTGATATAAAAACATACTTTATTTGGATTTATTAGTTAGGAATTTGAAAAATGACTACAATTTTACTGATTGTATGAAATTTATTTATTAAAAGAATTTATTGATTGTAAAAAATTTATTGATGTAGAAACAAAATCCTTCGTTTATTGTCTTGGTTCACTGATTTGATTGGAGTCATCATTTAACGTATTTTGTTAGCACAGTTGCCGTTCTAAGAATCAATTAGCTTCCCGTTTTTCATCAAAATACGAGGAAAGAGAGTAAAAATAGGAAGGAATACCTTGTTTTTTATTCTCTTTCCTCGAGTTTGGTGACTTAAAACTTTTAATAAGAACTAAATTCGTTTGTTTTTCCGTTGTGCAAATGCTATGTACACATAGTGTGTTCAGTACTTGCGAAAAAGCTCGTTGAACCCATGATAAGAAGGCGTGCAAACGACCCATCGATACAAAAAACTCAATCAACAGCCAGTTTGAATATGATGTCCAAGAGTTTACAATCACTAACACCATCGTCGTCAGATACAGCACCGGATGCGATGACGGCCCCAACGACTTCTGCAAGTAAGAGTGGACGATGCCCCATGTGCCCGAGAAGTAAGGACGCCAAAGTGAATATAAAGTGTCATTTTTGCATTAATTTTGTATGTAAAACTCATCGTAAAGAGCAAATAGTAATTAAATGTAAAAATTGTTAATAGATTGATTTTATTTTGTACTTTTAATTTCTTTTAATCAATATTTTTTTTACAATCAATTAATTCTTTTAAAAAAGTTATACGTGTGGGTCTCGCAAGGACCCCAAACCAAGTTTCTTTAGAAATAAATAAATTATTAATGGTCTATCTAGTAGAATCTATAGAAACTGTTAATACGATCTGATGCAAAACCGTTTCAAAGGAAAAGTCACAAAGTAACAATTCGATTGGTCAAGTTTTTCAAAAAGTTTTCGTGAAAATTCCGAGAGCTGGGGTCCTCGGAGGACCCCATGGTACTGGGAGGGTTAATCTCAATCACTCAGATTTCAGTAATCAAAGAACAAAAGAAGGGGGGAGGGGTTGTCAACAGATTTTTTTTTTTGCATGTATCTCTTATAATAATCTTTAAACCAATATTTGGTATTTAACCTTGTAATAAAGTGTCTCATGATATTAGAGCTTATTGTTAATATGACACTAGTAGGAGGGGGGGTTTACTGAAAGCGGAAAACTATGAAATTCAAATATCTCGGCTAATACTCATCTTAAGGAAAATATGTATAATACAACGTGTATAGACCAGGCAATTTGCAATAATATTGGTTCTATACAATTATTCGATCCGATGTATAGTAACAGAGATATTTTTTCGATGTTTCGAAAATCCCCCCCTCCCACTGGACCCGATTTCAGTCATTAACGACCTTCATCTTTCTTTTTACCTAAAACTATCGAGTGAAAAGTTTGTAACGATCACACAAGCATTGCGACCGCTAGAGCGGTAACAGACATATATATATCGTACTATTTGAAACTGACCTCATTCTTGTCGTCTCCTAGGTAGGATTGATGTACGTTTGAATAAAAGTTCTGAAAATTCCCCATTGGTTCGATTTCAGCCAATAACGACTTAACAATAACTTTTATAAAAAACGTTTAAATATCGAGTCTGTTTCCCTTCTTCTATGCATGATTTTTCTTTTGGTCTTTCTTCTTTATTCAGGTGTAGGGGGGGAAAAAAAGAAAAAAAAAAGATCAAATATAAATTGCAAGAGCGGTAAAAGACAACACTATATATATATATATATTCACAAAATTTTGAACGGACCTCATTATTGTCATCTCCTAGGTAGGCTCGATGGACATTTGAAGAAAATTTCCCTAAAGGGAGATATCTGCTAAAATCCAAAGTCAGGATATTGCCTTTGATAGATAAAAATTGTCTTAAGTTATCAACACAACCTTACTTCTCAGACTCAATACCAAAAGGTTCATTTTATACATCGTCCCTGAAATTAAATTCTCTTGAGGTCCTTTGAAGTGAGGGGCATATATTTTCATAATTTTCATTGTAGATAATATATTCTATTTGGAGTTTTCTTTTTACGGTGGTGATACACATCAAAGACAGTTTTGAACTATTTTTCCTCCAGTTAATAAAACTATTATATGTTATATAACTTGGTTAGTAAAAAATGTGATATTAGGACCAGAAGAACAAAATGATAAACTATATATTAGCTGAAATAATGTAAGACCTCAAAATTCATGACATTTGACCAACTGCATAGAATTCGTACTAAAAAAAGTCCGTCACGCAGGGGCTGCGTTAACTAAGCCAATTTCCCACGTGCTTCACGTATTTGCATTTATTTCGAAACTTAAAAGTTCAACGAGAACAATATTTGGTATTTAAGCTTTAAATAATGTGCTTCATGATATAATAGAATATTGTTAATATGAGATAAGTAGTAGTGTGGGTTTACTGAGAACGGAAACTAAAAAATGCAAATATCTCTGTCAATAATCAAGATAGTGAAAAAATGTACGGAACAACATTTATAGAACATTACATTTGCAATAAGATTAGTTCTATACACTTTTTCGACCCAACGCATAATAACGGAGATATTAAGAACTTTCAAAATTCTCCACCTGGTCTTATTTCAGCCGTTATCGAAATTGATCTTTCCTTTTGTATAAAACGATTATATATCAAGTTTGGTAACGATAAGACAAAAATTTCGACCGCTGGAGCGGTAACAGACAAATATATATATATATATATAGTTTTGAAAGAGACCTCATTTTCGTCATCTCCTGGGTAGGATCAATGGACATTTGAAGAAAAAATTCCAAAATCGCGTCATGAGTACAACCTCAATAGCTGATTTCATTCAGGGAAATCTGCTAAAACTCCGTTCCGCGGGACCCACGTAATTCTTCAAGAAGAGGTTGAAACCAGTGATATTACAGTTGTGAGCCCTGATAACACAGATGAAACTTTTGCATGCTGCAGTAATCAAGCGTCTATTGTGAATTACTGCACATACACTTCGTCGTATAGTGATAATTTAATTGATAGTAATGATACTCATATTGATAAAACGTATCAAGCATCTTCCTCAGAGGAGAGTGAAACTTCTGAAACTTGCAGATGCATTGAAACACCGACTTGTACGAACGACTCCAGTCAGCAATCTTGTGGGCAAAACTAATTATTCCTCTAAAGTTTAGACAATATGCCACGTGAAAGCGTTGCCTTTAATCTCACATGGTAAACCTAAAGTGGCGAGTTCCATTCCCGCCTGGACAAAGGAAAATTTATTTAGTGACGGAATTCATTAGATAAAATCCTGAGTACCACACCCTGGCTAAAAAAGGGTGGTAGCCTTTAGATAACCCGTCCCAGTTAGCCTTAGTTGCAAAAAGTGGACGTTAATAAATAATTTAATTTAGAGTTTGATTAATCATAAATATTAAATGTTTATCCAGTTGTTCTTTTTCATTACATTCCAAAATCTTCATTTCCTAATAAAATTATCAATAATAACATAAAACGCGGTGAATGTTCCCACATATCCTAGCCCATATTTATTGGCATAAAGACAAACTGTTTAACTGAGTAATTACTTTTAACTGTTATATTTCTAAAATGTGTGCCGACTAGCTACGTTAACAGAAATTTCTTCAACGAGAATTAAAATTGTTACGGCAACAACGAAGTTTACAAATGCTATTATAAGGTTTAGAGATATTTTTTGCTAATTCTACAAATAAGATAACTATAAGTCCCCGGGGATCTGGGTAGAACTCGAATAGATCACCGGGGATCTATAAGTCACATGTTCAGCCGTCTTGTGCCGCATATAAAATCTTGTTTCCATAGTGATATTTCTATGGGGAGGAATCGGAGAAGAACTTATTCTACCAAGTGGGAAAGCGCTAAGTTAATGCATCCTCTTCGGGAGGGACTAACAGAAATTGTTTCTGTTACACAGTAGCTAATGCAGAGTCGGAAATAATAAAACCATGTTAGGTCCTTATATGATAGTTATAGCTTAAAAATTGGCCTTGAAAAATAATGAAAATGAAAATGCCAACAAAAGGTTGACTAAATCAATAGAGAGAGAGGATTGGATATGGTCTGGGTAGATTAAACCAAGTACGTGTGGTACCTATAGTCCATTCATCAACAACTATAGGGCCTAGCTGAGATAATTGCCTCTACAGCCTACACAACCTTCTCTTTAATAAGGGTTATACCTATAGATAATAATCTATAGGCTCTCTCTCTCTCTCTCTCTCTCTCTCTCTCTCTCTCTCTCTCTCTCTCTCTCTCTCTCTCTCTCTCTCTCTCTCTCTCTCTCTCTCTCTCTCTCTCTCTCTCTCTCTCTCTCTCTCTCTCTCTCTCTCTCTCTCTCTCTCTCTCTCTCTCTCTCTCTCTCTCTCTCTCTCTCTCTCTCTCTCTCTCACACACACACTCACACACACACACACACACACACACAAACTCACGCACTGTGACACTTCTTCCCAATCGTTTAATGCATCTACAATGTATTTTCCCTATTTACTGATTGGGCCTTCTGGTCGATCTTATCTAACTCGTTAGTATCTATTTACACCCTCGGAGCTCTCAAGAATTCCAGTGGCTATCATCTTTCACAGATCAATGAATACATTAATCATTACTCATTCTAACTTATAAGACTTACTCATTATTTCCTTCATATTGGGGCCATTATAAAATTAATATTATTCATGGCACTTTATAATGAGGTTAAGACCAAATATCTTAGAAACTTCTGATGACAGGAATTTTAATCTGTCTATTTTTTTCCCTGACCAGTAAAAAGAATTAAATTAACCCCAGATGTTACTCGGAAGCGAGGACATATGTTGATTTGGGAGAAGAAATTTTGGCTGTTAATTATCTTTACATCGCAACACATTTTTAGCAGATTTCCCTTAAGGGAAATCAGCTATTGAGGTCGTACTCATGACGCGAGTTTCGAAAAATTTCTTCAAATGTCCATCGATCCTACCCCGGAGATGACGAAAATGTGGTCCGTTCAAAATTATATATATATATATATATATCTATATATATATATATATATATATATATATATATATATATATATATAGATATATATATTTGTCTGTTAACGCTCTAGCGATCGCAATTTTCGTTTGATCGCTACCAAACTCGATATTTAAGCGTTTTATGCCAAAATAAAGATCAAGGTCGTTAATGGCTGAAATCGGACCAGTGGGAGGGGGGGGTTTAGAGGGGAGGATTTTCTAAAATTTGAAATATTTCCGTTACTATACGTCGGATCGAAAAATTGTATAGAATCAATCTTATTGCAAATTAAATTTACTATAAATAATGTTATATACATGTATTCTGTATCTTGAATATTAACCGAGATATTTGCATTTTTCTGTTTTCAACTTCTGAAATGAGATCGGCCAACTTCGTCGTGAGTTTCCGTCAAGAGCTAGTTCGGGCCCTTCCCGTAACTGTTTGACTCTCTATTCTGAAATTTCTCTATTGTAAAACTCCACGTGGGAAATCTGCTTAGTTTACGCAGCCCCTGCGTGACGGACTTTTTTTTTCAGGCTGTTTCTCTAAATTATTTGCTGCTTCAATAACGGTATTTTTGCTTTCTTATCTGTAAGGTTGTCATAGTTTACCGCGTCCATAACCTCAGCCAAAAAAGAAGAAAAGAAACGAATATTACTATTATTATTTATTTCAAAATAAATAAATTGTTTCTATTTCACTACAGTCTGATCCAGCAGTTCATGAGGTCAGATCCCAATACAGTATTTATATCTGTATATAATTTTTTTTCTAGCATTGGGTGCTAGTAGTCGAGATATAAATTATGAATTGTGAACTAAAATAACGTTCCAGAATACTTCAGCTATATCTCAATGAAATATACTTCCTAGCAAATAAAAATACAATTTTATACAATTTTAGGACAAGCAACAAATAACATACTATCTTCTGGCATGAATAGCATATATAACTTATCATACAACCCATTTTATAGAATTGTCTGTTGTTATATTAGTCCCAAACCTGTAATGTCTCAAAATCAAAGTGAAAAGGAAAAAAATAACATTAGATAGTCAACTGAAAATTTCAAACAATGATTACATGAAACTTGTCAAAATAAGAGATATGAAAATAAGAAAATCCGGAGAAGTTTGCGAACGCTATAAGGAATTAATATAGTATGGGTTAAATAATTTATTATTACAATGTATTCTCTTCAGCTAACAGACCATAAAATATTACTTTCTTCCGTTGGAAAATATTCGTACATTCATAAACTAAATATTATTTACTTAATTCGCAAAACAGTTTACAACTTAGTCTACGTCATAGAATACATATTCACCTTGTTCAATTAATTACTCGTAATGTGTGTGTGGGTATATATATTTTATATTATATATATATATTTCCCTTATTAATGAACAAGGCTATTTTCTTTCGACGAACCACTTATGCCCCATTAATAATTCGGCGGATCGTGTTTATCCTTTTGCTAAAATCCTTAGCAAGGTCAGGGTTCATTTAAGTCTAGTAATATTGGAACAGAAAGTCAAATCTCAATAATTGTAGATATCAACGATGGAAGTGTTTCTTCAACCAATGCTTTCCGAATAATTATCGGCATGATATTTTTCCCTTTTTTTTGTACGAATGTTTATTTGATCATCTGCCAGTATTCATTCCGTCAACTTTCTAACTCGCTTTGTAATCAATGTTTACTAAATACATTCGTCATTGACCTATGATAACACCAGATTTAAAGGCATCCGAAATCGCAACAAGTCCCGGCCCTTCTTGTAGCCTTTGGCACACTCAAACAGTTCTAGAGTAAGGTTGTAAACATTTTCATAGCTCAATCGGTTTTAGTTTTTGGTGGACCGTTTCCAAACACGATATTTCAGCGTTTAATGCAAAACGACCAAGTTGTTAGTAGTTGTAATTTTCAAGACAGAATTTTCGATATGACTTATAATAACAGACATACCTACTACGAATTTTCAAAATTTCTCATCCAACGTTTTAACGAATTTGATGTTCAGTTTTCTCATAAAACGTTTAAATATTGACTACGAATAGATTTTCGAAATTTGTAAGATATATTTAGTTATATTATGATTTTATATATCAGACCCTACACAACGATGTATTTGTTAGACGCACGCGCGCGCGTGTGTGTGTGTGTGTACTGTCCTTTACTAAACCCATTCTCATACACAATATCTAAAAGAAAAAGTCCTTCACGAAGGGACTGCGTTAACTAAGCAGATTTCCCACGTGCGTCTCGTATTTGAATTTATCTCATAACCTTAAGGTTCAATGAGAACAATATTTGGCAGTTAGGCTCCAAATAAAGTGCTTTATATTATAACACCTTATTATTAATATGACTTGAGTCGGAGTAGGGGTTACTGAAGGCCGAAAACTAATAATGCAAATATCTCAGCTAATAATCAAGATAGTGAAAAAAGTCCGTCACGCAGGGGCTGCGTAAACTAAGCAGATTTCCCATGTGAAGTTTTACTCATCCGTTATCCGCCCCGATTTCATAAAAATGCAAATATCTCGGTTAATTTTCAAGATAGAGAATAAATGTATATAACAATATTTATAGTAAATGTAATTTGCAATAAGTTTGATTCTATACAATTTTTCGATCCGACGTATAGTAACGGAAATATTTCGAATTTATAAAATCCTCTCCTCTAAACTCCCCCTCCCACTGGTCCGATTTCAGCCATTAACGAAGTTGATCTCTCTTTTTACATAAAAGGACTAAATATCGAGTTTGGTAACGATCAAACAAAAATGACGACCGCTAGAGCAGTAACAGACAAATATATATATATATATATATATATATATATATATATATATATATATATATATATATTTTCGTCATCTCCTAGGTAGGATCGATGGACATTTGAAATATTTCTAAAATTCCGTCATGAGTACAACCTTAATAGCTGATTTCCCTTACGGGAAATCTGCTAAAACGTACACAATAACGTTTCTAGAACCAATCATATTGAGTATGGTTGGTTCTGTACAACTTTTATATCGAGTTTGGTTACGATCAAATAAGAATTGCAACCGCTAAAGGGATAGCAGACAATTTATGAATACATATATTTTCAACGGACCTCATTTTCTTCATCTATTAGGTAGGATCGATGGACATTTGAGGGAAATTTTGGAAAACCGCGTTAAGAGTACGACCTCAATAGGTGATTTCAATTAAGGGGATCTTTTTCATTATTTACGTAATCGTTAAAAGTGTTGCAATAAACACACACACACACACACACACACACACACACACACACACACATATATATATATATATATATATATATATATATATATATATATATATTTGTCTGTTACCGCTCTAGCAGTCACAATTTTTGTTTAATCGTTACAGAACTTGATATTTAATCGTTTTATGTAAAAAGACAGATCAAGTTCGTTAATGGCTGAAATCGGACCAGAGGGAGGGGGGGTTTAGAGGAGGGGATTTTCGAAAATTCAATATATCTCCGTTATTATGCATCGGATCGAATAATTGTATAGAACCAATCTTATTGCAAATTATATTTACTATAAATATTGTTATACACGTTTCTTCTCTATCTTGAATAATAACCGAGATAAATATATATATATATATATATATATATATATATATATATATGTAAACACATCTAAATTATATATCCGTGAGGGTGGACAACTTTATCGGCGCCAGGCTTGATAGTTTATGAACGGCGAGACTTTATGGACCAGTCTCAAGCACTAACTTGGTGAGGTAGGCCCCTCGAGCAAAAACTGTCCTTTGACCTGTCTTACACGCCGACAGGCACAGACTGGGTAAGCCCTCCCTCCACCGGTTTAGATAAACTGCTTCAGTGTAAACACCGAAAAAGATTTTGAACGCCACAAAACATTTTTTTTTGTCGTCGTTTCACCGCTGCGAGCGGGACAGGGGGATTACGACACGGCTTAAAGGGGGTTATCACCGAATATAGTCTTGTGAGTCAGGATTGAGTGGGCCGAGATAAGATAAGGAATATTAGGAAATAATTAAGCCTACATGTGAGGATTATATATCAGGATAAGCCCTAATAACCGCTTGTTCACTGTGTTCACCATCATTAAAAAACATACTAATGAAAATATTATACCTGATTTCCCTAAGGGGAAATCTGCTAAAAGTCCGTCACGCAGTCCTTGCTAACCTATCAGATTTCCTACACCCTGGTACGACACACTATTGACATATATTCTTCCCGTATACTTTCTATATCTGAGTAAAAAAAAGTCCGTCACGCAGGGGCTGAGTAAACTAAGCAGATTTCGATTTGTAATATACATTTAATTTTGTATATTTGTATTCTGTCTTGTATAAAGGTGAACCACCATTGCATCGGCATCTCAGTAAGTAAATAAAGATGAAGTCACGCAGGGGCTGCGTAAACTAAGCAGATTTCTCAAGTGAAGTTTTACAATAGAGAAATCTGCCTAATAACAACTGTAGTAGTAAGAATCATCTAAACCTATTCACGGGGGACGTATAGTTTCGGAAACGGCCGCCAGAGCTCTCGGCTGAAAGTTCGAACAGCAGACTCCTACCGACCACGCACAGAATACAAATGCAAATATCTCGGTTAATATTCAAGATACAGCATAAATTTATAGAACAATATTTATAGTACATTTAATTTGCAATAAGATTGACAATTTTTCGATCCGACGTATAATAACGGAGATATTTTGAATTTTCAAAAATCCCCCCCTCCCACTGGTCCAATTTCAGCCGTTAACGAACTTGATCTTTCTTTTTACATAAAACGACTTAATATCGAGTTTGGTAACGATCAAACAAAAATTGCTAGAGTGGTAACAGACAAATATATATATATATAGATATATATATATATATATATATATATATATATATATATATATATATATATATATAATTTCCCCTACGGGAAATCTGCTAAAAATCGATGAGTAGAAGTTGACGTTTACAGACAGCTGAAAACAGGAAACTGGGAATATCTCGCCCAATACTTAAGCTACGAAATTAAAGTTTCGAATTAAACGGTAAAATATGGATTATGGTATATAGCTTTTCCAGGTCTATTTAAACTTTTTCCAATCAATTTGGACTATTTCCAAACCAAATTCAACCTTTTCTAAAACAATTAAACCTTTTCCAAAAAAAATTAGACTTTTTCCAAATCAAATTCAACCTTTTCCAAATCAATTTTAACTCTCACTTTAAATTAACCATTATCACTAAGATCTTTCTAAACATTACAGGAATTCTGGTGTGTAGAATAATAATGCACATCCATTTTATAGGTATATTTTATTTAAAGTTTGAAAATAAAGAACAACGGTTTAATTAAACTTCAGTAGTAATATTAATAGTTAAATTGTAAATAATAACATTATAAAGAAATTAATTAGTAGTCGTATAAATAGTACAATAATAGTATAAAAAGTAATAAATGGAATAGTGAAAAAAAAACAATATTGAATAAGTATGTAAATAAAGTGTTAAAGAGGTATGTATATGTATGTAAAAAATAGAAAAAATAATAAACTTAATGCAAAGAGTCCCCGGAGGTTGGTTTAGGAAGTTGGAGCAGGATATCCATTAACCAGTTGGTACAATCAGTGGCCGTGATGGAAGAAATACTATTCTCTATAACCTCAACCAGAATGTGTTCTCCTGCTTCGCTGAGAACATTTCTAGCCCCAAGTTTTATTTTGGAAAACGCTTTCTCTGCTCGATTTAACATAGGACAATAAGGAGGTAGGTACTTCGCTACAAGATTAAGCTCCTCCAAAGCTTCTTTTACTTGTTCAGCTCGATGAATTCGTGCGTTGTCCATGATCAAATAGTATTGGTCTGAATCGTTAAGCTTCTCATGGAGTTCTGTTAAGAATTCTGTAAACCTCAGAGCATTGCAGTTTCCAGCTGCTATTATTTTAAAATGTATTATCTTCTGACTATTTAAAGCTAATACAAGAGTGACATTCCTTCCTCTTATTGTCGGAACATTTAACACAGCACGATTCCCTTTTTTTGACCTAGCTTGGCTTCTACGAAGGTGGAGATTGAAACCAGATTCGTCGATGAATATCATCTTTTCTCTTTCTGTTGGTGCCCACCCATTGAATCCAATAGCATATTCTTTACGTTTATTTTTAGTTTCTATGGAATTCATTCGATCTACTTCCTTATATGCTTTTTTTAACGTGATTCGAAGTGTTCTCAATCCATTGTCAATAGTCGATTTACTTATATTTATATTTTTTAAACTAAGAATAGCTTTAATGTCTTTCAGTGTTCTGCCAGGTCCTTCTTCGATCGCCTGTTCGATTTCTGCTAGAACGTCTGGAGTCAACGATTTGCGGCGCGTCCCTCCTCTAATTTTATCGATTAGTTGGCTATTATTAATTTTATACTTTTTTAAAATGGATTTGGCTGTTCCCAACTTCAAACCCGATATTCGGGCAGCGTCCTTCACATCATGTCCATCCTCATACAAATTTATAAACATTGTTTTTTGTTCTTTGGAATTTTTGTTGTATTTACCTCGACGTTGTCTTCTAAAATGTGGGAGATCTGGCGCAGAATCAACATTGACATCAGTATCACTGGAACTTACTATTGTGCGATTAGTTCTTCGGTTGAGAACAGTAGGACGAAATTCTTCGTCAGAACAATCACCTGAACCACTCATTATAATTGTAATATACTATATTATAGTGGCCTCCTTTGCAAAAATTCTGGTTTAATGAGAAGGACTGAATTATTAAATCCCTCTTCAATCTAAAGCAAAACATAATAACAACAAGGACAGAAGAATTATACTCTTATTTACAGTTTTAATTGATTTGGAATTAGCAAGAATAGATGTCTAACATGTTTACTTAAATGTTTACCCATTAAAGAATAAGATCTAATCGAATTAAGCTTTTGTCGAATTTGAAATGGAAAAAGTTCAATTTGATTTGGAAAAAGTTCAATTTGATGGGGAAAAAGTCTAATTTGGTTTGGAAAAAGGTGAATTTGGTTTGGAAATAGCCCAAATTGATTGGAAAAAGTTTAAATAGACCTGGAAAAGCTATAGATCAAATAAACATTTTAGAGCAATGAAGTAAAATCTTAGTTGAAGACGTCATTACATAAAGTATTTCAATGAAGCTCACAAAACATATTCAATACCGTTCGTATTCATTCACTTAATATTCACTGTGGTATTGAGTGTTTCCAGTATGTATATTTATCTCTTGTAAATATTCAAATTGTAAAACTTCACGTGGGAAATCTGCTTAGTTTACGCAGCCTTTGCGTGACTGACTTTATTACTGCTCAGTAATTCCGAAGTTATTGTATAGTTCGTAGACAGAGAAATCAGAAATAAGTGAAACGTGTTACTGTTTGTTGTTGAACCGAATCTCGAATTTTACATTCTGGGGCTTGAGGTAAGACTCCAGCACTCAAACTGATCTGTCGCAAAAGGGACAGTTTATTTATTTGGAACTACGAAGCTTTGGCGTTGTTGCTCAGTAAGTGGTAAATAAGTAAAAACAAAATTAACCAAATCGAGGTTAAATAATAACTCAAAAACAGGAATAGGAAACGAACAAAGTACGACATGCAATAACTGTAAAACAATTCATTAATATTATTTATTAACGTCCACTTTTTGCAACTATGGCTAATTGGGACGGGTTATCTACAAGTTACCACCCTTTGCTAGCCAGGGTGAGACTTAGGATTTTATTTAATGAATTTCGTCACTAAATAAATTCCCTTGCCCAGGCGAGAATCGAACTCGCTACTCTAGGATTACCATGTTAGATTAAAGGCAAGACTTTAACTCGCATGGCTAACCTGAGCCCCAAAACAATACAAATGGAACATAAACTTATGTAAAGCAGAATAAAAAAAATGACCACAATAAAAAAAAACCCGTCACGCAAAAGCTCTCTTAAGTAAGCAGATTTCCCCAGTCCGTCACTTAATTGCATTTTTCTCAAAACGTCAAAAGCGGCTCAAAAGATCTACGAGAACAATATTTGGAATGATTTATGAAATAACAGCTTATTGTTACTAAGACGAGTTGGTGTGTACTGAAGGGCAAAACTGAAAACATTTCAGTAAACAATCAAGATAGTGAAAAAACAGACATAACAACATTTGTAGCACATCCAATTTTAAATAAGATTGCTTCAATACATTTTTCCACCCTACAAATAATAATGGAGATAATTCAATTTTTTGAAATTCCACCCCTCTAGACCGAATTTTCGAAATCCCCCTTCCAAATCCCCCGTTTCATTTTCAGCCGTTAACGAACTTGATCTTTATTTTTACATAAAACGTTTTAGTGTTACCAGTTTGGTAACGATCAAACAAAAATTGCGACCGCTAGAGCGTTTACATACAAAAATATATAAAAAGTTTGAAAACTCCTTCAAATATCCAGGATCGGTGGATATTTGAAGACATTTTTCGAAAATTGCGGCATTAGTTAAACCTGAATAGTTGATTTTCCATAAGTAAAATCCACTATTATCGCACTATTTGATCTCATACGGATTCAGAAATATCTATCGGCCTGGAACTTCGAGCCTGCTACTCCCTTTGTTTGTGTTTGTGTGTGTGTACGAAGGATACAAAGGATAGGATATATTTGAAGTACCATGTACCATCGGTACAACTTCATTAGCAGATTTTTTATTAACTGAAAGGGTATTAAGCTAGGATATCAAATCCAGCAAATTCGGTCCTTGCTGTATTTTCAGATTCCAATATTTCTTCCATTTTTAAACAACCAATATTAATTTTAAATATAATTCGATACAACCTGTTTCTTTGAGCCGTTTATCGGCCTTTTATTGCTCATCACCAATTCATTATTTACTGATTAGCTAATCTTGTCAACATTGATAAGACATTCCTAGAGTCCTTCCGAACCTCTCTGTTCCCTCATTGGAATATCAATTAACAGAGCACTCGAAACAGCTGAAACCTATATAATTTCATGAAATTAAGGACTGTCCGTCCAGTAAAAAATCTATTTGAATGTAAGACCTTTGAAAAAAGTTAAGAGGGGGAACGTGAACATTCCGAAAAACATTGGATTCCAGAATAGCACCGACAGAATTCAATGGTAACAACTAAAAATCCCTCCAAGTAGGGCTGTGTAATCAAAGCAGATTTTACACGTGCAGGTATAACACACTTGTCAACTCATTTCAACATGCATTCTCTATTTCTATGTAAAAAAAAATCGTAAGTAGAACAGAGGGTTTACACAATACTGAAAACATGAAGAACTCGGTTTATATATGATTTAAGAAAAAATGTATAGAAAAAAAATTGTAGGCCATCGATAGTTTAACAAGATTGCTTCTAAAACATTTTGATCCTCCAAAATCTGATATCAAGTGGAATTTTCTCCACCCTTTGTTTTTTATCAGATTTCCGTTAAGGGAAATCAGCTATTGAGGTCGTTGGGCTGAAAATCTGTGATCAAGTCATCAATGACCCGAAACAAATAGCTAATACATTTGGTCAATATTTCAGGAACATATCAAAAGCCAATAACCCTGACGGAGCTTCACAACCTATACTCATCATGACATCCCATCCATATAACCATCCTATAGACGAACCCTTTTCACACAAAAAATTTCTTTATGCCCTATCCCAAACAAAAAATACTGCGCCTGGACCAGATAAAATTCCATATGACATATTAAAGCACCTACCGAATCGGTATCAACTCAAACTCTTGGACATCATGAATACTGTCTATGACACAGGAATACTTCCAGAATGTTGGAGACAAAGTATTATAGTTCCTATCCTTAAGCCAAATAAAGATAAATCTGACGTATCAAGTTACAGACCAATCTCTCTTACGAGCTGTGTCTGCAAGCTGTTGGAAAGAATGTTAAATAAACGCCTAATGTGGTTTTTAGAATCCAAAAGCTTACTATCTGCATTTCAATGTGGTTTCAAGAAAAGCCATTCAACAACAGATCACATAGTCAGACTGGAGGACAACATCTTAAACTCACTAATAAACAAGAAATCCACATTGGCAGTGTCGTTTGATATTACTAAGGCTTTTGACACAGTTCGTCAGGACAAAATCATCTCACGACTTCATGAATGTGGCATTCGAGGAAAGTGTCTTAACTTTATCAGATCATTTCTTTCGAATAGAACATTCAAAGTAAGAAACGGTAATTCCTACTAAGATCTCTTTTTACAAGAGATGGGTGTTCCACAGGGCAGCGTACTCAGCACAACCTTGTTTCTTACTGCAATGGATACCATTCAAGAATACATCCCAGCAGATATCCAATACTGCCTGTATGTTGACGACATTTTAATTTTTTATTCTGATTCTTGTGTTACAAAAGCACAGGAACGAATACAGCACACAATTACATTACTGGAACAATGGGCTGACAAGGTGGGATTGAAATTCTCCACCAACAAAACATCATCCATATTATTTACTAGGAAAAGACGAAATACACATTTCCAACTAACACTCTACAATACCCCCATTCCTCAAACAAATGTATTGAAATTTCCAGGAATACAATTTGACCAACGATTGACATGGGTGCCCCATTTAAAGATCCTCCTCGCAAAATGTAAGAAGTCGCTACATCTTATGAGGATTCTAAGCAATACAAAATGGGGAGCTGACAGAAAAGCAATGTTAGACATGTATCGTTGCTACACAAAATCACTTTTAGATTACGGTAGTGTAGCATATTCATCCGCCAAGCCCACAGTACTAAATAGGTGCATTCAGATCAAGTCCTATAGACAGTCTAGAGGTAGAAGCTGTAGAACCCTCTCTAGACAAATGAAGAAAATATTTATTAGCAAAATATTTCCATAAAATAAAATCATTCCCCACGCCCTCGTGCATTGAAAATATTCTAGAGAATGAATACGAAGACCTATATGAACTGAGACCAACTCATAACCGTCCAGTAAGTTTACGCTACAAAACGTTAAAGCACAATTTAAACCTCCCAAACTATGATATTTGTCCCCAAAAACTAACTGAGGAACCCCCTTGGCTTATTAGATACACCACAGACTTAACACTCACAAAATTTAAAAAATCTAATACACTATCAAAATTCCATTACCGAGCACACTTCAACAAATTTTTACAGGGAAAACAAGAACACACTTTGTGGTTCACTGATGGGTCTAAAAACGAGAAGGGAGTTGGATCAGCTGCAGTAAGAGAGGGAAATGTAATCACGCAGGCACTGCCTCCTTGTTACAGTATTCTAGGAGCCGAGCTCCAAGGTATTCTATTGGCCCTCAAGAACACACACACATCACTAAGCAAACACGTTATCATTTGCACGGATTCCTTAGGTTCCCTTCAAATACTAAACAATATTTACACAAATCACCCAATAGCCCAAAAAATAAAACATGAGCTTACCATTCTAAATAAACACACTACATTCTACTGGTTACCAGGACACGAAAACCAAGGACTGAATGAGACTGCCGACTCTGAGGCCAAAAAAGCAGCTGGAAAACTTGATTATGAACAAATAGATGTACTACATGAAGATATTTCAAGACAAACAAAACACCTCATCTTAGATACATGGCAAACCGACTGGACTAACACAAGTACTGACAACAAACTTCGAGCTATAAAGAACACTATTTGCATGTGGCCATCAAGTTCCAGAAACTCTAGGAGAGAAGAAGTAGTTCTCTCGAGACTCAGAATCGGCCACACTAAATTAACACACTCATACTTAATGACAAAGACTGACAGACCTACTTGCTCAACTTGTAACACTCCCTTGACGATAAGACATATACTGACAGAATGCCGAAAACGACAACACCAGGACTTCCCCTACGACTTACAAGAACTATTGACGGAAGGCAGCCCACACATTAACAATATATTCTCATACTTACACAAAATTGAAATATATGATAACATTTAACATGCATTAATCATCCACCAACTGTATATGTATATATATATATATATATATATATATATATATTTTTTTTTTTGTACTTGTTATTATTAGTATTATTGCTAAGTTATGTGCTACTATTACTTGTTGCTAAGGTATATGTTATTATTACTTGTTGTTTAGGTATTTATTATTGTCCCTTGTTGTTAATGTATTTGTTATTATTACTTTTTGCTAAGGAATTTGTTATTATTACTTGTTGCTAAGGTATTTTGTTAAGGTATTTTTTGTTATTATTTGTTGTTAAGGTATTTATTATTGTTACTTGCTGTTAAGGTATGTTTTTTGTTATTGTTACCTGTTATTACTTTTGAAAGGGCAAATCACCTTCGATGTGGTGTCCATTAATAAATAAATTGAAAAATTGAAGTGATTTTTGAAAAATGTCTTCAAATGTTCAACGATCCTACCCAGGAGATGACGAAAATGAGATCCATTAAAATATATATATATATTTGCCTGTTACCGCTCTAACGGTCGCAATTTTGGTTTGATCGTTACTAATGTTGAGAAGGGGGAGGGATTTTCGTAGATTCTAAGTATCTCCATTAGTACTATATAAGTTGGTTGGAAAAATTGTATAAATCATATTGGAAATTAAATACACTGTGAATACTGGTATATACATTTCTTCTCTATCTTGAATATTAAACGAGATACATGCATTTTTAGTTTTCGGCCTTCAGTTCAACCCCCACTCCTATTTATGACATATTAACAATAAGCTGCTATATCATGAACCACATCATTCCAAGGTTAAATACTGAAAATTGTATTCATTGAACTTATAAATTCTGAGATATACGCAAATACGTTCTGTTGACCCCCCCCCCTTCTTTTGTTGTTCGAAGACTTAAACTTGAGTGATTTCGATAAAAAATATTCTAAATCATTATTATTAATTACAGTACTAGATATAGTAAATAGTTCTCAATAAAATTGGGTGGTTATTAAAATTGGCTAGATCATTTCTCATTACCGTTTGTATTTATTTTCTTCATATTCACCGTGGTGTAGTGTTATCAATATGTAGATCTATCTATTGTAAAAAATCAGGTGGGAAATCTGCTTAGTTTAGGCAGCCACTGCCTGACGGACTTTTAGCAGATTTCCCTAAAGGGAAGTTGGGGGGGGGGGGTGTTTAGAGGGGGATTTTCAAAAATTCGAAATATCTCCGTTATTATACATCGGATCGAAACATTGTATAGAACCAATCTTATTGAAAATTAAATGTACTATAAATATTGTTATATACATTTATTCTCTATCTTGAATATTAACCGAGATATTTGATATTTTTATGAAGGCTGTGGTCGCATATTGTTCGGATTAGTTCGGCCGTTTTCGTCACCTCTCGGCTCAGGTGGAAGCTTCTTCTAACCTTACCTGTCGTTTCTAACCTTACCTTTCCTTCATTACTTTGTGTGATTTATGCAAATACGGTCTGTTCATCCGCCGCCCCCCCCCCTTCTTTAGTTCTTGAACTACTAAAATTTGAGTTATTAAAATATAAATTATTTTTACAATTCAGAAGCCGTTTCAGTTGGGAATTTATTAAAATTAACTGAAAGTTTTTGTTATTAATGTTTATATTTATTCATGGTGGGCTTGTATTAGCAGTATGCAGATTTCTCTATTGTAAAACTTCACATGGGAAATCTGCTTAGTTTACGCAGCCCCTGCGTGACGGCCTTTCTCTTGGTATGAATGGAATTTACCTTAAGATGATTGCTTGGATGGTTTGATGCGGAAGGCAACGGGGAACCGTAGGAAGCCTGTAGATGCAACATCTCCAGCTATCCTGAAGTCACTCCAGCTTCAACCCAGCTGAGGTGAACTGCTGAAGGAGGTTTAAAACTAATAGATGACTTTCTGATCCGGATTAAAGTGTTTAATATCCATTAGCCTCAAATTTCCTGTTATATTAAGACAGCAAAACGCGCCCACGACCGGGAGGCAAAGTCTACACTAATTTCCTTGAGGAACGTCAAACAATCTGTTAATTATTATTATATTTATTTAACAAGGCTTAAATTTAATATATGCATTAGAGTAAAGATTCAAGCCTCGCTCCAAGGAATATTAATTTTCTATTAGTATTAAGTTTGTCTACTTTCTTTAACGAGATTATTTAAAACGAATTTATAATTTGTTTTTTTAGTAGGTAATAGATATATAATTCAGAAAATGAATACTGTAAAACCAATCCTCATGTTAAAGCAAATTTGCGAACTCCTAATTTCAGACAGTATTTATCATTTCCAACTTTTCGGTATTTTTATAGAAATTCGTAAATAAAAAACGTATCTCCTACAATTTCATAATGATAATTATGGACAATGTATTTTATCATTCAAGAGGAGTAGTATAATAGATTTATTTGATAATTGTAAAGGACAGTCATAAATCAGGTTTTGATGTACCTCAAGAACACTTTGGTTCATATTTGAGATACAGAAAGGATGCTTCTAACAATATTTTCAGACAATTAAATTTCAGATTGGTTCCATACAATTTTTCAATCCGACTTATTGTGATGGTGTAATCTTAAATTCTCGATTTTATCCTCCTCAAACCACCACCTCGGTACACTTTTAGCCCTTAACGAACTTGATCTACAGTTTTACATTAAACACTTACATATCGAGTTTGTTAACGATCACAAAAGATTACGACCCCTAGAGCGGTAGAGTAACCTGGAGCGGTAATTATATGTATATATATAATTTTTAAGGGAATAATTTTGTCATCTCCTGGATCAAGGGCCATGTGATGTAATGTTTCAAAAATCATCAGTACAACCTCAATAGCCAATTTCCCTTAAAAGAAATTTGCTGAAGTAATCTTATTGGAAAGGTTAAATTCAAATACCAATTTTTGGTTGACGGAACAAGAATCAAATCAACTAGAGAAGATGTATCAGAATTAGAATTGGTCTTCTTTGACAGAACACGAGTCAAATCAACTAGAGAAGATGTTTCAGAATTAGAATTGGTCTTCTTTGACAGAACACGAGTCAGCAACCTAAAATGTATATGTCACTAGATATAAATTAGCAAACCCTCTTCTTAGAATAACATGATCCGTCGATCTATAAATCACTGGTCAAAGCTAAAGTTAAAATATATGGTCAAGGTTTGCAGAACCTTCTTGTCTATTCCCACCTCGTCAAAAGATGTCTGGGTCAGCTTAGGGACCGTTTCTTTGACCGAACCACAAGCCTATCAACTAGAAAATGCTCACCAAATCAGAATTGGTTTTATTTGGCAGAACACAAGTCAAATCATCAACTAGAGAAGATGTGTTTCAGAATTGGTCAAGAATTGAGTCATCTTTTTCAGAATCAAACATCAAGTCAGATCAAATCATCAACTAGAGAAGATGTATAAGAATCAGAATTGGTCATCTTTTTCAGAACCCCAGTCAAATCATCAACTAGAGAAGATGTTTCAGAATCAGAATTGGTCATCTTTTTCAGAACCCCAGTCAAATCATCAACTAGAGAAGATGTATAAGAATCAGAATTGGTCATCTTTTTCAGAACCCCAGTCAAATCATCAACTAGAGAAGATGTTTCAGAATCAGAATTGGTCATCTTTTTCAGAACCCCAGTCAAATCATCAACTAGAGAAGATGTATAAGAATCAGAATTGGTCATCTTTTTCAGAACCCCAGTCAAATCATCAACTAGAGAAGATGTATAAGAATCAGAATTGGTCATCTTTTTCAGAACCCCAGTCAAATCATCAACTAGAGAAGATGTTTCAGAATCAGAATTGGTCATCTTTTTCAGAACCCCAGTCAAATCATCAACTAGAGAAGATGTATAAGAATCAGAATTGGTCATCTTTTTCAGAACCCCAGTCAATTATCGACTAGAGAAGATATATCACAATCGAAATTGGTTTTCTTTGACATAACACGAATCAATCATCATAATACTTTTGTAATAAAATGGATAATTTTGTAATAAAACCACTTACAGTCTTAAATTTTATATTAATAGATTTTCTAACGTTTCGTCTGCATAAACATTATCTGGAAAACAAGAGTTTTACTTACAACATTAAATTCTATGAACCATTAGATGACCCTAGTAAATGATACAAATATTCTTTTAGTTGTTTTGAAAAGTTTGAGGTTGAACTTTAAAAAAAAATAATTTATTAAATATGTTAACTATATGCAGTGAGGTAAAATCAATTAAAATGTTAAGTTTGTTTGCTACATTTACAAATTTAGAAATGTTTGTGTACGTTTATGAATACAAGACGGAAAACTCTTTGCAAAGTGTGGCTACTTGCCGATGGTGAGTTCTGACAACAGAGCTAAACCATAAATCACATGACCATAAAAAAACAAAAACAATAAAAGTATATTTTAATGTAATATGATGAGTTAAAATAAAAGTAATAAGTTTGCAGCAAACATTAAACCATGCAAAAATAGGAATATAAAATCAAGATACAAATAGACGCAGGTGCTGCGTTAACTAAGCAGATTTCCCATGTACGCTACATATTTGCATTTATTTGTAAATGTAAGAGTTCAATGAGAACAGTATTTGGCATTCAAGTAGAAAATAAAGTGTTTCATTATAAAACAGTCTATTATTTATCTGACATGAGAAGGAGTGGGGGCTTTCCTCTAGGCTGAAAACTAAAAAATGTAAATATCTCGGTTAATATTCAATATACAGAATAAATCTAAATAAAAATATTTATTAAAAAAATTAATTTGCAATAAGGTTGGTAATTATTAGATCCGACATATAGTAACGGATATAATTGAATTTTTGAAACTCCACTCCTCTAACCCAATGATTCGATTTCAGCCATTATCAAACTTAACCTATTGTATAAAACGTTTAAATATCGAGTCTGGTTACGATTAAACAAGAATTGCAAGAGTGGTAACAGACAAGTTTATATATACAATTTTGAACGACCTCATTTTCGTCATCCTCTAGGTAGGATCGATGGACATTTGAAGAAATTTTTCAAAAATCGCGTAATGAGTACGAGCTCAATAGCTGATTTCCCTTAAGCGAAATCTGCAAAAAAACAGCTCGGTATAATACGCCCCGCCCCAGTGCTTCTCGATGAAACTAATATATATTTCATTGCATCCATCGAACCAAAGGAAAAAGCTGATGCAAACATTGTACCTAAATATTTAGGGATTCTAGGAAATGCCTATAATATAGGCCTTAAAACAATTCAGAATTAGAAGTTTCAACAATTAAACATTGCTAATTATTTGAATGACGGAAAATGTTCTGTCTAAATTCAGTCTAATAATTTATTGATTAAATGTCTGACATGGAAAATGTATCTCTTAATTGAACAGGAAACAAGACTAGTTTATTCTCGTTCTCGTTATTAGAAATGAAATTTCATGCATATATGAGTGTGTATATATATATATATATATATATATATATATATATATATATATATATATATACAATTTTAAATGTAGCTCATAGTTAAAAAATAAAATCACTCCAAATTGAAGTTATGGAATATTTTGGTTTCAGTTTTAATTTTTTTTCAAAAACCAAAATATGAAACGGACGTTAAGAATTTAGTCGCGAACATAGGTACTCGGTAAGTCTGGTATAATAGAAGACAATAAAGAATAAAATTGGACACAATATAATTATTTTAATTCCCATGGTTAATCTATATGTACACATATAAAATTGTAACCTCTGTCTGTACATTGATTTTTTTTCTCAAAACGATAATTTTTCGTTCAAATGTCATAGGCACAATAACTGCATTTTGTTTCTTTCGTGTATGTTTGTTTGTTTCTTTGTACCTTTTCGCGCATAAACGGCTGAACTGAACTTTATGAAACTTAGCATGTATATTAATACTAACGGAATGAATATAAATTATTCAGTTTAGCCAACTAAACTACTCCGAACGCTATTCGTGAGATCCAATGAAAGATTTCCTTGTTAAATTGTGTACCAACATATTCCAAAATCATTGCGTACATCGGAGCTCACAGGTGTGCTGCGTGAAATTACAACATACCAGTTTTTTTAGCAGGTATATCTGCAATCGAGGTTGTATTCACCGTAAAACCTCTTCAGATGTCCTTCCATCTTATAAAGGATATGACGACAATGAGGTTCGTCCAAATAGTCAATTCAAAACAATATGCTCCAATCAATCGATATTCCACATTCTCCAATACCGTCGAATAAATTATTTATAACTTCAACACAGGTGTTAACATAAAAATACATATATAACCTCAGAATTAATTAATGCACACAAAAATTTGTACCTTTTACTTTATTTATTTGAGAATGGCCATCATCGAACCTGAAGAAAGAGAATACGAGGTTGAAGAAATACTGAAGAAGCGGCGTAGGAACGGGAGGGCGGAGTACTTTCTAAAATGGAAGGGATTTCCACACTCGGAAAACTCTTGGGTGAGAGAGGAAAACTTGAACTGCCCAAGCTTAATTGAGTCTTTTATGAGAAAAAATAAAAAGAAAACAAGGAGTGGTGGGCTAACTAAAACTAGAGAAGTAGCTAAAACAAATGTAATAACAAAGGCGAATAGAGTGTCGAGAAAGGATGAAGTATCTAGAACAAACGCAGACTCAACAAGGAATGTAGTGCCTAGAAAAAACGAAGTATCCACTAGGGATGTAGTATCTAGAACTGCTGTAGTACCCAGAAAGACTGAAGTATCAACAAGGGATGTAGTATCTAAATCGACTGCAGTATCCACAACAAATGAAGTACCTAGAGGCAATGAAGTATGCTCTAGGGATGTAGTATCTAGAACAAACGCAGACTCAAAGAGGGATGTAGTGCCTAGTATAAACGAAGTATCCACTAGGGATGTAGTATCTAGAACTGCTGCAGTATCCACAAAGGACCTAGTTTCTAGAAAGGCTGCAGTATCCATAAGAGATATAGTATCTAGAACGGCAGCAATATCCACAAGGGATGTAGTATCTAAATCGACTGCAGTATCCACAACAAATGAAGTACCTAGAGCAAACGAAGAATCCACAAGGGATGTAGTATCTATATCGAATGCACCACCCACAACAAATGAAGTACACAAGGTAAACGAAGTATCCACAAGGGATGTAGTGTCTGTAACAAATGAAGTATCTAGAGCAAACGGAGTAACCTCTAGGGAAGTAGTATCTATAACGAATTCAGCATCCACAACAAACTATGTAATTAGAGCAAACAAAATGTCAACTAGGGATGTTGTATCTTTGACTGCTGTATCCGCAAGGGATGTAGCAACTAGAACAAATGCAGTATCTACAAGGAAAGTAGTAGCAAGGGGACTATTTACACTGTACGAATTTCACCCAAATATCCCGCCAACCACAAACAACAACCAAAGACGATTAACCACCACAACAAAAGCATTCGCCAAACCAACAACTGTTTATCATTACTTCCGACGGTACAAGAAAAAACCACAGATTAGTCCTGAAAATTCGGGAAACTTTCCGGAAATTGAAAAGATCTTGGGTCCTACGCTTAGAAACGGTAATCTAATGTTTTGGGTCAAATGGATAGGACTGATGGAATACGGCCTGTTACCTTCCCAAATCTTGAACTCCATCTGGCCAGACAAAGTTATACAATTTTACGAAGAGAGGCTAGTCTGGAATGGTGATGTCGTAGATATGTGTTGCTGTGGAAAGATGACTACATATAAGATATGTAACATTAATAAATTATTTAAAAAATAAAATAGAATTATTTATATACTGGGCCACATATTTAAATATTACTCACAAAAGGGATTCCCAAACAATTTTATGTAAGAGACCCCTTTTCCAAAATGAACTGGTACCTCAGATACCCATAGCCAAATTACTTCAAAAATGCTACCTATACTTTTTTTTCCCCTTCTAATACAAAATACCAATTTAAAAACCTTGCGGTTAGTTAAGTGAGTAAAATTGGTTTCAGCCTAAGTACAAGCTTCTTATGTAGGAAAATTTCAGGAGAATGTTTGGACTTCGTAATGATTTCGTTCGTACTGTAGGAAATCAATAGTTTAACAAGTAATTGCATAACATTTTAGAATCTGACTCATAAAAACGTAGACACTCGTATTTAGAATTTTCGAATTCCCCCCTCTAAACCACCACTATTCTAGGTCCCATTTCAGCCATTAACAAATATGATCTTTACTGTTGACTGAAACGGTCAAATATTGAATATGGTATAGATCCACTAAACATTTTCGAGTAAAAAAAGTCCGTCACGCAGAGGTTGCGTAAACTAAGCAGATTTCCCTCGGGAAGTTTAGTAATAGATAAATATACATAACCCCCCCCCTCTCTCTGCTCCGATTTCAGCCGTTAACGAACTTGATCTGTCTTTTTACATACAACGGTTAAATATCAAGTTTCGTAACGATTAAACAAAAATTGTGACCGCTAGAGCGGTAACAGACAAATATATATATATATATATATATATATATATATATATACAGTTTTGAACGGACCTCATTTTCGTCATCTACCTTGTAGGATTGATGGACATTTGAAGAAAAGTTTCGAAAATTCCGTCATGAGTGCAACCTCAATAGCTGATTTCCCTTAAGGGAAATCTGCTAAAACGTACCATCTTAATGAGGTCATCACGTAGCCTATATGCTGTGTCTCACAAATTAATCCATAAATGAAAACCATATTTGCTGAATACCAGTGGAATTAAGTCGTTCATGGTATAAAAGCTTATATATATATATATATAATTGTAACCTCTGTCTGTACATTGATTTTTTTTTCTCGAAATTTCACGATAACCTTTCGTTTCACGTGCCATAGACACCGTAACTGCATTTAGTTTCTTTGGTGTCTGTTTGTTTGTTACCTTTTTACGAAACCTGAACCGAATTTTATAAAACTTGGTATGCATATTACTACTGACCCAATTTATACTTTAGGCTATATTAATATTCTCTGAGACCAACGGGAGTGGGGGTTATGAGGGAGACCTGAAATTAAAAAAAGTCCGTTACGCAGGGACTGCGTAAACTAAGCAGATTTCCCTCGTGAAGTTTTACAATAGAGAAATCTGCCTAGTAATAACCTATTCTCACGAGGAAGAATAGTTAGTGAAACGGCCACACTAGCGCTAGTGCGCTCGGCGGAAACTCCTAACATAGCCGACCACACTCACAATACAAATCCAAATATCTCGGTTAATATTAAAGATACAGAAAAAATGTATAGAACAATATGTATAGTAAATTTAATTTGCAATAAGATTGATTCCATACAATTTTTCGATCCGACGTATGGTAACGGAGATATTTCGAATTTTCAAAAATCCCCCCCTCTAAACCCCCCCTCCCACTGGTCCGATTTCAGCCATTAACGAACTTAATCTTCCTTTTTACATAAAACGATTAAATTCCGAGTTTGGTAACGATCAAACAAAAATTGCGACCGCTAGAGCGTTAACAGACAAATATATATATCTATATATATATATATATAGATATATATATATATAGATATATATATATAATTTTGAACGGACCTCATTTTCGTCATCTCCTGGGTAGGATCGATGGACATTTGAAGAAATTTTTCGAAACTCGCGTCATGAGTACGACCTCAATAGCTGATTTCCCTTAAGGGAAATCTGCTAAAAAAGTCCGACACGCAGGGGCTGCGTAAACTAAGCAGATTTCCTACGTGAAGTTTAGTAATAGATAAATATACATACTGGTAACACAACAACACTGTGAATAAATACAAACGTTACAAAAGGAAACGTTAAGTTAGAAATGTAAAGAAACGGTTCTGCCCCCCTCACACCGGAAAGAAGAACAATTACTGAAATATTTTAGAACATAACATATTAATTTTATAGAGAACTATTTACTATATCTAGTACTGTAATTAATAATGAGTCAGAATAATTGTTATCTCATTCAATCAAATTTTTGTAGTCCAAAACCTTAAGACGGGGAGGGGGGGGGGGAGTCAAAAGGAAAAATTTGAATCTATTTCGTTTAATAAAGGTCTCTTGAATACAATTTTTGGTATTTAAACTTCGAATAATGTGATTTATTATGTAGCAGAGTATTGTTTATGTAACATGAATAGAAGTGGCGGTTTGCTGATGGCTGAAAACTGAAAAATGCAAATATCTCGGTTAATATTCAAGATAGAGAATAAATGTATATAACAGTATTTATAGTAATTTTTTTAATTTGTAATAAGATTGATTCTGTACTATTTTTCGATCCAACGTATAGTAACAGAGATATTTCGAATTTTCAAAAAACCTCCCCTCTAAACCCCCCCCCCGTCCCCCTGGGGCGATTTCCGCCGTTAACGAACTTGATCTTTTTTTTTACATAAAAAGACTAAATATCGAGTTTAGTAACGATTAAACAAAAATTGCGACTGCTAGAGTGTTAACAGACAAATATATATATATATATATATATATATATATATATATATATATATATATATATATATATATGTATATATAGTTTTGAACGGACCTCATTTTCGTCATCTACTAGGTAGGATCGATGGACATTTGAAGAAAAATTTCGATAATTCCGACATGAGTACAACCGCAATAGCTGATTTCCCCTAAGAGAAATCTGCTAATAGCGATATTTTGTTTCCTATGGCTTTTCGGCAAATATGCACACTCCAAACGTTGTTAACTTTGTTATTTAGAGTAACTTTTGTTTTATACATTTTTTCGGAAACAATGTATGAAGCAAGTAATTTGCGTATAAATATTGATATGCTTAACAATTCTTTCCAATATGAACTATAGGTATTTAAGTAAAGCAATGTTGGCATCACTCAAGCGAGAGTGGATGTTGTGGTAGGCTAACGCAGTTAATTGTATTAACTAATTTCCAGTGAAATGTTGTATTTTTTTTCTACTCGCATTTAATATTATGCATATAATGTTACGCTCGGATTGGTTTTTGACAGGAAATATGTACACTATAGATGAGTTTAATTATAATAAACGCTATCCATGATTATGATCTGAGTTATTCATGGTGTGTCAAATAATGGAGAGAGAATTATTTGGGGACTAATTTTCATTTATTCCTTAAAACTAAAATTTCTATTTTATAATTTACTGAAATTCCCATCATGAGTACAACCTCAATAGCTGATTCTCCCTAAAGCAAATCTGCTTCAACGAAAAAGTTATTACTAATAATATTATTTTTAAATTATTACACATTCCTAATACATATAACTAAATGGCGAGTTCTATTCCCTTCTGGGCATAATGATTTTAGCAGATTTCCCTTAAGGGAAATCAGCTATTGAGGTCGTACTCATGACGCGATTTTCGAAATTTTTCTTCAAATGCCCATCGATCCTACCTAGTAGATGACGAAAATGAGGTCCGTTCAAAACTGTATATATATATATATATATATATATATATATATATATATATATAGATATATATTTGTCTGTTAACGACCAGTGGGAGGGGGGGTTTAGAGGGAAGGCTTTTCGAAAATTCAAAATATCTCCGTTACTATACGTCGGATCGAAATATAATATAGAACCAATCTTATTGCAAATTACATTTACTATAAATATTGTTATATACATTTATTCTCTATCTTGAATATTAACCGAGATATTTGCATTTTTATGAAGTCTGTGGTCAGGATTATAGTTCGGATTACGTCGGCCATCTTCGTCATTTCTCGGCTCAGGCGGAAGCATCTTCTAACCTGTCGTTTCTAACCTTACCTTACCTTCTTTACTTTGTGAGATTTATGCAAATACGTTCTGTTCATCCGCCCCCCCCCCTCTTTAGTTCTTGGACTACTAAAATTTGAGTTATTAAAATATAAATTATTCTTACAATTCAGAAGCCGTTTCAGTTGGGAATTTCTTTTAACTATCTGAAAGATTTCTCATTATCTAATCACGGTGGTATTGTGTTACCAGTGTGCAGATTTCTCTATTGTAAAACTTCACGGGGGAAATCTGCTTAGTTTACGCAGCCCCTGCGTGACGGACTTTTATTTATTGACGAACTCATTACATAAAATCTTTAGTCCCACCCTGGATAGAAAAGGGGGGGGGTAAACTGAAGATTACCCGTCCCAATTAGCCATAGTAGCAAAATGTGGATGTTAATAAATAATAATAAAATAACTGTAATGTATTTTGCTGGGAAAATAAATTTACTTAATAATTAAGTTCTTTTAGCACAACATGCTCAAAGTGGGACAGTATTTTATTTTGATAGACTGACACTAAACAGATAATGTTCAAAGCGAATCAATTTAGGCTCCCTTACCTATCGAGTAAAATAACCTCTACTCTTGAAAACGGTTTTGTTGTTGGAGAGCCCGATGCAGAGGGCAATGGGAAACCACAGCACTTCCCAGTGATTCTCTCCCTTCCTGTTAGCGAGAGCCAACGCCAGGTGTGTACCCTAAGGACACGACATGCTCTATTGACGATGAAGTCCAATTACCTTGTAATAAGTGTTGACAATTCATTCGGTCGCTTAGCTGCTCAATGTCATACACTAGACTCAACCAGAGGCTGTGGAACACAGCTTGTCACAATGATTAACGTAAGCCAAGGGTCCTAAGTGTTACTCATTAATATGCTAGTTAAATGGGCGTCACCATAAATATGTTGTTTTTTTTTTTTGTTTTAGCAGATTTCCCTAAAGGGAAGTGGGAGGGGGGTTTAGAGGGGTATTTTCGAAAATTCGAAATATCTCCGTTACTATACGTCGGATCGAAAAATTGTACAGAACCACTCTTATTGCAAATTAAATTTACTATAAATATTGTTATATACATTTTTTCTCTATCTTGAATATTAACCGAGATATTTTCATTTTTATTAAATCGGGACGCCTAACGGACGAGCTACTTTCCCGCTAAAAGCTAGTTCGGCCGTTTCCTTCACTGGCTCGGCTCTCGTGAAATTTCTCTGTGGGAAATCTGCTTAGTTTACGCTGCCCCTGCGTGGCGGACTTTTATTTTTGTTCTTTTCTCTTATTTTCTGTACTTGTGTTGAAATTGTGTATTCTCTTCAACAACTTCTCAAAAAATCATATTAGTAGATTTCACTTAAGAGAAATCAGCTATTGAGGTCGTACTGATGATGCGATTTTCGAAACATCCTTTCATATCTCCATAAATCCTATCCTGGAAATGGCGAAATTAAGGTCTATTCAAAATTATATATATTTTCCTATTATAATACATATATGATATAAAAAAATAGTTTTCAATAAAATTAATATGTTATATTCAGATATATTTCAGAAATTGTTTTACATGCCAGTGAAGAATATTTCTATCTATCTGTTCAGCTCTGAGTGGTTGACAATTCAGGCGCTT
Organism: Riptortus pedestris; assembly: GCA_019009955.1. Classification (NCBI taxonomy): domain Eukaryota; kingdom Metazoa; phylum Arthropoda; class Insecta; order Hemiptera; family Alydidae; genus Riptortus; species Riptortus pedestris. The sequence continues at coordinate 133,556,990 of CM032232.1, read as the reverse complement.
TCTTTACATTTCAGACGTTTTTCATTAGGATCTTATTAAAATTAACTGAAATATTTCTTATTACAGTTTGTATTTATTCATGGTGGTAAGTGTTACTAGTATGCAGATTTCTCAATTGTAAAATTCACGTGGGAAATCTTCTTAGTTTACGCAGCTCCTATTTGACGGACTTTTAGCAGATTTCCCTGAAGGGAAATCAGCTATTGAGGTCGTACTCATGACGCGATTTTCGATATTTCTTCTAATGTCCATCGATCTCTTACCTAGGAGATGCCGAAAATGAGGTCCGTTCAAAACTATATATATATATATATATATATATATATATATATATATATATATATATATATCTATATATATATATGTCTGTTACCGCTCTAGCGGTCGGAATTTTTGTTTAATCGTCACCAAACTCGGTATTTAATCGTTTTATGTTGAAAGATCAAGTTCGTTAACGGCTGAAATCGGACCAGTGGGAGGGGAGGTTTAGAGGGGGGAATTTCGAAAATTCAAAATATCTCCGTTACTATACGTCGGATCGAAAAATTGTATAGAACCAATCTTATTGCAAATTAAATTTACTATAAATATTGTTATATACATTTATTCTCTATCTCGAATATTAACCGAGATATTTGCATTTTTATTAAGTGTAACTGACGAGCTATGGACGCTTTTACTCCTTCCCGCCGAAAGCTAGTTCGGCCGTTTCCATAACTGTTTGGCACTTGTATGAAGATTTCTCTATTTTATAACTTTACGTGGAAAATCTGCTTAGTTTACACAGCCCCTGCGTGGCGGATTTTATTTCATTTAAGTAAGTCACCTTGACGTAGAGCCTTACTGAGCGTAAATTTGTGTTTCCCTCGCGGCTAAACATCTTTAAGGTTTTTAATGTCAACCGAAAAAACGGTGGTCGCAAATTTCGTCTTATCCTTACTAAAGTCTATATTTAAGAATTTCAAATAAATCTATTGATTATGGGTTAGTGGTGGGAAAATCAAAATAAGCCCCAATGTTTTGGGCTAAGATTTTAATTAGATACAAGCCTTTTAAATTTTTTTTTAATTTTACGATAAAACAACCTCATAAATATAAATACAATATCGTGCATAAGGGTGATCAAGAAGCACACTCAAGATGCCGGGTTCAATGCCGTGATGTTGCTCCAATGCACTCATTATCATGTGTGTTCAAATTGGTTATCACGGAAAACGGAAGGAGTCAGCGGAGCTTGACCAATATCGCAGGGCAACAACTCCCTGCAGTTTTCACCGCTGCACACGTTAATTGAGAATCAGATATTAAAAGAACGAAATTACTATGGGCATTACAAAAAAATTAATGAAACATTTAACCACAGCCATAAAGTGATGCAAATTATCGTTATCAGGGCGATGAAGAAAATTCTGTCTTGCAGAGGCTGCTTATGCTTAAACTAATCGCCCACGTAAGAGTATGATAGAATACTGTTCTCAGCTCACCATGTATTCTACACTTCTAAAAATAATCTGTTGGGGCTCAGGTATAAGTGGGGGCTTAACGAAGGCTGAATAACGGAAAATAGGAATAATTCGATAAATATTTGAGTTAAGCAGAAATGTATGTTACAAGAATTGTAGAGCATCAATAGTTTTACAAAATTGATCCTATACAATACGACTCATAGTAACTCAGTAATTTTGAATTTCCTATTTTTTTCTCTAACCCCCCCCCCTCTCCCTGAACCATTATTGAAGAATAGCAAAGGTGTAAAGGGGGGGGGGGACTTCAAAATGTCTCCGTTATAATAACTCGGATCGTAAAATATTAGAGAACAAATCTTGTTAAACTATTTATGATCAACAATTGTTGTTCTTTGTAATTTTTATATATATTTATCTATTGTAAACCTTCGCGTTTCATAATTCAAGTATGTACTTCCTTGAACTTTCTAGTATTCAGCATTTAATCCCCCCCCCCTCTTCTACTAATTGGTTTTCACCAATAAATAAATGGTATGAAGTGAGATGAGATCAAAAGTGTGTTTATACCAGCATTTGGAAAATCCGCTCAGCTTAAGCAGCCCCTTCGTGATGGAATTTTTTTAAAATCAGATTTCCCTTAAGGGACGCGATTTTTGAAAAATTTCTTCAAATGTCCATTGGTCCTACCCAGGAGATGACGAAAATGAGGTCGGTTAAAAATTATATATATATATATATATAATATATATCTGTTGCCACTCTAGCGATCGCAATTATTGTTTGATTGTTACCAAACTCCATAATTAGCCGTTTTATGCAAGAAGAAAGATCATGTCCGTTAATGTCTGAAATCCGAACTGTGAGAGAGGTAGTTTAGGGGGAGGGGATTTTCGAAAATTCAAAATATCTTCCTTACTATTGGTCGGATTGAAACATTGTATAGAGCAAATGTTATTGAATATTACAGGTACTATAAATAGTGTTATATACATTTATTCTCTATCTTGAATATTAACCGCAATATTGGAATTTTTCAGTAAACCTTTATTTTACTAGATAAATGCAAATATGTTATAGTTTTAGCAGATTTCCCTTAAGGGAAATCAGCTATTGAGGTCGTACTCATGACGCGAGTTTCGAAAAATTTCTTCAAATGTCCATCGATCCTACCCAGGAGATGACGAAAATGAGGTCCGTTCAAAATTATATATATATATATATATCTATATATATATATATATATCTATATATATATATATATATATATATATATATATATATATATAGATATATATATTTGTCTGTTAACGCTCTAGCGGTCGCAATTTTTGTTTGATCGTTACCAAACTCGGAATTTAATCGTTTTATGTAAAAAGGAAGATCAAGTTCGTTAATGGCTGAAATCGGACCAGTGGGAGGGGGGTTTTTTCGAAAATTCGAAATATCTCCGTTACCATACGTCGGATCAAAAAATTGTATAGAACCAATCTTATTGCAAATTAAATTTACTATAAATATTGTTCTATACATTTATTCTGTATCTTTAATATTAACCGAGATATTTGCATTTGTGAGTGTGGTCGGCTATGTTCGGGAGTTTCCGCCGAGCGCACTAGCGCTAGTGTGGCCGTTTCACTAACTATTCGTCCTCGTGAGAATAGGTTATTACTAGGCAGATTTCTCTATTGTAAAACTTCACGTGGGAAATCTGCTTAGTTTACGCATCCCCTGCGTGACGGACTTTTGATTGATAGAGATAAAAATTATTCTGAACCATTAAACATCACAGTACTAAATATAGTAAATAGTTTTCAATTAAATTAATAAGTTATATTCTGAGACATTTCATTAATTGTTTTTCTTTCCGGTGATAAGTTGGCACAACTGTTTGCTTCGGGAGGTTTCTTATTATCGTTTGTATTTATTCACTTAATATTGATATTGTGTTACCATTATGTAGATTTACCTATTACTACACACAACTACACACGAGGGACATCTACACTACACGAGGGAAATCTGCTTAGTTAACGCAGCCGCCGCGTGTCGGACATTTCTTATAAATCTAATCGTCACTATTCTAGCCAGAACTGGACTAAGGAATTCATTTTATTTGCAAAAATAAAAGTCTTATTTCCCAAAGAGTTATCGATCCTTGATTTTAGGTGAATTGTATTAAGACCAAATCCTTAACACTCCTGGTTAGAGAATAGTTATTTATTATACAAGTGACGAAAGTAGATCATTTTACAACTCGAGTGAAACGTTTACCCACACGAGCGAAGCGAGTGTGGTAATTTCACGAGAGTTGTAAATTCTACTTTCGTCAAGATTGTAATATTAAATTTTTTCTGTAATCGTGTTATACATGTTCAGATCTAACCAGAATATGAACAAAATTAGGATGTTGTTGGTAGGTTATAAGTATGATTGTGAAAGGTTATAAGCATAGTCATAAAACAACTAGTGATGATTGTGAAGTAGTGCAGTTATAAACAAGTGCAGGTTATAAACAAGGAAGGTAATTATTATTATATTTAAATTTTAAAATATATTGATTATTTCCACCAATAATTCATTCACATTTCAATTTATTTTGTTAAAATAAATTCTTACAATGTTAAGAAATATTTAAAAGCATTTAATTTCCAACTTCAAATTATTTTTTTAATTTATACTTATTACTAATTAAGAAGGCAATTCACTTTCTTCACTCTACTGCAAAATGTTTCACTTTCTTCACTCATTTCAGTTTAGTAATGTTACCATTATTCAACGATTACAGAAAAAAGATCTTTTTCGCTCATTTATTCATTACAAAACCTTCTTAACCTTCTTCAAAAAATATGCACAGCTAATAAACTATTCAATAAAATTCTTTTTTGAACAGATCAAAGAAAAAAAAAATGTTTCCCAGAAATCCCTTCTTCTGGTTATACAAAATCAAAAATGGGAAATTTAGTGATAGTCGAAGGAGAAACATTCTATTTCCCAACTCTATCTACTGCCTGATATTGAAGATAAATTCCTCTAAGGCTCAGGTTATATACCTTCTCAGAAAAATATTTCTCATATCTTTTTTTTTCTCTTTCAGCTCAGATATCTTTTTAAAAAAAGATATACAATAAAATAAGAAAAACACTTTCAATTTAGGGGCGAATTCAATGGAATTATTAATAAACAAATATATACATTAAATGCCCTTTGAGAAAAATTAAATAAAAGAAAGGGACTGCCTACATTTATTATTTTTTTCAGAGAAAAATAAGTTTCATACGAATGTCAAATAATTCTGAAATTTTATGTTGAGTTCAATGGCATGTAGCTACATTTTACTGAGATTAGGAATTCCACTTCGTTAGCTAAAAGACTTGCTTTTCTTTATGTATCACTTGAAAAATGTCTTTACTTACGGCCATAGAAAGTTTTAGCAAATTTCCATCAAGGGAAATCTGCTAATGAGGTTGTACTCATGGCAGGATTTTCGAAACATTTCCTCAAATGTCCATCGATCTTACCGATAAGATGACGAATATGAGGTCAGCTCAAAACTGTGTGTGTATGTGTATATCTATCTATAAATATAAAATTGTAACCTCTGTCTGTACATTGATTTTTTTCGCGAAATTTCACGATAATTATTCGTTTCACATGTCATAGACACCATAAGTGCATTTTGTTTCTTTGGTGGCTGTTTGCTTGTTTATTTGTTTGTTACCTTTTCACGCCTAAACAGCTGAACCGAATTTTATGAAACTTGGTATGTATATTACTACTAGCCCAACTTAGACTTTAGGCTATGTTAATATTGTCTGAGACGAACAGGAGTGGGGGTTATAAGGTAGGCATGAAATTAAAAATAGCGATATTTCGTTTCCTATTGCATTTTCGGCAATTATGTACATAACAAAAGTTCTTTATTTTGTTATTTAAAGTAACTTTTGTCATATACATTTTTGTCGCATACCGAACTATAAAGGCGTTATACGCTAAAAATTATAGCAGGAGTCAATAATTTTATTTGGGACAATAGACTCAACCGAACTAAATAAAACTCGGTATGTGTATTAGCACTAACGCCATCCTTATAATAAGCCATACTAACACTTCTAGGGACGGGCAGGAGTGGCGGTTAAAGAGGCCTGAAGTTAAAAATAGTGATATTTCGTTTCCTATTGGGGTTTCGGCAAATACGCACATAACATAAGTTGTTTATTTTGTTATTTAGAGAAAGTTTTGTTATATACACTATCGTCGAATACCGAACTATAAAGGCGTTATACGCTAAAATTTAAAGCGGGAGTCATTTATTTGTCTTTTATTTGGCACAAAACATTCACGGAACTAAATAAAACACTTGGTATGTGTATTAGCACTAACGCCTTCCTTATAATAAGCCATACTAACATTTCTAGGGACGGGTAGGAGTGGGGATTATAAGGGAGGCCTGAAATTAATAATAGTGATATTTCGTTTCTTATTGTGATTTCGGCAAATATGCATATAACAAAAGTTGTTTATTTTGTTATTTAGAGAAATTTGCTCAAAAAGTCTTTTCAATATGAACTACCAGGTACCTCACCTGGAAAAATTAATTCAAATGTATGTTAATATTTTGTCCTTAATAATTAAATCTGTGCATAGTGCACAGGAAACGGGAAATATGACAATATGGAGGACAGTGAAGTCTTACATAAAAAATTAATTTTATTATTAACAAATACACAAAAACGACGGATATTAACCCTAAACACTGGGACGGGTAAATGTCAAAATATTGTGCAAAGTAAAGCCTTGCCAAAAAAATACCATCACCATTCAGCCTCAAATGAATTCCCGGGCGAAGCCGGGTATCTCAGCTAGTAAATATAAATATTTGTTTGTTGACGCTGTAGCCGTCGAAATTATTGTTTGATCGTTACAAAATTTGATATTTAAACGTTTTATGTAAAATTAAAGATCTAGTTCGTTAATGGCTGAAATTCGACAAGTGGCAGGGGAGGGGGGATTAGAGGGGATGAATTTCGAAAATTCTTAATATCTCCGTTATTATGCGTCGGATCGAACAACTGTATAGAGCCTATCTTATTGAAAATGTAGTGTTCTAAAAATCTTGTTATGTACGTTTTTTGTAAGCAAGATATTTAGATTTTTTTAGATTTCGGTCTTCCGTAATCCCCTACTCCTACTGACTTTATATTAACAATAAGCTGTTATATAATCAGATATATATATATATATATATATATATATATATGTGTGTCTGTGTGTGTGTGTGTGTGTGTGTGTGTGTGTGTGTGTGTGTGTGTGTGTGTGTGTGTGTGTGTAAGTATAAAACGTTTGAAGGGCCTCATTTTCGTTATCTTGTGGGTAAGATCGATCATCACGAATATAACCTTAATAGCTGATTTCCCCCAGGAGGAAATCTGTTAATAAAATTTGAGTGATGGAGCTAAAAAAGTTATTCTGATTCATTACATACATTATAGTACTGGATATAGTAAATAGTTTTAAATAAAATTAATGTTATATTCAGATATAATGTTTTTCTTTCCGGTGAAGAATATTTTTATACATCTGTGAAGCTGTGAGAGGTTGGCAGGCCTCTTTGTTTACAATGCCTGCACTTTCCGTTGTGGAGGTTATTAAAATGTAAATTGATTGAATGATTTCTGAATGCCGTTTGTATTTATTCACTTAATACTCACGGTGGTGTTGAGTGTTACCAGTATGTAGATTTATCTATTGTAAAACTTCACGTGGGAAATGTGCTTAGTTTACGCAGTCCCTGCGTGACGGACTTTTTAGTGGTCGCATCAGTCACCAGAAATATCTGTTACCTTATAAATGTAGCTACTCAATTGCCTGTTGAGTGTAAACCATGGAAATCGCGGAGTTTGAACGTAGGCCCTCTATTCAGTATATTAACCATTGGAGCTTGGCTGTGTCCTGAAATAATTAATTACTGAAATATGAAATATTTTGCCTTGAAGAATTAGGAAGTAGCGTCTTCCGACAGTCGATTTCTTTCCGTTGGACTTCTTTGTTCTATTTGTCAATGCAATTATGAAATATCGCGTGCATCTAAAAGAACGTTAGCCCAGCGAACTAGTTTCAACGTTGCTCTACTTACAAATTCATTGGCGAATTTATTTATGTAGCTACTGTTTACTGCACTTTCCGATAATGACAACTCAAACAGAGCAAAGTGGGCACTAATCGATGAGGCAGTCCAACTATTTTCAGACCGATTCGAGACTATTTCAAAAGAATTCTTTGATACAGTCCTAATATCGGAAGGACAAAGGGTTGTATCCAATATGGAGAGTGTTATGGTAGATATTGAGGAGCCATCTTTGGAGTCTAGGCTCCGGCAATACGGCCTTCCTTGAGCAATAACTCTAGACGGAGGGTGTCGGGCAAAAACAGCCATCTCTTGACCCTGCTCACGCCGACAAGCCCAGGCATCGTCTCCGAACAGGGCAAGAAAGAACCTTTCGGCCTATCAGTTTGGAAGAATTCTCCGGATTGATATGGAACCTTTTCAAATTGTTCGTAGAAAAATAAGGCTTTATTGATTGGTGTGGAACAAATTTTATACTTAGCGAATTACTTTTAGTGAACATCAGGTGTTCCCACTACGCAATGGAAATGTTCAACGCTAATGATAATAGAGGAAGGCGGGGGAAGGGTGCGAATTCGAGAAATACTATAGAGTCAATCTTGTAATACTATTTGTGCACTGCAATTTTTGTTTCTTAGCAGATTCCCTTTTACAGAAATGAGCTCTTGAGCTTTAACTCATCAAGCGATTTTCGAAACATTTCCTCAAATATCCATCTATCCTAACCAGGAGATGATGAAAATGAGGCACACATACACACACACACACACACATATATACTAGCTAAGGTACGCGGCGATGCCAGGGATATTATAGTTGACTGACTGTTTTTATAGCAAGACTTCAATGTGTACAATTGCACATCACTCCACGACGTATTGTTTTTCCGAAATAGCCAATTCTAAAGTGTAACTTTTGGGGAATAATAAAATAACAATTTTAGTTTCGAAGAATAAATGAAAATGTGTTCCTAATCTATCCCTCTAGACTTTTTGACTCACCGTTTTTGAATAATTCAAACCATAATCATGGATAGCATTTATTACAATTAAATACCATCTATAATGAACATATTTCCTGTCATAAACCAATCCGAGCACATGTAGTTCAAGAATAGTTTTATACATAATATTATATTCGTAATAGTAAATCTCAAAGGACTACCCGTAATGCCTTATTTCACAAGAAATAAGTAAACTCAATTAACTGTTTCGCCTCCCGTCAATTTCCGCTCTCGTATGAGCGTTATCATTATTGTTTTCCTTAGATAATTGATTCAGAATATTACTTTAATAATTTATCCACCTGATGGAACTAAATAATTGTGGTACACTAAAAATAATTTATATGCAAATAAATTCCGTCACGCAGGGGCTACGTTAACTAATCAGATTTCCCACGTGCGCCACGTATTTTCATTTATTTCAAGACTTAAAAGTTCAATGAGAACAATATTTGGTATTTAAGCTTCAAATAAAGTGCTTCACAACATAATAGAATATTGTTAATATGCGATGAGTAGGAGTGGGGATTTACTGAAGACCAAATATATATATATATATATATATATATATATATATATATATATATATATATATATAAAATTGTAACCTCTGTCTGTACATTGATTTTTTTCGCGAAATTTCACGATAACTTTTCGTTTCACATGTCATAGACACCATAACTGCATTATGTTTCTTTCGTGTATGTTTGTTTGTTTGTTACCTTTTCACGCATAAACGGCTGAACCGAATTTTATGAAGCTTGGTATGTATATTACTACTAGCCCAACTTAGACTTTAGGCTATATTAATATTCTCTAAGACAAACAGGAGTGGGGGTTATAAGGGAGGCCTGAAATTAAAAATAGCGATATTTCGTTTCCTATTGCTTTTTCAGCAAATATGCACATAACAAAAGTTGTTTATTTTGTTATTTAGAGTAACTTTTGTTATATGCACTTTTGCCGTATACGGAAGTATAAAGGCGTTATACGATAAAAATTATAGCGGGAGTCAACAATTTTATTTGGCACAAAAGACTCAACCGAACTAAATAAAACACTCAGTATGTGTATTAGCACTAACTCCTTCCTTATAATAAGCCATACTAACATTTCTAGGGACGGGCGGGAGTGGGGGTTACAAGGGAGGCCTGAAATTAATAATAGTGATTTCCTATTGGGGTTTCGGCAAATATGCACATAACAAAAGTTGTTTATTTTGTTATTTAGAGAAATTTGCTCAACACTTCTTTTCAATATGAACTACCAGGTACCTCACCTGAAAAAATCAATTCAAATGTTTGTCAATATTTTCTCCTTAATAATTCAAATCTATGCATAATGCACAGGTAACGGGAAATATGACAATATGCATTATAGTGAAGTCTTACATAAAAAATTAATTTTATTATTAATAGTAATAGTAATTAATAGTAAATGTCAAAATATTGTGAAAAATAAAGCCTTGCCAAAAATATATCATCACCATTCAGCTTCAAATGAATTCCCGAGCGAAGCTGGGTACTTGAGATAGTATATATATATATATATATATATATATATATATATATATATATATATATATATATATATATATTTTAACGCTCTAGCGGTCGAAATTTTGATCGCTACTAAGCTCGATATTTAATTCATTTATGTAAAAAGAAACACAAAGTTCGTTAATGGCTGAAATGGCGTTGGGGCATGGAAATTTCGAGCATTCGTAATATCTCTGCTATTATATGCCGGAAATTGTATAGAACCATTATTATTGCACATTAAATGTTCTATAACTATTGTTATAAACATTTATTCTTTATCTTGAACCTGAGATACAGCTTTCTGTCTTTAGAAAAACCCCACTCCTACTCACGTCAGAACCACTTTATTCTACGCTTAACATTGTCTTTCAGAGTCCTTCATTATGCGAGATACATGCAAATATATTACGTGATTACTTCCTTAAGGGAAATCTGCTAAAAGGCCAATATATTGGTTATTATATTAAAGAGAGAAAATACATGTAAATAACAACTTTTATAAAACATTTAATTTTGATTAATATTGGTTCATTAGAATTTTTTGATACGACCTACAATAACCCATAATTTCTACTTTTCGAAATTCTCCCCCCTGTAGACCCTAGTGGTAGGTAATCTGTACACAACTCGTTCCAGTTAGCGTTAGCAGCGCAAAAAATAACAGAATAGCATTAAAATAACACAATAGCATTAAACAAACGGTAATAAATAACATTAAACTACAACATACTTATTGGTCTGTGATTAAAATTCCTGCGCGCCACTGACAGAATATTTGCGGTAGAGCAATGTTGTTTGTCCCGAGCCAATAGCTGTATCCCGGGGTTTAATCTGGCGGTAAATGGCAAAGGCTAAGTAGATTAATTAATTCCAGGTTCGTCATTGGTTGGGGCTAGCTTGTAATGGGAATCGGAGGTTCGGTTCAATGGATTCGTCTCGGTGCTTTCATTGAACTCGCCGAAGGCATGAAGCTCTGAAGATGACAGCAAGCAAAGTTTCGGTGACATGGGAAAGCATGTCAGGTCTTCTTTGAAATGACACGAATGAGAGAAAAATTTATTTCCAATAAATATTAACATGGCATACGTCAACTAAGCATATTTGCCACGTGCGTCAATTATTTGCATGTATCTCAAAAATTAAAAGTTCAATGAGGACAACTTTAAAATTTAGGATTCAAGTAAAATGCTTCATGACGTAACAGCTTATGGTTACTATGACATAAGTAGGAGAGGGGGTTTACTGACGCCCGAAAACTAAAGAATGCCAATATCTCTGTTCATAATCGAGATAGTGTATGTACGCGTATAACAACACTTGCAGAACGTTTAATTTTCAATATGATGGGCTCTATATACTTTTTCAAACCGACGTACAATAACGGAGGTATTTCGAATTTACTATATAACACCCTTCCACCCCCCCTTTCAAAATTGTACCCGAGAATACATATTTGGAATCTTATTAAGGCATGAAAATAATTGGTAATTATCAAATTTATAGATTTTATAAAATGTACTCATAGAATTTATCCTAACCTTATAATGAATGAATTATAAAAATCTTTCAAGCATGGTCTGAGGAAACTAACCAGATTTCTGAATGTTGGAATGACACGCTAATGGTCTCTCTCTACTTACAAAAAAACATAATATCCAATAAGTAGGTGAGAAGTAGGCGGTCAATAAAATTATAATTTATGACGAAATTACTCCAAGTATTTGCATGTATCTCACAAAATAAAGGTCCGTTGAAAAAAAATATTTAATACTCTTGCACCATACCTCTGCTTGAAATAAGACAGTTCACGATATTTTGGCTTATTATTAAAGTGCCATTACTGAAGCTGGGAATTTACTGAAGGTTAAAATCTAAAAAAGTCCGTCACGCAGGGGCTACGAAAACTAAGCAGATTCCCCACGTGAAGTTATACAATAGAGAAATCTCCATATTGGTAACACAACACCACCGTGATTAAATACAAACGGTAATGAGAAATCTTTCAGTTAATTAAAATAAATTCCCAACTGAAACGGCTTCTGAATTGTAATAATAATTTATATTTTAATAACTCAAATTTTAGTAGTCCAAGAACTGAAGAAGGGGGGGGGCGGATGAACAGAACGTATTTGCATAAATCTCACAAAGTAACGAAGGTAAGGTAAGGTTAGAAACGACAGGTAAGGTTAGAAGAAGCTTCCACCTGAGCCAAGGAATGACGGAAATGGCTAATCCGAACTATACGGACCACAGACTTCATAAAAATGCAAATATCTCGGTTAATATTCAAGATAGAGAATAAATGTAAATAATAATACTTATAGTAAATTTAATTTTCAATAAGATTAATTCTATACAATTTTTCAATCCGACGCATAATAACGGAGATATTAACAATTTTCGAAATTCTCCTCCTCTAAACCCCCCCCCCTCCTCCTTGTCCGATTTCCACCGTTAACGAACTCGATCAGTCTTTTTACATAAAACTGTTAGATATCAAGTTACGTAACGATAAAAAAAAATTGCGACCGCTAGAGTGTTAACAGACATATATATATATATATATATATATATATATATATATATATATATATATATATATATATATAATTTTGAACGGACCTCATTTTCGTCATCTTCTCGGTAGGATGGACATTTGAAGAAATTTTTCGAAAATCGCGTCATGAGTACGACCTCAATAGCTGATTTCCCTTGAGGGAAATCTGCTAAAATGAGATACTGGCATTTATTGGTTAATATATAAGATAGAGAAAAAAATTATTTAAAACAACAATTATTGACACATTAAATTTGCGATAATATTTATTGGTTCTATACGAATTTTCGATTACGTATATAACGGATCTATTTAAAATTTTGGAATTTCCCCCCTTCTACCCCCCCCCAATGTTCTGGTTTCATCCTTTAACGAATTTTAGTTTTGTTTTTACTTAAAACGTTTAAATATCATTTTGAACGGACCTCAGTGTCGTTATCTCCTTGGTGGGATCAATGGGCATTTGAGGAAATGTTTCGAGAATTACGTCAGGAACAGTACCTGAATCGTTGATTTCCCTTACGGGAACTCTGCTAAAATTATGAATCGTAACCAATTACATTTAAAGAAATTAATTAGCATCATTTTTCCATTGGTGAAATCAGCTATTGAGGTCGTACTCTAGACTTTTGAAAGATTTCCTAAAATACGTATCTACCGATCATACCAAGGAGATAAAGGAAATGAAGTTCGTTCAAAATATATATATATCTATAATTTACATTTAACACTTTAGCAGTCGTAATTTTTGTTTCATCGATACCAAATCGGATATTTAAACGTTTCATGTAAAAATGAAGATCACGTTAAGGATCAATAAGAAGGCCAAGTCCTCTACTGTTTTTTAATATAATGCAGAGTGCACTTTCGGAGTCAACGCTCCATCCTCAGTGCAGTGTATGCTGTGCCACCGTTGGATTCCAGCCATAGCTTGGCGAAGCTGCGGTGATATCTCTGGAATATGCTGGATGGTAGAGGAACCAATTGATCAGGATCAATAAGAAGGCCAAGTCCTCTACTGTTTTTTAATATAATGCAGAGTGCACTTTCGGAGTCAACGCTCCATCCTCAGTGCAGTGTATGCTGTGCCACCGTTGGATTCCAGCCATAGCTTGGCGAAGCTGCGGTGATATCTCTGGAATATGCTGGATGGTAGAGGAACCAATTGATCAGGATCAATAAGAAGGCCAAGTCCTCTACTGTTTTTTAATATTATGCAGAGTGCACTTTCGGAGTCAACGCTCCATCATCAGTGCGGCGCATGCTGTGCCACCGTTGGCCTTCTTATTGATCCTGATCAAATGGTTCCTTTCAATTGATACCTTCTTTGTATTCGTCTGCTGGTGCAACAAAGATCAACAATGATCAAGATAAGTTTGATAAGTGACAGATTCATTATGTTAAGTTTTATTTGATCTTGATAACAAGTCAAAGACGAGCCTACATAAAAAATTGTGGAACAATTGGTCCCGAAGAGCAATTACGGACCCTATCATGGGCCGGGCATGGGTTGGCCTCGGCGTGGGATAACTCCATTTATAGGCTTTCTCTTTCTAAGTGCTGCCTTAGAAATTTAAACTTATTTAAGAAAGGAGATGACTAGTTCTAAATACAGCTATCCACTGTGTCAAATTGGACTAAAACACAAAATTTTTGAACGGCGAAATTTCTAAAAACTAATTTATACCATCATCATACACACTCACACACACATGTAGCTATGGAAGTATATAACATACATTTAATTTCAATATTTCGTGCAAACTAAAAAATGATAGTGGTGAAATTAATATTGTTACAAAAACGAAATTAACTTTTGAACTAAAAAAATAAATAATAGAAGAATTCCAGGAATTATGAGTACAATAATAAAATTAAAGGATAATATAAGTATACATTGAAAATTCAGATTCTTTGATAATCTGTTGAATTGGGTTTTAACCACTGCACTAAAGAATTTATTGTCTTGTTCCGATTATTACAAATATAAGAAACGTTATTTATTAGAGTTCTTTTGGATTGAAAATTAAATTTATTTGACAATGCACTGCACACTTCGTAAATTATTCTTAACTATTACTCACAGTATGCACTGATAACTTCACTTCTTAATGCACAGTACAATAACTCACGATCACTGAAGTTCACAAAAACACGGCACTACACTGTTCTTGACATAAAACGATAAAAAGAAATTAATTAGCATCATTTTCCAAATGGTGAAATCAGCTATTGAGGTCGTACTCTAGACTTTTGATATATTTCCTAAAATACGTATCTATAGATCATACCAATTAGATAAACGAAATTAAGTTCGTTCAAAATATATATATATATATATATATATATATATATATATATATATATATATATCTTTAATTTACATTTAACACTTTAGCAGTCGTAATTTTTGTTTCATCGATACCAAATCGGATATTTAAACGTTTCATGTAAAAATGAAGATCACGTTAAGGATCAATAAGAAGGCCAAGTCCTCTACTGTTTTTTAATATAATGCAGAGTGCACTTTCGGAGTCAACGCTCCATCCTCAGTGCAGTGTATGCTGTGCCACCGTTGGATTCCAGCCATAGCTTGGCGAAGCTGCGGTGATATCTCTGGAATATGCTGGATGGTAGAGGAACCAATTGATCAGGATCAATAAGAAGGCCAAGTCCTCTACTGTTTTTTAATATAATGCAGAGTGCACTTTCGGAGTCAACGCTCCATCCTCAGTGCAGTGTATGCTGTGCCACCGTTGGATTCCAGCCATAGCTTGGCGAAGCTGCGGTGATATCTCTGGAATATGCTGGATGGTAGAGGAACCAATTGATCAGGATCAATAAGAAGGCCAAGTCCTCTACTGTTTTTTAATATAATGCAGAGTGCACTTTCGGAGTCAACGCTCCATCCTCAGTGCAGTGTATGCTGTGCCACCGTTGGATTCCAGCCATAGCTTGGCGAAGCTGCGGTGATATCTCTGGAATATGCTGGATGGTAGAGGAACCAATTGATCAGGATCAATAAGAAGGCCAAGTCCTCTACTGTTTTTTAATATAATGCAGAGTGCACTTTCGGAGTCAACGCTCCATCCTCAGTGCAGTGTATGGTGTGCCACCGTTGGATTCCAGCCATAGCTTGGCGAAGCTGCGGTGATATCTCTGGAATATGCTGGATGGTAGAGGAACCAATTGATCAGGATCAATAAGAAGGCCAAGTCCTCTACTGTTTTTTAATATAATGCAGAGTGCACTTTCGGAGTCAACGCTCCATCCTCAGTGCAGTGTATGCTGTGCCACCGTTGGATTCCAGCCATAGCTTGGCGAAGCTGCGGTGATATCTCTGGAATATGCTGGATGGTAGAGGAACCAATTGATCAGGATCAATAAGAAGGCCAAGTCCTCTACTGTTTTTTAATATTATGCAGAGTGCACTTTCGGAGTCAACGCTCCATCCTCAGTGCAGTGTATGCTGTGCCACCGTTGGATTCCAGCCATAGCTTGGCGAAGCTGCGGTGATATCTCTGGAATATGCTGGATGGTAGAGGAACCAATTGATCAGGATCAATAAGAAGGCCAAGTCCTCTACTGTTTTTTAATATAATGCAGAGTGCACTTTCGGAGTCAACGCTCCATCCTCAGTGCAGTGTATGCTGTGCCACCGTTGGATTCCAGCCATAGCTTGGCGAAGCTGCGGTGATATCTCTGGAATATGCTGGATGGTAGAGGAACCAATTGATCAGGATCAATAAGAAGGCCAAGTCCTCTACTGTTTTTTAATATAATGCAGAGTGCACTTTCGGAGTCAACGCTCCATCCTCAGTGCAGTGTATGCTGTGCCACCGTTGGATTCCAGCCATAGCTTGGCGAAGCTGCGGTGATATCTCTGGAATATGCTGGATGGTAGAGGAACCAATTGATCAGGATCAATAAGAAGGCCAAGTCCTCTACTGTTTTTTAATATAATGCAGAGTGCACTTTCGGAGTCAACGCTCCATCCTCAGTGCAGTGTATGCTGTGCCACCGTTGGATTCCAGCCATAGCTTGGCGAAGCTGCGGTGATATCTCTGGAATATGCTGGATGGTAGAGGAACCAATTGATCAGCATCAATAAGAAGGCCAAGTCCTCTACTGTTTTTTAATATAATGCAGAGTGCACTTTCGGAGTCAACGCTCCATCCTCAGTGCAGTGTATGCTGTGCCACCGTTGGATTCCAGCCATAGCTTGGCGAAGCTGCGGTGATATCTCTGGAATATGCTGGATGGTAGAGGAACCAATTGATCAGGATCAATAAGAAGGCCAAGTCCTCTACTGTTTTTTAATATAATGCAGAGTGCACTTTCGGAGTCAACGCTCCATCCTCAGTGCAGTGTATGCTGTGCCACCGTTGGATTCCAGCCATAGCTTGGCGAAGCTGCGGTGATATCTCTGGAATATGCTGGATGGTAGAGGAACCAATTGATCAGGATCAATAAGAAGGCCAAGTCCTCTACTGTTTTTTAATATAATGCAGAGTGCACTTTCGGAGTCAACGCTCCATCCTCAGTGCAGTGTATGCTGTGCCACCGTTGGATTCCAGCCATAGCTTGGCGAAGCTGCGGTGATATCTCTGGAATATGCTGGATGGTAGAGGAACCAATTGATCAGGATCAATAAGAAGGCCAAGTCCTCTACTGTTTGTTAATATAATGCAGAGTGCACTTTCGGAGTCAACGCTCCATCCTCAGTGCAGAGAATGCTGTGCCACCGGTGGAGTCCAGCAATAGCTTGGCGAAGCTGCGGTGATATCTCTGGAATATGCTGGATGGTAGAGGAACCAATTGATCAGGATCAATAAGAATGCCAAGTCCTCTACTGTTTTTTAATATTATGCAGAGTGCACTTTCGGAGTCCACGCTCCATCCCCAGTGCGGCGCATGCTGTGCCACCGTTGGCCTTCTTATTGATCCTGATCAATTGGTTCCTCTACCATCCAGCATATTCCAGAGAAGATCAACTTAGTTATTCCCTTAAATCTGACAGTGGGTTTAGAGAGGGAGCGCATTCGAAAATTCTTAATATCTTTTTTATTATACGTCGGATGCAAAAATTGTCAAACATCAATAATATTGCAAATGTAATTTTCTATAAATGTTGTTATGTACGTTTTTTCATCGTCTTGATTATTGACCTAGATTATGCACTTTTTTATTTGTCAGCCTTTTCAGTAGACACCTACTCCTACTCATGTCTTAATAACAATAAGCTGTTTTATTATGAAGAGCATTATTTTAAGCCTAAATACCAAATATAGCTCTCATTGAACTTTTTCGTTTTGGGATAAATTGAAATATGTGACGCACGTGGGAAATCTGCCTATTTAACGCATCTCCCGCGTGTCTGACTCCTTCTTTTGATGCTTTGTGATGATGCTCATTGCCGCTGAGCGGGCTGGGAAGATGGTTGTTTTTTCTTTGCTCCGTCGGCGAGTTATTGCTGGACCAAGGTCGTAAAGCCATATTGATACAGGCAGGCTTGTAATTAAAATCGGAGATAGCTCTGGTGTACGTCGGTAGAAGGGTTTCATCGCTTCGGATTCATTCAGCTTCAGGCAGAACTCTGATGTTGATAGGTTTCACTCCTTCGACTTATGCAAGGTGGCGATGTCACATTATGTATCCTGTTTGCATTCTGTTACCTAAGGGACGATGGATGGTAATGGAAATCAAGAAGCGTAAATGTTGGTGAGTTTGGTTGGAAATTATTAATGATATAAAAGGTAAAAAGTAATACGAACAATTTAGGTTTTAGCAGATTTCCCTTAATGGATATCTTCTGTAGAAGTTGTACTCACGACGCGATTTCTGAAAAAATTCCTCAAACGTCCAACTGTTGATCCTACCTAGGAGATGTCAAAAGAGAGGTCTGTTTAAAATTTCAAAGGTCAAAAATTTTAGTCATCGCACTTTAATAAGGAGCTAATATATCGTGAAGTGTCTTATTTCTAGCATAAATGGCAAATATTGTTTTCAACGGACCTTCATTATGTAGGTTGATGTGATGACCTCATTAATTAATATTTTAATGGCCACCCTAAAGGGAAATCAGCTATTGAGGTCGTACTCATGACGCGATTATCGAAATATTTCTTCAAATGTCGATCCTACCCAGGAGATGACGAAAGTGAGGTCCGTTCAAAATTATATTATATATATATATATATATATATATATATATATATATATATATATATTTGTCTGTTAACACTCTCGCGGTCGCAATTTT
The DNA here is from genome assembly GCA_019009955.1 of Riptortus pedestris. Classification (NCBI taxonomy): domain Eukaryota; kingdom Metazoa; phylum Arthropoda; class Insecta; order Hemiptera; family Alydidae; genus Riptortus; species Riptortus pedestris. The sequence continues at coordinate 133,538,037 of CM032232.1, read as the reverse complement.
TGTTTAATCGTCACCAAACTCGGTATTTAATCGTTTTATGTAAAAAGGAAGATCAAGTTCGTTAACGGCTGAAATCGGACCAGTGGGACGGGGGGTTTAGAGGGGGGGTTTCAAAAATTCAAAATATCTCAAAATATATTGTGCAAAGTAAAGTCTTGCCAAAAACATACCATCCATTCAGCCTCAAATGAATTCCCGAGCGAAGCCGGGTATCTGAGCTAGTATATATATATATATATATATATATATATTTGTCTGTTAACCCTCTAGAGGCCGCAATTTTTGTTTAATCGTTACCAAACTCGACATTTAAACGTTTTATGCAAAAAGACAGATCAAGTTCGTTAATGGATGAACTTTTACGTTTGAGATTAGCAAGTACGTGACGCACGTGGGAAATGTGCTTAGTCAACGCAGCCCCTGCGTGACGGACATTTTTTCTTATTGGAAACGGAGAATATAAACTGAGATGAGGTCAGCAGTGTGTCATTCCAACGTGTAGCAAATTTGTTTAGTTTACGCGGTTTCTGCGAGAAGGGAATTTTATTGAGAAGTAGATAATATATGGTGAGAACAGGCCAGAAGTGTCTCATACCAGAACGTGGGAAATATGCTGAATTTACGCAACCCTGTGTGACGGGCTTTGAATTGGTTTTCTTTTGGGATTTCAGCCATGACGCCAATTCCGAAAAATCTCTGGAATCCCATTCAACAGGTCATTAATCACTTATGAAATATTTTAACTGTGCTGAAACCACAGTATAAGTCAGTGCATTACCTTCTAGAAATTCATGTCTAAGGAGGTTTCACCTGTGACGGGGTCATTTGTCAGAAACCAGACGAGCTGTCTCGATCAATTTCTATCCTTAATGCATCCGACGAAAATAATTTTACAGCTTTCAAAACCGAGCCCGCATTAACATTTAAATGGCTTTGATACCTTCTTTGTATTCGTCTGCTGGTGCAACAAAGATCAACAATGATCAAGATAAGTTTGATAAGTGACAGATTCATTATGTTAAGTTTTATTTGATCTTGATAACGAGTCAAAGACGAGCCTTCATAAAAAATTGTGGAACAATTGGCCCTGAAGAGCAATTACGGACCCTATCATGGGCCGGGCATGGGTTGCCGGCCTCGGCGTGGGATAACTCCATTTATAGGCTTTCTCTTTCTGAGTGCTGGCTCAGAAATTTAAACTTATTTAAGAAATGAAATGACTAGCTTCAAATACATCTATCTACTTTGTCAAATTGGACTAAAACACGTAATAATATTTGGACTGCGACATTTCTAAAAACTAATTTATACCATAATCATACACACTCACACACACATAAGTAGCTATGGAAGTATATAACATACATTTAATTTCAATGTTTCGTGCAAACTAAAAAATTATAGTAGTGAAATTAATATTGTGACAAAAACGAAATTAACTTTTGAACTAAAAAAATAAATAATAGAAGAATTCTAGGAATTAAGAGTACAATAATAAAATTAAAGGATAATATAAGTATACATTAAAAATTCAGATTCTTTGATAATCTGTTGAATTGGGTTTAACTGTACTAAAGAATTTATAGTCTTGTTACGTTTATTTATTACAAATATAATAAACGTTGTTTATTAGAGTTCTTTTAGATTGAAAATTTATTTGACAATGCACTACACACTTCGTAAATTATTCTTAACTATTACTCACAGTATGCACTGATAACTTCACTTCTTAATGCACAGTACAATAACTCACGATCACTGAAGTTCACAAAAACACGGCACTACACTGTTCTTGACATAAAACACTGTACCAAAACTAAAATTACTGCTCACTAAAGCTGCACTGAACGCACTGTAATTCGCTTGAAGAAAACTGAGAACAAACTGACTCCAGGAGTGAGCTGGGCCACTTTTATAGCCGGGCGGAGAAAATCAAAGAGAATGGGCTAGATTCCGGACGGGCGTATTCGAGACACTTGGGTTGCCAATAGTCCTTCCATCGGTCGGCTCCTTTCATCTACTTAGTGCTTCTTAAATATGTGATTAACTCTGTTTAATTATAGCAGATTTGAATTAAGGGAAATCAGTATTGAGGTCGTACCCATGACGCAAGTTTCGAAGAATTTCTTCAAATGTCCATCGATCAAGTTCGTTAACGGCTGAAATCGGACCAGTGGGAGGGAGGGTTTAGAGGGGAGGATTTTCGAAAATTCGAAATATCTCCGTTACTATACGTCGGACCGACAAATTGTACAGAATCAATCTTATTGCAAATTAAAGTTACTATAAATATTGTTATATACATTGTTTCTCTATCTTGAATATTAACCGAGATATTTGCATTTGTATTCTGCGTGTGGTCACCAGTAGGCTATGTTCGGACTTTCCGCCGAGATCTCTGGTGGCCGTTTCCATAACTATTCGTCCCTCGTGAATAGGTTTAGAGGTTAGGTTAACTGTTTTTTGGGGCTAGAAACTACTGGGTTATTACGCCCTAAATAATGTTTTAGGTTTAGAGGTTTCTTACTACTACAGTTGTTATTAGGCAGATTTCTCTATTGTAAAACTTCACGTGGGAAATCTGCTTAGTTTACGCAGCCCCTGCGTGACGGACTTTTTTTATTTTAGGTAGATTTTTAGCAGATTTCCCTCAAGGGAAATCAGCTATTGAGGTTGTACTCATGATGCGATTTTCGAAATTTTTCTTCAAATGTCCATCGATCCTACCCAGGAGATGACGAAAATGAGGTCCATTCAAAACTCTATATATATATATATATATATATATATATATATATATATATATATATATATATATATATATTTGTCTGTTACCGCTCTGCAATAAGACAGATCAAGTTCGTTAATGGCTGAAATCGAACCAGTTGGAGGGGGTTTTCGAAAATTCAAAATATCTCCGTTACCATACGTTGGATCAAAAAATTGTACAGAATCAATCTTATTGCAAATTAAATGAACAATAAATATTGTTATATACATTTATTTATCTTGAATATTAACCGAGATATTTGCATTT
>CM032232.1:133445000-133530000 GCA_019009955.1 Riptortus pedestris | reverse complement strand
ATCTGCCGCCGTCAAAACAAACTAGCTAGAAGAATGAAACAGACGGCATTTTATTCATGAACAAATATTCCTTACGATAAATTTGGTCTAAAGTTTTTTACATCAAGAAGCACCATTAAAAAATGATAGTACAATATTTCTTTACATTTAGTAAAACATAAATAACTAAGAACAGCTCTTTCAATCAAACTTTGTCTCATTCATTCCCTAATTAACTTAATTGTTTTTAAATAAGACGCGAAGTTACTAAATTGTCAAACAGACAATAGATTCAAGAAGAGACCAAGTTGTTGACAAGACTACTCATTGGACATACTTACCAGACACATTCTTGCACAATGACCAAACAATCTGAGTTAATCTATACTCCTCAAAACAATGCAATAACTATAAAACGGAACGCAAATTACGTACTTTACTTTTGACGTATGCCTGTTTTTATGAATAATTGTTATTGAAGTTAAAAAAATTTTATTTTAACTTATTTATTTACCACTCATTTTTGTTCAAAATTATATTTCTGTTTCTTGTTTCTTATAGTGTTTTGTGTCCCGTTCCCTTAGTATTATTCTTTGTATTATGTTTTTTTTTCTTCCATTTTATGATATTTTTGTTACTTGTTTGCCCCCCTCCCCCTCCCATCTTTAAGGGCTAAGTAGAAATCTTTCTGGAGCTCAGCATAATAAATAAATTATTCAAATAATTTTTTTTTTTTTTTAAAGTGGGGTACATTTATTGAAATATCATACAAGTTTTCTTTGTATTTAATATTAACCCAGATATTTCCGTATTTTATTTTTTGGCCATTAGCAAACCCTAACTCCAACTCTGGACGTATCAACAAATAATTGTTATGTCATGAACATCTTCATTCCAAGGTTGAATACCAAATATGGTTTTCATTGAACATTTGAGAGATAAATACAAATACGTTATGCGAAGACGTCAGCAATTAAGACTTGTCGTTCTTTAATCGAAAATGTTTATTTTTTCTATTCCATACTCGATATTTAACCGTTTCAGTCAACACTATAGATCATAATTGCTATTGGCGGAAATTAGGACTGCAATTGAGGGCTTATAGGGGAAGAGGATTAAACCACTCATAATATCTCCACGGCAGTGTTTGTTGGAAGTGAAGAATGTTTACTTGGAGAGAGAGAAAAAACGTCCAATTCTTCACGCTTGCTGTCTTTCCCAATGAGCGCATGCAAGTAGCTCTGAAGATGGAGACATTAGTCTTTGAAAGCGCTTAGCGCTGAAATAAACAAATTGTGAAGAATTGGACGTTTTTTCTCTCTCTCCAAGTAAACATTCTTCACTTCCAACAAACACTGCCGTGGAACAGTATGGCTGGTCAAGCTTCAGATGGAGTATCAACATACCACACAATCTGAGACAGTACGTTCAGAAAAATCTCAAGTATGACACTCTGAAGATGGAGACATTAGTCTTCGAAAGCGCTTAGCGCTGAAATAAACAAATTGTGAAGAATTGGACGTTTTTTCTCTCTCTCTCTCTCTCTCTCATAATATCTCCTTTATTATGAGTGGGTCGTACTATTTTATAGATCCAATCTTGTTAAACTATTGATGTTCTACAATTGTTCTATGCATTATTTAGTAACTCAAGTATAATGCGAGCTAATCGTATTTTCTTGTATTCTGTCTGCAGCAACAATCCCCATACCATTCTTTCTACTCATTAGTTATAAAAAGAGATTATGTGCTCTGATGAGATCTCAAGAGTTTTATACCAGCACATGGGCAATATACTGAGTTTATGTTGCCCCTGCGTAGGGTTTTTTTTATTTTTTGTAAACAGCGATTTTCCTGAACATCTCAATCTAAATTTCAATTGTTGTTTAAATAGAGTTATTTTCTGAATGTGATATGGAGGCCAGAATGTGCAGGGGGCACCCAAACGAACCTTGCTAGCGTGATTTTATGTACGGTATTTGGAGAAGTGTTAATGGTCATTTTAGATAAAACCATTTAAATAATAGATTACAATTCACATACATATTTATAATAGGACTGGAACTCAGTCCCTTTATCAATCAATCCATCTGTGAACAAGCGCCACGGTCAGTGCTACATCCAAATATTTTAATAGCTATTGACGACAAACTGTGAAATTGTGCTGAATCCGTCCCAAAGAGACTAATGAATAACTTAAAACTACCCGAATTAATCGGCGCTAAAAACGATTAATAATTCTACACCGATTCCACATACACTGTTGTATCCTGTGCATGAATCAAAGATGCACAAAGTTGTTGAGATATCAAATATTACTGATAATGGACTCTATCAACCATAGATAAAATATTCACATACGACACACGAGCTAGGATTTATATTTCTTTCAGTGCTACGAATAAAAATAATCATAAAAAATATCCCCCCCAAAAAAAATTGCAGAATATTCAGATAATGTCTGTCTGTTTTATAGCTATCAATAATTCCTTTTTAAGCACGCAACTCATCAGCTGTAATGAAACCTCTTCAATTTTACAGAATCAAGAATCAGAAAGTAACACCTACGATTAGAAACTTACACATGTAAGTTGTTCTCTACATTTTCTTTTACTTTGAATATTAAACGAAATATTCGTATTTTTTAATTTTCAGCGATATTCCAATTTCAACCAAGTCCGTTTCACAGGGACTGCGTTAACTAATTTTCAAAATTCTCCCCTCAAACCCCTTCCCTTTCACTGGTCCGATTTCTGACATTAATGAACTTGATCTTTGTTTACCTAAAACATTTTGCGATTTACCGCAAAAGAAAATTGAAACAGCTAGCTTGGTAACAGACAAATATATATATATATATATATATATATATATATATATATATATACTATCTCAGATACACGGCTTCGCCCGGGAATTCATTTGAGGCTGAATGGTGGTGGTATTTTTTTGGCAAGGCTTTATTTTGAACGATATTTTGACATTTACCCGTCCCAGTGTTTAGGGTCTATACCCGTCGTTGCTGTGGATTTGTTAATAATAAAATTAATTTTTTATGTAATACTTCACTGTCCTCCATATTGTCATATTTTCCGTCTCCTGTGCATTATCGTTAGTACCCAACAAAATTGTTGGCTCCCGCTTTAGTATTTAGTGTATATCTCGTTTATAATACGTTATACGAAAAAAGTGTATATAACAAAAGTTACTCTAAATAACAAAATAAACAACTTTTGTTATGTTCATACTTGCCGAAAAACCAATAGGAAACGAAATATCGCTATTTTTAAGTTCAGGCCTCTGTTATATCCCCCACTCCTGTTCATCTCAGAGAATTTTAATATAGTATAAAGTCTAAGTTGGGATAGCAGTAATATACATACCAAGTTTCATAAAATTCGGTTCAGCCGTTTATGCGTGAAAAGGTAACAAACAAGCAAACATACACGAAAGAAACAAAATGCAGTTATGGTGTCTATGACATGTCAAACGAAAAGTTATCGTGAAATTTCTAGAAAACATCAATGCACCAACAGAGGTTACAATTTTATATATATAATTTTGAAGTGACCTATTTTTCGTCATCTCCTGGGTGGAATCAATGAGTATTTGAGGAAATTTTTCGAAAATTGCTTCATGAGTGCAACCTCAATTGCTGACTCCTCCTTAGAGAAATCTGTTAAAATTTCTAATATCCCGGCTAATATCAATGATATACAAAATATGTATATAACATTTATAAAAAATTAAATTTGAAATAAGATTGTTTTTATACGATTTTTTGATTCGACGTATGTTCCGGATTTTCGAAACACCCCCTTCTATCCGATATTTAGCTGTTAACCAACTCGGTCTTTAGTATTAGACGAAATGCTTATGTATGAAGTTAGTAACGACAGGACAACACATGCGACCGCCAGAGCGGTAACAGTCAAATACATATGAATGGACCTAATTTTCGTCATTTCCTAGGTAGATGGACATTTAAAGAAGTTTGTCGTAATTCGTATATGAGTACAACCTTATTAGCTGATTTCTCTTAAGGGAAATCTGCTATAATGAAAGACCTCATGTAAAAAAAGTCCGTCACACATGTGCTGCGTTATCCAAGTTGATTTCCCAAGTGCCCCACATACTTGCATTAATCTCAAAAATTAAAAGTTCAATAAGAACAACAGGTGGCATTTAGGCTTAGGAAAGTGCTTTAGCATTAAAGTAGTTCATATTACAATAAATGATAGTTAATATGACATGAGTAGGAGTGAAGGTTTACTGAAGGCAGGAAACTGAATAATGCAAATATCTAGGTTAATATTCAAGGAAGTGAATAAATGTTCATAACATTATTTATAGTACATTTATTAGACGATTTCCCTTAAGGGAAATCAGCTATTGAGGTTGTACTCATGACGGAATTTTCGAAATGTTTCTTAAAATGCCCATCGATCCTACCTAGTACTCGTAGATGACGAAAATGAGGTCCGTTCAAAACTGTATATACATATATACATATATATATATATATATATAATATATATATATATATATATATTTATTATATATATATTTCTGTTACCGCTCTAGCGGCCGCAATTTTTGTTTGATCGTTACCAAACTTGATATTTAGTCGTTTTATGCAAAAAGACAGATCAAGTTCGTTAATGGCGGAAATCGGACCAGTGGGAGGGGGGTTTAGAGGGAGGATTTACGAAATATCTCCGTTCCTATACGTCGGATCGAAAAATTGTACAGAATCAATCTTATTACAAATTAAATTTACTATAAATATCGTTATATACAGTTATTCTCTACCTTGAATAATAACGGAGATATTTGAATTTTCGAAACAACAAAACCTCCCACTTGTCCGATGTCTGACATTAATGAACTTGATCTTTCGTTTTACCTAAAACGATTTACCGCAATCGAAAATTAAGACCACTAGCGCTGTAACAGACAAATATATATATATATATATATATATATATATATATATATATATATATATAATTATGAACGGACCTCATTTTCGACATTTCGTAGATAGATGGACGTTTGAAGAAATTTTTCGAAATTCGTATATGAGGTACAACCTCAATAGCTGATTTTCCATGAGGGAAATCTGCTAAAAAGACCTCAAGTAAAATAAAAGTCTGAAGGAAGCGACGCTCATTGGGAATCTGAGCTGATGAAGCGGTTACTAACTCTAGAATGTAGAAAGTATGTGAGCCGCATGAGCTTGGAGCTATTCTATTCAATTTTCCACCTCTTTCTATTTCTGTTTGTATTTGTCTTTTTATGCCTCGCCACGGTAATCCCCTTGTCTTGTATTCTCTTCTTTCTTCTCCTTTGCCCTGACAGCCTTTCCTCTCTCCTTTGGTCTAGTGTACCTTTTACTTTGTTACACATATTCCATTTACTTCACGACTACAAATAAAATAACATAAATAAAAGGAGGACCATCTCCCAAGAGAGCGTCACCTCGTGTATTAATTTTTTTTGAAGCCAGATTGGGAATTAATAGTAGATATGCCATTTATGGTTATGATTTGAATATAATAAATATTTTTAGATCATTTTATGTAGTTATTTATATTGGAGTACTCACAACTAGGAGATTTTGCTCCAAATTTAACAATGTAATAGAAAAATAACAAAAATTGTGTCAACAATAAAAAAAAATTAAACACGATAATTAAACATTAAATACAGGCAATTAAAACATCAAATATTACACTGTACCCGTACAGGTCTTACATTAAACTAACAGGTATTACATTAAACTAGTATTAAAGGTAGCAATTTAAAATGGTTTTACTTCAACAAAAAAATTTAGATAAGAAAAAGAGTAATAAACTTCTCTTTTCAACATGAATGAAATAATGCTGCAGCCGTTTATGCGTGAAAAGGTAACAAACAAAGAAACAAATAAACAAGCAAACAAACAAACAAACACACACGAAAGAAACAAAATGCAGTTATGGTGTCTATGACATGTGAAACGAAAAGTTATCTTGAAATTTCGTGAAAAAAATCAATGTACAGACAGAGGTTACAATTTTATATATATATTTGTCTGTTAACGCTCTAACGGTCGCAACTTTTGTTTGATCGTTACCAAACTCAATATTTAAACGTTTTATACAAAAAGATAGATCAAGTTCGTTAAGGGCTGAAATCGGACCAGTGGGAGCAGGGGTTTAGAGGGGAGGATTTTCGAAAATTCGAATTCGTTACCATATGTCGGATCAAAAAAAGGCCGTCACGCAGGGGCTGCGCAAACTAAGCAGATTTCCCAAGTGAAGTTTTACAATAGAGAAATTTCGGAATAGAGAGTCAAACAGTTACGGGAACGGCCCGAACTAGCTCTAGACGGAAACTCACGACTAGACCCGAAGATAGCCGATCTCATCTCAGAAGATGAAAACAGAAAAATGTAAATATCTCGATTAATATTCAAGATACAGAATAAATGTATATAACATTATTTATAGTAAATGTAATTTTCAATAAGATTGGTTTTATATAATTTTTCAATCCGACGTATAGTAACGGAGATATTTCGAATTTTTGAAAATCCTCCCCTCTAAACCCCCCCTCCCACTGGTCCGATTTCAGCCATTAACGAACTTGATCTGTCTTTTTGCATAAAACGTTTAAATATTGAGTTTGGTAACGATCAAACGAAAATTGCGACCGCTAGAGCGTTAACAGACAAATATATATATATATATATATATATATATATATATATATATATATATATATATATATATATATATATATAATTTTTAACGGACCTCATTTTCGTCATCTCCTGGGTAGGATCGATGGACATTTGAAGAAATTTTTCGAAACTCGCGTCATGAGTACGACCTCAATAGCTGATTTCCCTTAAGGGAAATCTGCTAAAATTGTATGGAACCAATCTTATTGCAAATTAAATTTACTATAAATATTGTACATTTATTCACTATCTTGAATATCAACCGAGATATTTGCAGTTTTTATTAAATGTAGGCGTTAACGCACGAGTGGGTTAGAGGGGGTTTGCAAAAATCCTGATCATCACCGTTATTAAGCGTCAGATTGATAAATTGTATAGAACCAATCATATTGCAAATGCAATGTTCTATGCATGTCGATTTTTCACGATCAAGATTAATAACCGAGATATTTGATTTTTTTTTTTTTTTTAAACCCCCACTCCTACTCATGTCGTATTAATAAAAAGCTCAAATTGTTCTCATTGAACTCTTGCGTTTTTAGATAAATGCAAATACGCACGTGGGAAATCAGCTCATTTACGCAGCCCCATCATGACGGACGTTTATAGGAATAGAGAATATATGGTGAGATGAGATCACAAGTGTGCGTTATACATGCAAGTGGGAAATCTGCTTAGTTCACGTAGCTCCTGCTTGAAGGACTTTTGATGGATCTCTCTCCACTCATCCTGGAGGTTGGTTAAACTCAGACTTAGGGAAAACGAAAACCACTCCAGTTCTTCACCCTCGTAGCTTCTAGATATGACATGTAATGTTGTCAGAAAATCCTGCTGCGTTACACGGATTTAGCGTTGGAATTTGGCGCAGAAGATCGGCGTTTCCAAGAGAAGATGTGACGAGAAAGGACGGGCAAGCACCGAACGTCTAGACTAGGGGTCTCCAAACTTTCCAGCCTTAGGGCCATACTGATTACTCCAGTAAGTTCCGAGGGCCAAAACCATATTATCATTGTTCCCGGTGGTAAAAAGTGAAATAGTCCACCCAACCATCCAACTTCAAATGGAAATGATTGATCTACAGTGTAGTGATATAATTAAGAACAAATATCAAAACTCATCTTTGTTGGAATTTTATAAGAGTCCTCCACTGACACAATTTGATAATTTGCATAAATTTGCTCGTGGGCTGTTTTCTGTTTTTGGTACTACTTATTTGTATGAGAAGACCTTCTCCAAAATGAAGTACACAAAAAATGTTCACAGATCTAAATTAACCGATGAGCATCTTAAATCTCTTTTAATAATTGGTACAAGTAAAATTAGTCCACAACTACAATCCATTGTCAGTGGTAAAATCTCAATGACATAAATCTCATTAGTATTTCATGTGTCATTATGCTTGTTATAAGTTGTGTTTTTATTTAAAACTTATAAAATGTTAGTTGGATTCATTTCAATAATTTGTTAGTTATTATATTCTGAAGTTAAATTTTCTGCATATTATACATGACTTTACTCATTACAATTCTGTGTTTCTTTATCCAACTTATCACAAAAACAATAACAATAAGCCTACAACAATGTTACGAGTAGTTAGCCCATGACCATATCAATGTAGATGTCATATTAATAATTATTCAACATAAAATTAGAATACTTCAGTAAACTAAATCTAATTTGCTATAAATAATATGTTCTCTAAAAGGAGTTTTCAAGTATGCTAGCTCTCCGCGGGCCGGACAAAATCTGTCCGCGGGCCGGATGTGGCCCTCGGGCCGTAGTTTGGAGACCCCTGGTCTAGAATATTGTGACCTTGAACGGAGTTAAGGAGTCAATCTAAAAATAGGTCAGAGCATCACATCCAGGTCTGGGGCTATGACCTCACGCTGACACAATGTCTCTCGTCATATAACCAATATAACCTCGTTTCTAGGGACTCTGCTTATTTTATTATCACTCGCGAGCGACGATTGCCCACCCATTCTTGGACTCCGTAATGGAATATTCAGTGACATCAATTAGGCAGAAAGGGCAGTGCTGAATGCAGTAGGTTTACATAATAAATCGTAATTATAAATTAATGAAGTCCGTCACACGAGTGCTGCGTTATCTATGGAGATTCTCCTATAGAATACTGTACGTAGCATCCTTGCTGGTAGAAAGAACCTTAAGTTATAGGATTTATTCCTGTACTGCAATTATTTAGATTAATATGTTTTATTATATACTATCTTATTACCAGTATATATGCAAAACAATTTGTATTTTTGAAAAAAAATATATATATATATATATATATATATATTCATACAATTGTAACCTCTGTCTGTACATTGATTTCCACGATTACTTTTCGTTTCACATGTCATAGACACCATAACTACATTTTGTTTCTTTCGTGTCTGTTTGTTTATTTGTTTGTTTGTTACCTTTTCACGCATAAACGGCTGAACCGAATTTTATGAAACTTGGTATGTATATTACTACTAGCCCAACTTAGACTTTAGGCTAAATTAATATTCTCTAAGACGAACAGGAGTGGGGGTTATAAGGGAGGCCTGAAATTAAAAATAGCGATATGTCGTTTCCTATCGCTTTTTCAGCAAATATGCACATAACAAAAGTTGTTTATTTTGTTATTTAGAGTAACTTTTAGTACATTCACTTTTGCCGTATACGGAAGTATAAATGAGTTTTACGCTAAAAACTATAGCGGGAGTCCACAATTTTATTTGGCACAAAAGACTCAACCGAACTAAACCAAACTCGCTATGTGAATTAATACTAACGATTTCCTTATAATATGCCATACTAACATTTCTAGGGACGGGCAGGAGTGGGGGTTATAAGGGAGGCCTGAAATTAATAATAATGATTTCCTATTGGGGTTTCGGCAAATATGCACATAACAAAAGTTGTTTATTTTGTTATTTAGAGAAATTTGCTCAACACTTCTTTTCAATATGAACTACCAGGTACCTCACCTGAAAAAAATAATTCAATTGTATGTCAATATTGTCTCCTTAATAATTCAAATCTATGCACAATGCACAGGAGACGGGAAATATGACAATATGCAGGACAGTGAAGTCTTACATAAAAAAATAATTTTATTATTAACGAATGCCAACAACGGGTATTAACCCTAAACACTGGAACGGGTAAATGTCAAAATATTGTGCAAAGTAAAGCCTTGCCAAAAATATATCATCACCATTCAGTCTGAAATGAATTCCCGAGCGAAGCCGGGTATCTGAGCTAGTATATATATATATATATATATATATATATATATATATATATATATATATATAAAAGTTGTAACCTCTGTCTTTACATTGATTTTTTTCGCAAATTTTCACGATAACTTTTTGGGGTGATTTTCGAAAATTCAAAATATCTCATTTTAGTTATTATGCATCGGATCGAACAATTGTATAGAACCAACCTTATTGCAAATTAAATTTACTATAAATATTGTTACATAAATTTATTCTCTATCTTGAATATTAACCGAGATATTTGCATTTTTATGAAGTCTGTGGTCGGGTATAGTTCGGATTAGATCGGCCATTGCCGTCGTTGCTCGGCTCAGGTGGAAGCTTCTTCTAACCTTACCCTACCTTTGTTACTTTGTGAGATTTATGCAAATACGTTCTGTTCATCCGCCCCCCCCCTTCTTTAGTTCTCCAACTACTAAAATGTGAGTTATTAAAATATAAATTATTCTTACAATTCAGAAGCCGTTTCAGTTGGGAATTTATTAAAATTAACAGAAAGGTTTCTCATTACCGTTCGTATTTAATCACGGTGGTGTTGTGTTGCCAGTATGCAGATATATCTATTGTAAAACTTCACATGGGAAATCTGCTTAGTTTACGCAGCCCCTGCGTGACGGACTTTTTGAATTACATTTGGGCCAGGCTTAGGCAACTAGAACGGATGAACTATTTAGTACCAATTAGATATAAAATCCGTGAATAATTTAATTAAACAGTGGATACACCGTTTTAACGCTGCTCACAATACCACGAATTAGAAGAAAACGTGGGTCAAACTTCTGCTGACATTTGATTATTGTGTTGACACCGTACTGTATTTTTTTTCGCCGATGTATTCGCTGTTGCCGATAAAATAACAGAAGAAATAAATCTATTTTTAAAACGTCCGTCACGCAGGGGCTGCGTAAACTAAGCAGATTTCCCACGTGAAGTTTTACAATAGAGAAATCTCCACAGGAGAGCCGAACGGTTACGGAAAAGGGCCGAAGTAGGTTTTCGCGGGAAATTCAAAAATCGCGTATCGGCCCAAATTTCATAAAAATGCAAATATCTCGGTTAATATTCAAGATAGGGAATAGATGTATATATATATATATATATATATATATATATATATATATCAATATTTATAGTAATTTTAATTTGCAATAAGATTGATTCTGTACAATATTTTGATCCGACGTATAGTAACGGAGATATTTCGATTTTTCGAAAATCCTCCCCTCTAAACCCCCCTCTCCCACTGGTCCGAATTCAGCCGTTAACGAACTTGATATTTCTTTTTACATAAAACGACTAAATGTCGAGTTTGGTAACGATCAAACAAAAATTGCGACCGCTAGAGCGGCAACAGACAAATATATATATACAGTTTTGAACGGACCTCATTTTCGTCTTCTCCTGGGTAGTATCGATGGACATTTGAAGAAAAATTTCGAAAATCGCATCATGAGTACAACCTCAATAGCTGATTTCCCTTAAGGGAAATCTGCTAAAATGCTATTAATTGAATCTACCTGGCCAACTGTCAATAATACACATGCAGGTAGGTATATATACCCTACTCAGGAAATGACGAAAATGAGGTCCGTTCAAAACTGTATAACTGTATATATATATATATATATATATATATATATATATATATATATATATATATATATCTTCACAAGCTTGATAATTAACCGAGGTATTTGAATTTCTTTGTACAATAGTTGACCTTCAGTAAACTCCCACTCCTACACATGTCATATTCACAGTAAGCTCAATAAGAAGTTTAAATACCAAAAATTGTATTGAAGAGACCTTTATTATACGAGATACATGTAAATATGTTCTGGTAGCCCCGTCTTAAGGTTTTGGACTACTAAAATTTGATTGATTGAGATAACAATTATTCTGACTCATTGTTAATTACAGTACTAGATATAGTAAATAGTTCTCAATAAAATTAATATGTTATATTCTGATATATTTCAGTAAATGTTTTTCTTTCCGGTGTTAGGCGGGCAGACCCGTTTGTTTACATTTCTAATCCAACGCTTCCTGTCGGCAGGTTATTGAAATCGGATGAAACATTTCTTATTTCCGTTTGCATTTATTCACGGTGCTGTTGTGTTACCAATTTGTAGATTTATCTATTACTAATCTAAACGAGGGCAATCTGCTTAGTTTACGCAGCCCCTGCGTAACGGGCTTTTTGTATTTCAGACTATGAATTTCATAATAAAAAAAATACCATTTTGAATCAGATAATAGTTTAGGTGTCAGAGTAGGGGTCCTATAACTACTGATAGCGATTTTAGCCTGAATAAGACACTATCATGCCTTGCTGATGAAACATAACAGCCGGCCCTGAAAACTTTACCAACTGCTTATCAGGTCATCGCCTACTGATAACAGAATCTAACTTTCTCCGGTGGAAGGTTTACAAACTTCAGCTCGGCTTTTCACCGCTACGTTTACTTCCCGATTATTCAACGATAGGAAAACGCGAGTTTCCTCGAAATTCCTTGAAACACAAACTTCATTAAGGCCAACGTATACGAAAAATATAAGCGCCAACTAATGTATTACCAGTCTCAACTCACTAGGCCACGACCTGTAATTTGGAGTGTATTACGAAGGAGGAAAAAGGATAAGTTAGCCAAAAAAATTAAATATTGCACAACACATATTTTTCTTATGGCTATTAATATATAGGGGTTCAGGTTAGCCATGCGAGTTCGATTCTCGCCTGGGCAAAGGAAATTATTTAGTGACAAAATTCATTAAATAACGTCCTAAAATCCCACCCTGGCTAGATGATGGTGGTAACCTGTAAATAGCCCGTCCCGATTAGCCTAAGTTGCAAAAAGTGGACGTTAATAAATAAATAAATATTAAGTAATTTTTATTTTTAGGAACTCATTAAATAAAATCCAGAAATACTCAATCAATCTTATTGCAAATTAAATTTACTATAAATATTGTTATATACATGTTTCCGCTATCTTGAATATTAACCGAGATATTTGCATTTCTATTAAATCTGGGCGCCTAACGGACGAGAGTTATTTTCCCGCCAAAAGCTAGTTCGGCCGTTTCCTTCACTGGCTCGGATCTCGTGTAATTTCTCTATTGTGAAACTTCACGTGGGAAATCTGCTTAGTTTACGCAGCCCCTGCGTGACGGATTTTTTATTAATTATTCGTGTTCTGTTTTTGTTTACTTTTCATTACTTTTCCCGTTCAATAATTTTCTCTGTTTTAATAGTTTTTATGCAATTAGTTCTTATTTTATTTTCCACTAGTGATATCGCCCACTATAAATTTATATTTACTATATTCAGTAATTTGGAATATTTTTACTACTTGGTTTATGTGATGAAGGGTGTAAATCGCTATAAATTGCGTGAGACCAAAGAAACCAAAAAATAAATAAATAAAAATTTAGTACATCTAATTTAATTTACGTTTTTTACGATTTAAATAAAAGTATATAGTGCCGAGTTCGATTCCTACCTGTGAATGGATTTATTTAGTGACAAAATCATTAAAATCTGTAGTCCCACCCTTCTCTAGTCACGGTGGGACTTAGGATTTTATTTAAAGATTTCTTCTTAAAATAATGTATAATAATTCATTAACGGTTTCAAAAACGGCATTAATGTGTGTAAAATTTACAAATAGTGATTGTAATTCATCTGCAATCTCATGAATATAATTCCTTCCTAAACAACTGTTATAAAATGGGAAACGGAACGTAAAAGTATTCATGTCGGATTTAGAATCTCATGTAAATGTAATCTGGATAAATCTGTGGATGTATAAACACGAGATACAATGCAGGAGATAAAAAATGGTGGAATATGCAAATGACTTGAATGATTAATGGCTGTAAACGACCCTCTGTTAATTTGCAATTACCTCTTCCACTGAACATATGTTTTTTTTTTACGCTTTGAACATAATTATCACATATATAAAATCCGATTTAACGAATACATATCAACTTTTCTTCGATATTTACAGTGGAATTTTGTTTTATGTATTTATTTTCTATTTGGTATGTAAAAATTTAAAATATACTTTTCATAACTACTCCAGGGTAGAGCTTGTCACATATCTCCCATTACAACTTATCTTAAGTCGATACCTCAAAGACAAAATATTTGCTGAAGATGTTGGCTACTGCTTCAACATGTTATATAAAAAGTACGTCACGCAGGGACTGCGTAAACTAAGCAGATTTCCCATGTGAAGTTTTACAATAGAGAAATCTACATACTGGCAACACAATACCACCATGATTAAATACGTGGGTGAATCAAATATAAACGAGACTTTTTTTTTTTTTAAATTTATTTTAATTTTAAACGCAAAAAATCGTTATTTTTCTCATAATCCCCTGACTTAAACACATTTTTCCCAGAGATATGTAGCTTTCCAATTCCTTCCATGTAGAAAGATGCAGGCTGTCTGAATTGTGCAAGATTCACTGTCGATTTTGGCCTCCTAAAGCTTTTAGATGAAAGTCACAGGGTGACAGGTCTGGACTGTAAGGAGGGTGTTAGTAGTCCAAGTTGCTCCAATTTTTCCCTAGTCATGGCTGAGGAAGTCATGGGGGCAGAAACGTATTTGCGCGATATGCAAGTCTCACTGAAATGTCGCAGTAGTAGGCTGCATTAATTATCCTGCGCTCATGCAAAAAATTGAGGTACAGCAAACCACGCTGGTCAAAAAAAATGGTTAGAAACGACAGGTAAGGTTAGAAGAAGCATCCACCTGAGCCGAGTACTGGCGGAAATTGCCGATCTAATCCGAACTATACCCGACCACAGATTTCATAAAAATGCAAATATCTCGGTTAATATTCAAGATAGAGAATAACTGTATATAACAATATTTATAGTAAATTTAATTTGCAATAAGATTGATTCTGTACAATTTTTCGATCCGACTTATAGTAACGGAGATATTTCGAATTTTCGAAAATCCTCCCCTCTAAACCCCCCCTCTCCCACTGGTCCGATTTCAGCCGTTAACGAACTTGATCTTTCTTTTTACATGAAACGACTAAAACTCGAGTTTGGTACCGATCAAACATAAATTGCGACCTCTAGAGCGGTAACAGACAAATATATAGATAGATCTATATATATATAGAGATATATATTATATATATATATATATATATATATATATATATATATACAGTTTTGAACGGACTTCATTTTCGTCATCTACTAGGTAGGATCGATGGACATTTGAAGAAAAATTTCGAAAATTCCGTCATGAGTACAACCTCAATAGCTGATTTCCCTTAAGGGAAATCTGCTAAAACTATAAACAGCAAATATCAGAATCGTAGATATGCAAATTACCAATACTTGTATAACATGAGCTCAATATTCAACAATGAACTCTCATAATTTATTTTACAATCCATATATATTTCAATAAATACGATATATATTTGTCTCTAACCGTCACTCAAGCGGTCGCAATTCTAAGCAGATCTTCCCACCAGAAGATCCACAGTAGAGAAATCTGCCTAATCGTTGTAGTATGTAAAAACCTCTAAACCTAAAACATTGGGAGGGGGGTTTAATAACCAGTAGGGGGGGATTTCTAGTCCCAAAAAACAGTTAACCTATCTCCTTTATTATTCACGAGGGATCGAATAGTTGTATAGAAACGGCCGCCAGAGCTCTCGGCGGAATTCCGAAATTTAGCCTACTGATGACCACACGTTCAGAATACATATGCAATTTATTCTGTATATTCAAGATACCGAATAAATGTATAGAACCAAGATTTATAGTAAATTTGTATTCTGCGTGTGTTCACCAGCAGGCATATGTAACGGAGATATTTCCGCCGAGAAAATCCCCCCGTTTCTAACCCCACCCTCCCTCTGCTCCGATTTCAGCCATTAACGAACTTGTTTAGATTACGTTAAAAAACGATGTAAATTCCGAGTTTGGTAGATCAAACAAAAATTGCGACCGCTAGAGCGTTATTACAGACAAATATATATATTTTAATTTTGAGAGGACCTTTCTTACCTGGGTAGGATCGATACAGTTGTTATTAGGCAGATTTTTCGAAACTCTATTGTAAAAGCTGATCTCGAAGGGAAATCTGCTTAGTTTACGCAGCCCCTGCGTGACGGACTTTTTTACTTATTAACGTCCACTTAGTCCTACTAAGACTAATGGGACACATTTTTCACCCTTTTCTACTCGGGGTGGGACTAACTATTTTGTTTAATGAGTTCTTCGATAAATAAATTCCAAAAGCCCCGGCGGGAATCAAATAGCGAAAAATCAGTTTCAGTCATTTGCTGTCGTGCATGCGCATATTAAATCAGACGACCCAGGTTAGCCACTGCTAATCAGCAACCACAAAGAAAAATAGTAACGTTAACTTTATGTAGGATTTACCATGTACGGTTTAAATAGCTCGGATCATCCACGGGTTAATACGATTTTTGAACTAGGTCACTGTGACTAGGTATTTTATTTAATTTATCAGTCATAGAATATATTCTCGATCTCCTCGCGGAAATCGAAACCACTCCTCCAATACATTCGCCCTTGAAAACCGTCTGAGGTCTCCCGGAGCGGACCATAAATCAAGAAGTTGGATCGACGAAAACCCACATGAACCCCCCAGGAGTTCCATTCGACTGTTGAACAAGAAGCTATACCACTCGGGTAAATTTCGAGAATTCAAGAACACTTAATTCATTCCGCTTTTTTAAACGATGTATGTATACACATTAGGAGATTTACACTAAGGGAAATCAGCTATTGAGGTCGTTCTCATGACGCGATTTTTGAAAAACTTCCTCAAAGGTCCGTCGATTCTGCTCAGGAGATGACAAAAATGAGCTCCGTTCAAACAGTAAATATATTTGTCTGTTAACGCTCTAGAGGTCGCAAATTTTTCTGATCGTTAACAAACTCGATATTTAAGTTTAATGTAAAAATAAAGATCAAATTCGTTAACGGCTAATATTGGTCCAGTGGGAGTGAGGGTTTAGAGGGGAAGAATTTCGATAATTCGAATTATCTCCGTTTTTATGCCTTACATCGAATAATTGTATAGATTCAATCTAGTGTACATGTTTTCTCTAAATATTAACCTAGATAATTACACATATTATAGTTTTCGGTCATCAGTAAACCCTCTCTCCAGCTCATGTCATAATATAAAAAGCTGTTATATTATGAAGCACTTTATTTTAAGCCTAAAAACCAAATATAATTCTCATTGAACTTTTACGTTTTGAGATAAAAGCAAATACGTGACGCACGTTGGAAATCTTAGTTTAAGCAGCTCCTGCAAGACACTTATCCGATTTTAGCTACTGACGAACTTGATCTTTATTTTTACATTAAACGTTTAAATACCGAGTTTGGTAACGATCAGACAAAAATTATTAGTTTGAAAAATATATGTATGTATATACTTTGAACGTACGTTATTTTCGTTATCTACTGGGTAGGGTCGATGGACATTTGAAGAAACTTATGATAATCCCATCATGACTATAATCTCAATAGCAGATTTCCCCTTAGGGAAAATTTAAAATATGTACGTTACATTTCTTTCGTAAATATCTGTCACTAAATACGTCATGCCCAATTATCATTTTAACTCCATTTTAGACAGCTTTCTTACTGCGGGAGAAATAGAGAATAGATGGTGAAAGGAGATCATCAGATTATATTCTAGTAAGGAGGAAGTCTTCTTTGCCCACACAGCACCTCCGTTTAGGGCGTTATACATATAGCAATAACAAATATAACACAGTGAAATAACAATAATATATCAATTTTATTACTACATAAAAATAGCTTTAATAAAAAAATAATATAACAATAATTATAATAACGCATATCAATAATTGTAACATAATTCAACAAACAAAAGAAAATAAACTATAGTGAAACAAAGACATAAGGCTGTGACTAAACTAATTATAACAGACTTGGGGAAGTTATACTTAGTACTCCTAATGTAAACAGAGGTACAACAGTCATGTACAATAGTTTTTAAGGATCTTTAGTCTTGGTAAGTAGAATTAACACAAACACTATCTGTTACAGTCTAATAACAATGTGCATTATATAAAGAAAGTAGTACCTGTACTTTTTAGCCCTGAAGAAGAGAAAATAAATATTCTGGAAATATTGGGATGAACTAAGATTTTTTCAACAACACTGACCAAAACTCCAAAAAACAACAACACCCTATACATATATTTGTTTATTTATTTATACACACAGATAGTTTTTCAAATGACATGAGATAGGAAGGTACTGTGTGGTCGGATACCTGTCGAACGAACACTAAAATATTCTAGATTGGCAAACAACAGTTGTTTGTGGTTCGTCTCTACTAACAGGGTTACTAATGAACTAAAACCAACTGTCAAACAGTAGCGTGTTGAAAGCGCTTGTATCGATTTCAAGATATAAACACCACCTGACGGAAGCAAATATTTATAGAAATCCCTAAGTTATTTGTTTAACGCTACTATTGCTAGTATCTTTAAAAAAAATTAACTTCCTTGTTTTTTTTAAAAAAAAAAAAATTCTTCATAAAATTGGTACAATATTTGTTACTGTGAGCGCTTTAAGAAAAAGACTCAAATTCTATTAGATGATTTCCCTTGAGGAAAATCAGCTTTTGAGGTCGTAATCATGACCCGATTTTCGAAACGTTTCTTCAAATGCCTATCGATCCTACCCAGGAGATGACGAAAATGAGGTCCGTTCAAAATTATATACATATATATATATATATATATATATATATATATATATATATATATATATATATATATATTTGTCTGTTAAGGCTCTAGCGGTCGCAATTTTTCTTCAATCGTTACCAAACTCGGAATTTAATCGTTTTATGCAAAAAGACAGATCAAGTTCGTTAATGGCTGAAATCGGACCAGTAGGAGGGGGGGGGGAGTTTAGAGCGGGGAATTTTCGAAAATTCGAATTATCTCCGTTTCCATAAGTGGGATCAAAAAATTGTATCTTATTGCAAATTAAATTTAGTATAAATATTGTTCTATAGATTTATTCCCTTTCTTGAATATTAACCGAGATACTTGTATTTTTATTAAATGTGGGCGGTTAACACACGAGTAAGTTTCCCGCCAAAAGCTAGTTCGGCCGTTTCCGTAACTGCTCGGCTCTCGTAAGGAGATATCTCTATTGTATAACTTCACGTGGAAAATCTGCTTAGCTTACGCAGCCCCTGCGTGACGGACTTTTATCTATTTTAAGTTGAACAGGAAATGATGACGAAATGATTAGTTATGGAATTGCTTTAGGTACAATCACAAAAAAAAAACACACACAAATCACTAACTTAAGAATTAAATTCCAGAAACAATTTGTAGATCAAAATTGAAGTATACTAAATTATTAACAATTCCAATAAATAATATCGCCGATCCGACTCAAAATTGACGGAAATATTTAAACTTTTTAATTTTTATTTAATCCACTTAAAACCATCCCCTTTTCCTGTCCGACTACTGCCATCAGCAAATTATACCTTTTAAAATAATGACTAATGCTCGATCAAATGAAAATTGAGGTCACTAGAAAATACATTGATTATTGATTACATCGCATCGATTGCTTGTATCGCACTTAGTAAAGATTGTTGAATACAATATTAGCAGATTTCCCTTAAGGCTCACTAGGTACTCATGAAGCGATAATCGAAAAGTTTCTTCAAATGTCCATCGATGCTATCCAGGAGAAGACGAAAATTAGGTCCGTTCAAAATTATATATATATATCTATATCTATATATATATATATATATATATATATATATATATATATTTGTCTGTTACCGCTCTAGCGGTCGCAATTGTTGTTTGATCGTTACCGAACTCGATATTTAAACGTTTTATGCAAAAATAAAGATAAAGTTCGTTAATGGCTGAAATCGGACAAGTGGGAGGGGGTGTTTAGAGGGGTGATTTTCGAAAATTTGAAATATCTCCGTTACCATAAGTCGGATCCAAAAATTGTATAGAACCAATCGTATTGTAAATTAAATGTACTATAAATATTGTTATATACATTTATTCTCTATCTTGAATATTAACCGAGATATTTGCATTTTTATTAAAAGTGGGCCAATAACGGACGAGTGAGTTTCCCGTCTAAAGCAAGTTCGGCCGTAACTGTAACTGCTCGGCTCTCGTATGGAGATTTCTCTAATGTATAACTTCACGAGGGAAATCTGCTTAGTTTACGCAGCCCCTGCGTGACGGACTTTTGGATACTTATTTTCAGTTATTCATTTTGTCCCACCTTAGCTGTAAGATCATTATGCTGGTTAGAAAAATAAATACTCATGGACTGCGTAAAGATTTTGTTTGCGCACAAGAGACCCAATAAAGATTATTTGATGAACGTATATGGCTCGTGGGCTGTAAGACGTGACGAATACATTAAAACTGAACTCAAATCTAATCCATATTGTAGTACAAGATGTTGAATTAAGTTCTTCAATTGCCGAGACACAATGTTGACCGGAAGCTTCGCTCCCCTTGAATGTATAAAAAGGCATGAGTAAGCCATTCTATGAATGGTCTAGGCGCCATTCAGTAATAAGGGTGACAACATTCACACGCACCGCTTAATGAGCATAATTTATCATCATTCAAAATCAGGTTTAGCGCCGCTGAGTGATGTCTAGTGAGAGAACCATTACACAGCTGCACTACCATTTCCAGTACCAACCCCAAAAACAATATAAATAATAAGTTAAGCAGATTTACCGTTGAATGACACACTAGTAATGTCATGTCACCATTTCTTTTCTGTTTCTAACTCAAAAAAGTCCGTCACGCAGGGGCTGCGTAAACTAAGCAGATTTCCCACGTGAAGTTTTACAATAGAGAAATCTGCCTAATAATAACAGTAGTAGTAACCTATTCTAACGAGGACGAATAGTTAGTGAAACGGCCACACTAGCGCTCGGCGGAAACTCCCGAACATATCCGACCACACTCACAATACAAATGCAAATATCTCGGTTAATATTAATATTAAAGACACAGAATAAACGTATAGAACAATATTTCTAGAAATTTTAATTTGCAATGAGATTGGTTCTATACAATTTTTTGATCCGACGTATGGTAACGGAGATATTTCGAATTTTCGAAAATCCCCCCTCTAAACCCCCCCCCTCTCACTGGTCTGATTTCAGCCATTAACGAACTTGATCTTCCTTTTTACATAAAACGATTAAATTCCGAGTTTGGTAACGATCAAACAAAAATTGCGACCGCTAGAGCGTTAACAGACAAATATATATATATATATATATATATATATATATATATATATATATATATATATAATTTTGAACGGACCTCATTTTCGTCATCTCCTGGGTAGGATCGATGGACATTTGAAGAAATTTTTCGAAACTCGCGTCATGAGTACGACCTCAATAGCTGATTTCCCTTAAGGGAAATCTGCTAAAAGTCCGTCGCGCAGAGGCTGCGTAAACTAAGCAGATTTCCCACGTGAATATACAGTAGAGAAATCTCCATACGAGTGCCGAACAGTTACGGCCGAACTTGCTTTTGGCGGGAAACTCACTCGTCCGTTACACTTAATAAAAATGCAAATATCTCGGTTAATATTCAATATAGAGAATAAATGTATAGAACAATATTTATAGTAAATTTAATTTGCAATAAGATTGGTTCTATACAATGTTTTGATCCGACGCATGGTAACGGAGATATTTCAAATTGTCTAAAATCCCCCCTCTAAACCCCCCCCCTTGATCTTTTTTTTTGCATAAAAATTTTAAATATTGAGTTTGGTAACGATCGAACAAAAATTGCGACCGCTAGAGCGTTAACAGATTTATATATATATATATATATATATATATATATATATATATATATATATATATATAATTTTGAACGGACCTCATTTTCAGCATCTCCTTGGTAGGATCGTTGTCGATTTTAATAAATTTTTCGAAAATCGCGTCATGAGTACGATCTCAATAGCTAATTTTCCTTAAGGGAAATCTGCTAAAAACGGACTTCTCAGCATTTCATCAAATATCTTTCAAAAAATGTCATAAAACTTATATGTCAAGAAGTCAATCCATCATTTAAAGATACATATTTCCTCTTGTAGAGCACGTTTAGCAGATTTCCCTCAAGAAAAATCTATTGAGGTAGTTCGATTTTAAAAATGTCCATCGATTCTACCTAGTAGATGACGAAAATGAGGTTCGCTCAAAATTATATATATACTAGCTCAGATACAAGGCTTTACTTTGCACAATATTTTGACATTTACCCGTCCCAGTGTTTAGGGTTAATACCCGTTGTTGGCATTTGTTAATAATGAAATTAATTTTTTATGTAAGTCTTCACTGTCCTCCAAATTGTCATATTTCCCGTCTCCTGTGCATTATGCATAGATTTCAGTTATTAAGGACAAAATATTAACATAGATTTGAATTAATTTTTCCAGAGGAGGTACCTCATAGTTCAAATTGGAATGAATTGTTGAGCATATCAATATTTCTAAGCAAACTACTTGCACCACACATTGTTCCTTGAGAAATGTATAAAACAAAAGTTAATCTAAATAACAAAGTAAACAACTTTTGTTATGTGCATTTTTGTCGAAAAACAAATAGACAATGAAATATCGCGAATTTTTATTTCAGGCCTCCCTTATAACCCCCACTCCCGTTCTAACCTAAACATTTTAATATAGCTTATAATCATGGAAGAAATAATACTAATTGACATACCGAGTTTTGTTAAGTTCGGTTTAATCGTTAGCGCCCAATAAAACAGTTGGCTCCCTCTTTAGTTTATAGTGTATATCTCGTTTATACTTTGTTAAAAGACAAAAATGAATATCACAAGAGTTACTCTGAATAACAAAATAAACAACTTTTGTTATGTTAATATTTGCCGAGAAACGAATAGAAAACGAAATACCGCTGTTTTAAATTCAGGCCTCCCTTACAACCCCCACTCCTCCCCGTCCCTAGAAATGTTGGTATGGCTTATTATAATGAAAGCGTTAGTGCTAATACACATACCGAGTTTTATTTTTTTCGGTTGGGTCTTTTGTCCCAAATAAAATTGTTCACTTCCGCTATAGGTTTTAGCCCCCAGTCCTACTCATGTCATATTCTATTGTATAACTTCACGTGGGAAATCTGCTTAGTTTACGCAGCCCCTGCGTGACGGACTTTTTGAATTAGGTGATTGCTAAAAGAGGATACACAGCACCTGCGTATTGTCATCCGGCGGGCTAGAAGATTAGATCCGGGCCGTGAGACATTTTGAAAATTCCAATTAAACACTAATATTTCTCTACTTACTCCAAATAAGGAAGATGAGGAGAGATTTGTGCGTTTGGCAGTACTTATAGATGCCAACAGCTCTTTTCAATGATGAGAGTTAATAAATCAAAACGTCGTATAAGGCTGACTTGCGATAATTTAGAAAATTCTCTACGCCTTTGTATCAGTGGAATTAATCCAAGCATCGATGGATTAGTTTCCCAAATTCAAGCTCAAGTGCCACATTGATTTCGGTTTCGCTATTTTATATTTGTTGTTGGTAATAATTGGAAATTTTACGATTTAATTATATATAATGTTGTACCTATTTTAGCTGATTTCCCTTGAGGGAAATCAGCTATTGAGGTCGTACTCATGACGCGAGTTTTGAAAAATTTCCTCAAATGCCCATCGATCCTACCCAGGAGATGACGAAAATGAGGTCCGTTCAAAATTATATATATATATATCGGACCAGTGGGAGGGGGGAGGGGGGTTTAGAGGGAGGATTTTGGAAAATTCGAAATATCTCCGTTATTATGCGTCGGATTGAAACATTGTATAGAATTAATGTTATTGCAAATTAAATTTACTATAAATATTGTTCTATACATTTATTCTGTATCTTGAATATTAACCGAGATATTTGCATTTGTATTGTCTGTGTGGTCGGTAGGAGTCGGCTATGTTCGGGACTATCCGCCGAGAGCTAGTGCGGCCGTTTCATTAACTATTCGTCCCTCGTGAATAGGTCTAGAGATACCTTCCTACTACTGTTATTATTAGGCAGATTTCTCTATTGTAAAACTTCACGTGGGAAATCTGCTTAGTTTACGCAGCCCCTGCGTGACGGACTGTTTTCATTTCATTTTGTTATTTTAATAAATTGTATTATAATTACATTGTAGTATAATTTCATGTCTGATATCTATCGTTAGAAATTATGAACACTACTTTAAAATGCGGCCCGCGAGTGTATTTTCACTCTAAAGTTTGGCCCGCAACATGTTTAAGGTTGCCCATACCTGGTCTAAACTGTGTTTGAGCGTTGGGAGTGCGCGCCTACAGATCTTGGGATCAGCTAGCACCGAGTGTAAACAGGAGATGGGGGAAGAGAGTGAGATACGGAAGAGCAGATAATAGTGTGGGAAGGGACCTTGGACTCACTTTCAGCTCTCTCTGGTTCAAGGAGGCGCCTTAGAACCCCCATATGGCCTCCTCAGACGCGCCTGCGCTTTCAAACTAATGCTACAGGTTGACCAACCACTCCTCACCAAATTATTTTATTCAATTAGCCACTATCGATAAAAACAAAAAAAGTTAAATAATGTGGACACACCACATGAATTCCTAAAATAGAAAAAGTCCGTCACACAGGGGCTGTGTACACCAAGCAGATTCCCCACTTGAAGTTTTACAATAGAGAAATCTACATACTTGTAACACTTACCATCACCGTGAGTAAATACAAACGGTAATGAGAAATCTTTCAGTCAATTTTAATTTAATTTAAGCTCCCAACGCTTATGAATTGTAAACAATGTGGTCTGCTAATCACTCAGATCTGAACAGATAAACAGATATATTCTTCACCGGAAAGAAACACAATTGCTTAAATATATATGAATATAAAATATCACCTTTATTGCAAACTATTTAGTATATCTAGTACTGTACATTTTAATGAATAATTGCATATATCTCACAAAGTAGAAGTTTACACCAGTCTCCAAACGAATTTCACGAGAACCGAACAATGGCCGAACTAAATTTCGCCCGAATCTCACGATTAACACCAACAAGAACCGTACAGAACTCACAATATTCGATCTCATCTCTTGCGTTATCCACACACGAGTTTGTATTGTTAGATCGATTAGATAGATACCAAACTCGATATTTAATCGTTTAATGTAAAAAGACATATATATATTTATTTATTTATTTATTTTTGAGGCTGCATCGCTGGGAAGTATCGTCATTGTGAGGATTTCGGCTATCTGCTCCAGCGGTTGGAATTGTTGTTCTGCAAATTTTCGATAGAACTGCGTCCATCTTCGTCAGGCATAAATTTTTTATAATTTATAAAAATAAATTCCCTTAAGGGAAATCTGCTAAAAAAGGCCTGCGTAAAATAAGCAGGTTTCCCATCCACTGGAATATTGTAGGCTGGTGAGCTTATCTGATCCTCACCCACTATTTTTCCCTCAGTAAGAATCCTAAGTAAACAGGAATGGCTGAGGTTCTTGAAGTATACATTCCTCAGGTGCGTTAGCACTTTCAAATAATAGTACCTACCGTATTAAGAAGCCCTCTTCACAAATTATTTAAATACACTAATTAACACGGATAATACAAATAAAATAAAACTCCGCCACGCAAGGGCTGCCCTTTTATTTTTTTATTAACGTCCTATATAATAACACGGCTAACCGGGAAGGTTTATTTAATGGCTACCACCCTTTTCTAGCCAGAGTGGGGCTAAGAATTCAATTAAATATTTATGTTAATAAAAATATATTCTCATTACTATTGTTTTTTTTTATATGCACATACAGTAAAATTAATTCATTATTTTCTTTTTTAATTGGACTTCCATAACCTTTTTCAATCCTCTCCTTGTCTCACGTCAGTGGGGCAAGACTGGAGGGTAGATTAAAGTTGTGGTCTGCATACTCATACCGGTTAATAGTCTATCATTAGTCAGCTTATGCAGGCTACGGGCTACCGAGGGATGGCTATCTAATGATTTTAGCCTTGAATAGAATTTTCTCCCCTCGTGCCTTTGCTGGTGTGAATGAAATTTTCCTCACACTGCCTTTATTGCTGGATGGTCTGATGCAGAAGGCAAGGGGCAACCACTGCATGTCTTTGTGCCCCTCTTATTCCCTTTTTCGGTCCCGCGAAAATCAGGTTTAAATGTTCACGAGACCAATTACCAGATGCAGCCAATAAATACAATACTACAACCTGTTTCAAGCAAAAAGCCCCAGTAAGTATAACAGCTAAAAAGTATAGACCCGTCTATGAAAAGAGCAGGATATGCCTTTGAACAAATGAGACAATCAGATTGAGTTTCTAATCTTAGTCCTACTGAAGAATTTCTATAATAGTCTTTGAGCGGCAACTACAGATGTTTGGAACCGAGCGAGAATTCTCTGTCAAACATTGTACGTTCATTGACACTCAGATGGAATTGGCTCCGAAAACTGTACTCACTGATTTATAGCGAAGATTACTGGGAATTTAATCTACATCTATTCCCTATTTAAATTGTCATCCACATTTTGGGTTTTTCCCAAATTATAACTCTATGTCATGTTGCCATTATCAGAACTTCAAGATAAAAAACCTCTTTCTCCGAAAATCAATTTAAAAAATAAGACCGAAGCCCTCTGCTAATTTGGGACACGTTAAATTTTTTTTTTGCTTCTAAAGTTAAACCGCCCTTCAAGCTGGGACCGCATAAACTAAGCAGAGGTCAAACGTGGTCGTATAGATAGATAGAAGAACAAAATATCTTAAAAGATGACGTCATCACACACAGAATTCGCATGTAACTCGCATAATAAATGTATGCTGAAAACAATATTTGGTATTCAGGATAGGAATAAATGGGTTCCTGATATATCAGCTTATTGTTGATTTGACATGATTAGGAGTTTTAACATACGGATGAAAACTTAAAAATCCAAATATCCAAAGAAATATAGATATATTTCGAATTTTCAAAATTCCCCCCTCTAAACTGCCCTCTCCCTCTCGACCAATTTCCTCCATTTACGAACTTGATATTTTTTTTTAAATAAACCAATTAAATATGGAGCTTGGGAACGATCAAACAAAAATTACAACCACTAGAGCGTTAACAGAATATATATATATATATATATATATATATATATATATATATATATATATTTATATATATATATATATATAAAACAAACAAACAAACAAAACAAGCTGCCCTCCTTCGGGGGGCGGGGGGGGGGTCCCCTCAGGGACAGCCTCCTAATCTGCCCAACTAGATAATGTTAAAAAAAAGATCTTTTTTTTTTTTTTTTTTTTTTAAAAATTTTTTAAAACAGGAAATTTGTATTAAACTTTGATAGGGACATGTGGAGAGGAGTGCAGCTTTGTATCGTGCCATTATTTGTATAAGTGATAATTTATAATTCTTGCCGAATGTTTTATAACGACTGTTGATAAATTCTGGAGGTCGTTCGTGGATAATCCCAATTCTTTTAGAGTTTCGGCCGTCCTTTGGGATATTGCACCTCTTGCACCTATCAGGAGACCTTTGACGCTCCATCTTTCAATAGCGTATTTTTCCTTGAAGTACCCATATATATATATATATATATATATATATATATATATATATATATATATATATATATATATATAATTTTGAAAGGACCAATTTGTCATCTACTGGAGGTCGTGAGGGATTTTCGAAGATTTTCTTAAAATGTCCATCGCTCTTACCCAGGTGGTGACGAAAATGAGGTCCGCTCAAAATGATGTATGTATATATAACGTCTAGCGGTCGCAGTTTTTATTTTACCGTTACCAACATTGATATCTAATCGCTTCAAGTAAAACGAATGATCATGTTCGTTAATGGCTCAAATCGGACGAATGGGAGGGAGGGTTTAAAGTGGGGAATTTTGAAAATTCAAAATACTTCTGTTATTATATGTCGGATTGAAACATTGTATAGAACCATTCATATTATAAATTAAATGATATATAAATTATTCAGTCGTCATTTCAATTTGAATCTCCCGCGCTCGTTGAGTTCACAAACCCGCCACACATATGCAGATCACCAAGGCTGTGGCCTACAGCGGAAACAGCTCAAGAAGGCATCGGCTAGTTACAAGTATAAAGTCAGTTGGTCTTAGACGCTCGCTGGGGTCGTTTCTACGGCTAGTGGGGCCTTGCCCCTCTCCCTCCGCTGCAGATCACCGCTTCATAGACAACCGGCAGTTGGAATTCACCCGTGATATAATTACAGTCAGTTTTTAATCTCCCGCAACGCTGCCATCCTGTGCTGATCGCCGCAACCGGCTGGACGTTGGATCTTCTACTGAACACAGAAAATAGCAACGAAGGAGGACTCCACTTCTAGGAACGAATTCGTTTCCCGCAGGTGCCTATTTTAATAATGCTAGCATTATTTGTGCAAATTTGCTCATTCTATGTATATATAGATATATTGCCGCTAAATTAGTTTATAAAGTTAAGTTCTTTCTGTTTCTTGTTCAACCTCTATTTATACCGTGTATTATATGTAGTTTAAATCAATTCAATATACTTGATTCTTAGGAGAACTCAAATAGTTAATTGTGTTATTTCCCCTCATCTTTTCAATAGAAATAGAAAAATGGTTCAGTCTAATGCTCTCTCTTATTCTTGCCTTTAAAAAGCTTCCCGCCTTTACATTTTGGTGCCTAAACTAGGGACTAAATAGCTTCCCCACCCCGACATTTTGGCGCCAAAATAGCTCTATTATTATTACCGCAAAAGCTAAACGCACGCCCCTACATAAATGTTTCATACATATTTTCTGTATCACGAATATTAACCGTTGTAAAGGTTATTAACATGCAAGTTGACTGAAAGATTTATCTCTACCGTTTGTTTTTTAATCACTTAATATTCACGGAGGGGTTACCAGTATGTATATTTATCTATTGAAAACCTTCACGTGGGAAATCTGCTTAGTTTACGCAGCACCTGAGTTTAACTTAGGCTAATTGGGACGAGTTAACCACATGTTACTGCCCTTTTCCAGCCAGGGTGGAACTAAGGATTTCATTCAATGAGTTCATGACTAAATAAATTCGTTTTCCCCATGTGAGAATCAAACTCGGGACTTATCTCGGGGAGATTAATGTATATTTTACTAAACACAGCTACCATAAATTAGCTTTATATAAATACATTTGGTAAACATGTCAGATTAAGACATACATCTTAACCAACATAGCTAATATGAAGCCCACACCCGAGATAAAGAATAAAATAAACATTCTGTTAATTCTGGCAATTACAATTAACACCATAATGGGTTCCATATACTATTATCCTAACTAGTATAGTTGTAAAGATAATTGCAGCTATTAATTATGCGTAGGTAAGTTAATTGCTTGCAGTATTGAACTATAGCATTATGTCATTGTTAATTAACTTATAGGTCGTCCATCTGTTTGTTTACAGTTAAATTGAAAAGCTTTAATTGAATATTACATTATACCAAGGTCCACGAGAGCTTCTGACATTGACATCGGAACGACAACAGAAAACTAGGTTTGGTTCTGAGTAATTTAAATTCTAATCTAGTAATATCAATTATATATTACTGAAGGAATAATAAAATACCTTAGCACAATTATGTGAGTATTAATTTCGCCGTTTTCCTTATTGTTCTTTCTTTATTGAAAAAATATTAATTAAAGCAATTTCACCCGAATTACATTTTCAATTTCACAAGGGAGCACTTTTCCTTAGTGGCTACTACTAATAATAATAGTAACGCTGTACTAATAATAATAATAAGTCCGTCACGCAGGGGCTGCGTAAACTAAACAGATTTCCCACGTGAAGTTTTACATTAGAGAAATTTCACGAGAGCCGAGCCAGTGAAGGAAACGGCCGAACTAGCTTTTGACGGGAAAGTAACTCTCGTCCGTTAGGCGCCCCGATTTAATAATAATGCAAATATCTCGGTTAATATTCAAGATAGAGGGAAAATGTATATGACAATATTTATAGTAAATTTAATTTGCAATAAGATTGGTTTTGTACAATTTTTCGATCCGACGTATAGTAACGGAGATATTTCGAATTTTCGAAAATCCTCCCCTCTAAACCCCCCTCCCACTGGTCCGATTTCAGCTGTTAACGAACTTGATCTTTCTTTTTACATAAAACGACTAAATATCGAGTTTGGTAACGATTAAACAAAAATTGTGACCGCTAGAGCGGTAACAGACATATATATATATATATATATATATATATATATATATATATATATATATATATATATATATATACAGTTTTGAACGGACCTCATTTTCGTCATCTACTAGGTAGGATCGATGGATATTTGAAGAAAAATTTCGAAAATTCCGTTATGAGTACAACCTCAATAGGTGATTTCCGTTAAGGGAAATCTGCTAAAATAAAAGCTAATGCGGTTGGGTTACTTAGAGGTTACCACTATTTCTGCACATCAGCTATGTAATGTACTCATGACACGATATTAGACAAATTTCCTGAAATGTTCTTCCATCCTACCCAGAAGATGACATAAATGAGCTCCGTTCAAAACTGGATATATATATGTGTGTGTCTTTTAAAGCTCCATCGGTCGCTATTTTAGCAGATTTCCCTTAAGGAATTTTCGAAATTCTTCGTCAAATGCCCTTTGATCCTACCTAGGAGACGACGAAAATGAGATCAGTCAAAACTGTATATATATTTGCCTGTTGCCGCTCTAGAGGGCATAATTTTTGTAGATCTTTATCAAACTCGATATGTAATCGCTTTATGTAAAAAGGAAAATCAGATTAGTTAATGGCTGAATTCGAACGAGTGGGAGGGAGGGGGGGTTTAGAGGGGAGATTTTCGATAATTTGAAATATCTACGTTAATATAGGTCAGATGGAAAAAGTGTATAAAACCAATCTTATTGCAAACTAAATGTACTATAAGTATTGTTATATACATTTATTCCCTATCTTGAATATTAACCGAGATATTTGCATTTTTTCAGTT
Organism: Riptortus pedestris; assembly: GCA_019009955.1. NCBI lineage: Eukaryota > Metazoa > Arthropoda > Insecta > Hemiptera > Alydidae > Riptortus > Riptortus pedestris. Next base: position 133,498,853 of record CM032232.1, on the reverse strand, counting down.
GTCATCCTTCTGCAAACCCCCACTTCTACTCATGTTACATAAACAATACTCCGTTCTATAATAAACCACATTATTCGAAAGGTTCATGGAATACTAAAATTTGATTGATCGGGATAAAATTATTCTGATTCATTATAAATTACAGGACAACATATTGTAAATAGTTTTCAATAAATTAATATGATATATTCAGATATATTTTAATAATTATTGGGAGGTTGGCAGACCTGTTTGTTTACATTTCAGATGCTTCCCGCAGAGAGTTTGTTCTATTGGCTGAGATATATTATTACCGTTTGTATTTATTCAATTAATATTCACGGTGGTGTTGTGTTAAGTATGTAGATTTATCTATTGCTAAATCTGCTTAGTTTACGCAGCCCCTACGTGCCGGACTTTTTGTTTGATCGTTACCAAACTCGGTTTTTAAAAGTTGTATGTAAGAATAAAGATCGAGTTGATTTTGAAGAAATTTTTCTAGAATATCATCACGGGTAACACCTCAATAGCTTATTTCCCCAAAGGGAAATCAGCTAATAAAAAATTAATTTTAATGGCATTCAGTATTAAATATTGAATAAAGTCCGTCACGCAGGGGCTACGTAAACTAAGTATATTTACCACGTGTACAATAGAGAAATTTCACGAGAGCCGAAGAGTTAAGAAAACGGCCGACTTAGCTTTTGGAGGGAAACTCATTCTCATCCGTTATCCGCCCCGATTTCATAAAATTGCAAATATCTCGGTTAATATGCAAGATAGAGAATAAATGTATATATTAATATTTATAGTAAATTTAATTTGCAATAAGATTGATTCTATACAAGTTTTCGATTCGACGTATAGTAACGGAAATATTTCAAATTGTAGAAAATCCTCCCCTCTAAACCCCCCCCCTCCCACAGATCCGATTTCAGCCATTAAAGAACTTGATCTTTCTTTTTACATAAAACGACTAAATATCGAGTTTGGTAACGATCAAACAAAAATTGCGAGGACCTCATTTTCGTCATCTACTAGGTAGGATCCTACGATCGATGGACATTTGAAGAAAAATGTCGAAAATTCCGTCATAAGTACAACCTCAATAGCTGATTTTATTTAAGGGAAATCTGCTAAAAACGACGGCCACACCATGTTTAGCATTGTACCAATGAATAACAAACTTTGAAGAAACTATATATTTCAGCAAATTACTAGATGGGACCAATGTACAAAGTGATAAAACCGAAGTAAATATGATATTCCCTAATCTCTGGCTCCAGCTCTTATCTTAACGGTAACAAAGAGTCCATGAAGATGTTTTAATACTTATAGATATGGATATTAAAAATTTCCGCCACGCAGGAGCTGCGTAAACTAAGCAGATTTCCAATGTGCGTCATGTATTTGCATTTATCTCAAAACTTAAAAGCTCAATGAGAACAATATTTTTTATTTAGGCTTCAAATAATGTACTTCATAATATAACAGCTTATTGCTCATATGACATGAGCAGGAGTGGGGGTTTACTCAGGCTGAAAACTAATTAATGCAAATATCTCGGTTAATAACCAAGATAAAGAAAAAAACCGTACATATCAACAATTATAGAACATTAAATTTTCTATAAGATTGGTTTATACAATTTTCAATCTGACGAGATATTTGGAATTTTCGAAATTCCCCCTATAATCCCTCCCACCGTCCTTGGATTTTAGCCGTTAACGAACTCGATCCTCATTTTTACATATTGAGTTTGGTAACGAACAGACAACTTTCAAGAAACTATATATATTTCAGAAAATTACTAACTACTCAATGGGACTAATATGCAAACTGACAGAACCGATTTAAAAAAAAAAATGTTAATTATTGACGTCCACTAAGTGGTACTAAGGCTAATTGAGATGGTAAGCTATAGGTTACCACCCTTTCCTAGCCAGGGTTGGACTAAGGATGTTATTTAATGTGTTGGTCACAAGTTCATATTTTCCTAGTGAAAATGGGATTCAACACTGTAGGCTAATCGGACGCTCCAAATTAATTAAAAGAAAATTTCCTTAATTCTTAAAAATTTCATAAGCTATTGAGATCGTACTCATGATGGAAGCCATTGTTAAATGTCTTCAAATAGCCTGCCAATCTCTCAAGTAGAGGAGATTTCCCGCGTGAAGTTTAACAATAGATAAATCTACATTCTGGCAACACAACACCACCGTGAATAAATACAAACGATAATAAGAAACCTCCCGGCGGAAAGCATCTGAAATGTAAACAAACAGGTCTTCTTAGTGGAAAGTAAAACAGTTACTGTAATATATCTGAATATAACGTATTAATTTGATTGAAAACTATTTACTATATCTAGTTGTAATTTATAGTGAATCAGAATAATTTTCAAATTTAAGTAGACCAAAAACCTTAAGAAGGGGGGGGGTCACCAGAACATATTTACTTGTATCTCGTATAATAAATGTCTCTTGAAAACAATATTTGGTATTAAACTTCGAATGAAGTGGTTTATTACATGACCGAGTATTGTTTATGTAACACGAGTAGAAGTGGGGGTTTGCTGAAGGCTGAAAAGTGAAAAATGCAAATATCTCGGTTAATATTCAAGATAGGTAATAAGTGAATATAACAATATTTATAGTACATTTAATTTTCTGTAAGATTGGTTCTATACATTATTTTAAACCGACGCATAGTAACCGAGATATTTCGTAATTCTCCCCCTGGTCCGATTTCAACCATTAACGAACTAAACTGCTCCAAAATGAATAGGGATATTGGCTGTTTTGTGATATGTATGGGGCCTAGCATATTTTTTTTTATTATAAATATCATTAATATTTATTAGAAATTATTGTCTTTTTCCCCCATAAAAAAGAAATTTAATTAAGATCGATTTAATTAAAATTAATAGGATAAGAAAAAATAACCAATATCCCTATTCATTTTTGAGCAGTATAGATCTTTCTTTTTACATAAAACGACTATATCGAGTTTGGTAACGATTAAACAATAATTGCGACTGCTAGAGCGATAACCGACAAATGTATGTATACAGTTTTGAACGGACCTCATTTTCGTTATCTCCTGGGTAGGATCGTTGGACATTTGAAGAAAAATTTCGAAAATCGCGTCATGAGTACGACATTAATAGTTGATTTCCCTTAAGGGAAATCTGCTAAAAACTTTTTATTATGTTTATGAAATTTTTAAGTGTGTACGTACTCTTACTTATGTAAATATTTGTTTGATAACTCTCTAGATGCTTGATCGTAACTCATACTCGTTTCTCTTTGATTCATGTCTGTTTATTTTTGCTGTCATTGGATGTTCCGAAAGGGGGAAGGGATGATGACGTACGGTCTTATTTCCGTCGGCCGAACTGGGGGAGGATTCAACTCCGACCTTAGCCAATAGACAGAAAAACCACGTTCCCATTTCAGTTTACATATAGTCTTTGATCAAAACATTTTCCCCAACAACTCAAATATTAGCTGTTGCATGTTTTTTTTCCGTCCTTTAGTTAACTCCCAAAACTTTTCGATTTCCACACAAGATCACATGTAACACTAAACATCAAGTCATAATCATAAACTGAAGGCTAGGCCTTGTACTTGCAACCATTGTGTTATTTTGGCAGCTAATTTATTAATATTACTATATTCACCAAAGTCCATAAGATCTTTGATGTACCTTCAATTATATTGATAATGGAATCGTTGAGCATTAGGTAGATTTACTCACCTTTTAGCTGATTTCAGCTAGTTAGGTTGTACTCATGACGTGAATCTCGAAAAATTTATTCAAATGTCCATTGATCCTACCTAGGAGATGACGACAATGAGGTCCGTTCAAAATTGTGCATACATATATATAAAATTGTAACCTCTGTCTGTACACTGATTTTTTTCGCGAGATTTCATAGTATACCAAAGTATAAATGAGTTATACGTTAAAAACTACTGCGGAAGTGAACTATTTTATTTGGCACAAAAAACTCAACCGAACTAAACCAAATTCGGTATGTGTGTTAACACTAATGCCTTCCTTATAATAAGCCATACTAACATTTCTAGGGACGGGCAGGTGTAGGGGTTATAAGAGAGGCCTGAAATTAAAAATAGTGATATTTCGTTTCCTATTGGGGTTTCGGCAAATATGCACATAACAAAAGTTGTTTATTTTGTTATTTAGAGAAAGTAGCTCAACAATTCTTTTCAATATGAACTACCAGGTACCTCACCTGGAAAAATTAATTCAAATGTATGTTAATATTTTGTCCTTAATAATTCAAATCTATGCATAATGCACAGGAAACGGGAAATATGACAATAGGAAGGACAGTGAAGTCTTACATAAAAAATTAATTTTACTATTGACCGTAAATGCCAACAACGGGTATAAAACCTAAACACTGGGACGGGTAAATGTCAAAATAGTGTTCAAAGTAAAGCCTTGCCAAAAAAATACCATCACCATTCAGCCTCAAATCAATTCCCGTGCGAAGCCGGGTATCTGAGCTATATATATATATTTGTCTGTTACTGGTCACAATTTTTATCTTATCGTTGCCAAACTAGATATAGAACCGCTTTATGTAAAAAGAAAGATTAAGTTCGTGAACGGCTGAAATTAGATCTGGGCGTGGGGAAGGGGGTTAGATGGGGAGAATATTGAAAATCTGAAATAACTCCGTTACTACAACTCGTATAAAAAAAATGTATAGAACAAATCTTATAGCAAATTATAAATATTAAATACTATAAATATTGTTGTATGCCTTTATAGTCAATCTTGGATATTAATCGAGATATTTGGAATTTTTATTTTTCACCCTTCAGTAAACCCCAAATCCTACTCATGTCTAAAAAATACTCTGATATATATTGAACCACTTTATTTGAAGCTTAAATACCAAATATTGTTTTCAAAACACCTTTATTATACCAGATACATGGAAATAAGTTCTGTTGATCCTTTCCGTCTTTAGTTCTAGTATTACTAAAATTTCAGTGATTGAGATAAAAATTATTCTCATTCATTTTAAAATATAGTACTATATATAGTAAATAGATTTCAATAAAATTAATTTTTTATACTCAAAGAAATTTCAGTAATTTGTTTTTCTTGAGGAGGATATTTCTATCTATCTCTTCAGCTCTGAGAGGTTGACCCACCTGTTTAGTTACAGCTCAGAGGCATTCCGTTGGGATGTTATTAAAACTGAATGAAAAATGTCTCATAACCGTTTGTATTTATTAACTTAATATTCACGGTGGCATTGTGTTAGCGGTACGTAGAAATGTAAAACAATATTTAGCATACATTCAGTACTTCGTCTTTTAGCAGATTTCCCTTAAGGGAAATCAGCTATTGAGGTCGTACTCATGACGCGGTTTTCAAAATTTTTCTTCAAATGTTCATCGATCCTACCCAGGAGATGACGAAAATGAGGTCCATACTATAATTATTGTTATATACATTTATTCCCTATCTTGAATATTAACCCTAGTATTACCGACCTCTCCCAGGTCGCATGGATTACCAAGGGGGGGGGGGCTCCTCGAGCCCACAACCTTAAAAACCTTTTATTTTGGTTCTATAATTTTTTTAAAATTTTTATTTCTATTGGATTATGTTTAATGAACGTTTCTTATGACACCTGTGAAAAAAAAAAATAAAAAAAAAATTAAATACAAAAATAAAAATAAATTAAAAAAAAAAGTTTGGATGGGGAAAAAAGGATGACTTTAAATTAAATGTAATTTTATTCTACTGGAGGAACATATCTAAACATTGTTAGAATAAAAAGTTATCTATATCTAAGTTATTATAACATTATAATAGAATAATAATTTAAGAAAATCTAATTATCAGATTCGTAATGCAATTATCGGTGCTTTTGCACAATAATTTTTTTTCCGAGTGTTTATCCAGGATGAAGCATGGACTAACTGCACCTCTAGTTGGGAACAATCCAGAAAATCTTCTCTTTTCTAAAAAAGTACCTATCAGGAGCAATAATTATAACCATCTCAGTAATATATTTTTATATGAAAAAAAATTATATGGGGAGAATATATATTTTTTTTTGAGAAAAAAAATACTTGAGAAGGTTTGTGTATGTTAAAATTACATCAAAGTAATTATTATTTGAGCAATATAATTAATAACACTTGAATTACTAGTTAAAAGTAGTATTAAATATCAGTGGGCTCGAGGAGCCCCCCCCCTTGGTACTTAAGTGTATAACTACCCCTTGCATTACCAAGGGGGGCTCCTCGAGCCCCTTACGTCAAAAAAATTTTTTTTTCTCAACATAGAAATTTTTTTATTTAATTTTATTGTTATGCCCTCACTCTAGGATGTTTTTCTGAGGAATACATAAAATATCAAAAATATCCCATTAAAATTGGGTGATAGGGAACAAAAACAAAAAGTTGTGTGCTCAAGGAGCCCCCCCCCCCTTGGTAGTTCTAGGGTTAACCGAGATATTTGCATTTTTCAGTTTTTCAGCCACCAGCAAACCGCCACTTCTACTCATGTTACATAAACAATACTCTGCTAATAAATCACGTTATTCGAAGCTTAAATACTAAAAATTGTATTCAAGAGACCTTTATTATACGAGATACTAGCAAATATGTACTGGCGACACCCCCCCCCCCGTCTTAAGGTTTTGGACTACTAAAATTTGAATAATTGAGATAACAATTATTTTGAGTCATTATTAACTACAGTACTAGTACAGTAAATAGTTCTCAATAAAATTAAATAATATGTTATATTCTGATATATTTCAGTAATTGTTTCTTTTCCGGTGTGAGGCGGGCAGACCCGATTGTTTACATTTCTAACGCTTGCCGTCGGAAGGTTATTGAAATTGGAGGAAATATTTCTTATTTCCTTTTGTATTTATTCACGGTGCAATTGTACTACCAGTAACTAGATGTATCTATTACTAAACTTAACGAGGTAAATCTGATTTGTTTACGCAGCCCTGCGTGACGGACTTTTAATAGATTTGTATTTTCAAAAGTTAAGTATATATGGTTTTGACCCAGAATATAATACAAGAGTGTCCGAGCAGAATTATAATTTATTATCCATTAATCAATAAAACTTGTGTTAAATAAAGCGAGAGAGGAAATAAGTAAATACGAATTTAACTCTGGAGAAATAATTATTCAAATACCAATACTCTAATTAATAAATAATTATCTCTAATGGAAATTGCACCCCATATAATTGCATTTGCTCTTCTAAATTACCTTAAATTAACCATTATGACATTTACACGAGTAGAATGGAAATGATTCAGAATTTAGTTTAAATTGTTGCCAATTAGAAATAACACAAACATTACAAGCAAACATCAGGCTATTTATATAATGTATTTATATGTTTAAACCATGCACTTTATATTTTTATTATGCTGTTTATACTTAAACTACTTCTTAGAGAAAAAGTTCGTCACGCAGGGCTGCGTAAACTAAGCAGATTTCCCAAGGGAAGGTTAACTACAGATAAATAAATCAACATACTGGCAACACCACCGCGAATGTTAAAGGGAATAAATAAAAACGGTAATAAGAAATCATTCAGGCAATTTACGAGTTGTGTTGAATAGATAGAAATATTCTTGAACGAAAAGATGAACAATTAATGAAATATATCTGAATATAACATATTAAAATTATAAAACTATTTAGTGTAGCTAGTAATTTGAAATGAATCAGAATAATTTCTATTACTCAGATTTTCGTAATACAAAAACAAAAGAAGGGGGGAGGGTCAACAAAACTTATTTGTTTATATCTCGTATAATAAAGCTTTCTTGAAAACAATATTTGGTATTTATCCTTGCAATGAAGTGGTTCATGATATAACTGCTTCTTATTAATATGACACTAGTGGAACTGGGGGTTTCCTGAAAGCATAAAACTATAAAATCCAAATATCTCGGTTAATGCTCATTAAAAAATACGTATAAAACAATATTTACAGTAAATTTAATTTCCAATAAGATTGTTTCAAAGAATTTTTCGATCCGACATATAGTAACAAAGATATTTCGAATTTTCGAAATTCCTCCCCCTAAACCTCCCCAATACCCTGGCCCGATTTCATCCGGTAACGAACTTGATCTTTCTTATTTCATAAAACGACTAAATATAGAGTTTGGTAACGATTAAACAATAATTACGAACGCTAGAGCGATAACAGACAAATATTATATGTATATACACACACATATATATATACACACACACACACAACCACACATATATATATATATATATAATTTTGAACGGACCTCATTTTCGTCATCTCCTTGGTAGAATCGACGGACATTTGAAGAAAAATTTCGAAAATCACGTCATGAGTACGACCCATTAGCTGATTTACCTTGAGGGAAATCTGCTAAAATAAGTGATCTCAGATTCGTGAAATGGAATAGGAAAGTATTTGTAGTAAAGAAAATTCTAAATTTTATTATTAATAATGTGTAAGGTGCTAAGCATTCTTGAGACAACAATTAAAAAATATGAGGAATTATAAATTAATAACTATCACTAGAAGGCAGAGGTTCCGATTTTACAAGGAAAAAAAAGTCCGTCACGCAGGGGTTGCGTAATTAAGCACATTTCCAAAGAGAAGTTTTAGAATAGATACATCTACATTCCGCTAACACTTAATACCACCATGAATATTAAGTTAATAAATACAAACGGTAATGAGAAATCTTTCTGTCCAACGGAAAGTGTCTGAGTTGTAAACGAACAGGTCGGCCAACCTCTCAGAGCTGAAGAGATAGATAATAATATCCATCACCTGAAAGAAAAACAATTACTGAAGTCTCTCTGAATATAAAAAATTAATTTTATTATTTGGTTTTTATGATATTTTTTCCGAGCAATGGTAAATTCGTAAACTGGAGGAAGTTCAGTTGTGGTTGGTAATGAACCCGTTTTCGCTATATACTGAAAGTGTTAATCTTTACTTTTATGTAAACTGTTTAGATATAGAGTTTGATAAAACCATACAAAAATAGCAGTAGCCAGGTATATCATATATTTATTTTTCAAAACTTAATCCTAAATAAAACTTTAATCGCAGATGTCTCTTAAGTATGTAGGCAAAAATGCCAGGTTCATGCTAGTTTAAATAATACCACATAATGTTACAAAACAAAATGTCAACCACTTTTCTATACGTCTAGAAAATACTTCTCACGAAATTAATTCCCATTCCATTGTTTATTTCCTTTTCAATTTAGAACAAATAGATACACATTTAGATCAAATATGATTTCCGGGTATATTACTGTTCTGAAGTGAAATTTCCATGTATTAAAGGGACGGGAGATATTTCAGCACATTTCCTAAATGCTAATGACATGAGGAAAATATATATTTCTCCGAATTCCAATAACAATAGGCCACAGTCTCAAAATTCTACAAGTTATTTACTGAAAATTCTGAAGTGTTTACTGTTATATTAAAGAAAAATTATCTATTTCTTGTCAGAAAAAGACAAATGTTAACATACTTAACCCTGCACCCCCGATTCCTAAGAATATTGTGTAAGTCCTTTTAACTCCAGCTGTTCGACATGTCTGATCCTGTACCTTCCTGTCCTGACAAGATGTTCATAACAGAGGGCCTGTCAAACCTTTCATAGGAAACATATATAGTGCTTTTGGGGTCACAGGCAACCCACGTTGTGGTTAACGTAACATTTTTACTTTTACAATTTGTAATGTCGGGAAATAAAATATTTAATACGGAAGATGAAATTCGCACAGAACTTCTTCGGCAAATTGAAGAAGAAAAATTGAGACATTCTTCTGCTGATGAAAGTACTGATGATGAATTAAATGACGGACATGTAAGTGAAGATGATGATGGACAGTTAGAAGAAGATAGAATTGAAGATGTTTTTGATGCTTCTGATATAGAAGCATCCAGTGATAGTGACATTGAACAAGAAAAGTGATGTATGGGAGAAACGGACTGAAAACCATTTTCATCAAAGAACACCCGTACGGCTCAAAAAAACATCGTGTTGAAGTTGCCTGGCGCAAAAAGGGAAGCCGTCAAAGAAACGTCTGTAAGATGTTTCATTTATTTATGACTGAAGAAATTATAAATGAAATTATTCTTCATACTAACAGTGAAATAGACAAACAAAGGGCAAATTTTTCATCTGATCAGAGGTACCTTCAACATGTTGATTTTATTGAAATGGAAGCACTTTTTGGAGTTTTATTTTTATCTGGAGTTTTGAAATCATCTGGGTTGTCCACTACGGAATTTTGGGACAAAAAGTATGGACCTCCAATTATACATTGTATAATGTCTAAGAATAGATTTGATTTCCTCATCAATACATTACGCTTTGATGATAAAATAGCTCGTGCTGAAAGAAGAACACATGACAAATTTGCTGCCTTTCGGGAAGTATGGAATATATTTATAAGTAATGGCCAGAACAACTATACTCCGTCTGCATACGTGACTGTCGATGAAACCTTGTTAGGTTTCCGGGGTAGGTGTCCATTTAAAGTCTATTTGCCTAATAAACCCGACAAATATGGGCTGAAAATTTTTTCAATTTGCGATGCTAAGACATTTTATTTTTTTGGAGGAATTCCTTATGTCGGGAAAGAAGAAAGAAAAAATCCAAATATTTTTCTCCCCACACAATATGTTTTAGATCTAACAAAACCAATCCACAACACAAACCGGAACGTTTACCAACGTGGACAATTGGTTTACATCGATTGAACTTGCAGAAGAGCTGGCAAAACAAAATTGACACTGGTAGGTACACTAAGAAAGAATAAACTCGGAATACCTCAACCCTTATTGCAGACCAAATCGAAACCACCAAACACAACTACGTTTGCATATCAACAAGACAAGATGATGGTATCATTTGTCCCCAAAAAGGACAAAAATGTGTTGTTGCTGTCTTCTTTCCACACTACAGGGGAACTGGCTGAAAATTCCGAGAAACCGGAAATCATTGCTTTCTACAACAGGACCAAAGTAGGAGTAGATGTTTTTGACCAATTGTGTCATCTAAAAACAACCTCAAGAAAAACAAGGCGTTGGCCCATGAGGTACTTTTATGGAATGTTAGATGCAATTGGCATAAATTCCTATGTAATCTTGCGCCACAATGGAATGAAAAAATCAAGAACGAACTTTTTGAAAGAACTAGGAGAAGGTTTGGCAGAAGCCCACATAAAAAGAAGACAAGAAAATGCACATTTACCATGTGATATAAGAAGGCTAATTAGGGAGGTGCTTGGGAGCCGCCACCTCAACCAATCCCAAAGCCAGCTGGGAAACGTCCTGGAAGATGCAATGACTGTGGTCGAAACAAGGACCGGAAAGGTATAACAAGTTGTGTTAATTGTTATAAAAGTTTATGTGCCGAACACAGACAAAGTATTTGTTCGAATTGTGTAGATTATTAACTTTTTTTTTTAACCACACTTTTCTATTCACATTTTCAATGCACCATATATTTTTTAATTATTTTTTCACCAACAAATTTGTATGTTTCCTGCATTCTACTATTACTAAAGAAAACGTAATGTAATGTAATTTGAGAAAAAACTTTAATGTAAGTTTTGGTTTCTATGTACAAATACATATAACCTCAATTTGTGATACTATGATGTTTAATTTTTCAAACGCCCATTTATCATTTAACTTTAATATTTTTAATATAAATAGTTAGTTTACGACTAGTAGTTATAGAAAATAGCAATATAAACAATTAACATTACAAATTAAATAGCAATATGAATAATATTATATGGGGTCACATATGACCCACGTAGTCAAACGTGCAACAAATATCTCACGTTGTGAGTGCAGGGTTAAAAAAGGAAACTTAATTTTTCTGACCCGAGAAACATTAGGAGTTTCCCATTGAATGATATTTGCCAAAACAGTCACTCAGTTCAGAAATCCAGCATACCTACTACCATCTGATATGATTCAACAGATACACAGTCAGATATTTAGGCACTGACAATTAAAAACGAATCAGAATATATTTTATTCTTAAGATAAACAAAACTGGTTGAGATAAATCGAAAAGTAAATATGATATTCCCTAATCTCTGGCTCCAGCCCTTATCTTAACGGCAACGGAGAGTAATATTTACGGATATGGATATTAAAAAATATAAGAACAATAAAAGCATTATCGCAGATCAAAAATAATTCATCGTGATTCCATAAAGCCTGATATATGAAGATTTTTGGACCTGATATATGACAGCGATCTAGATTTACATACTGAGGTTTGATTCGGTCACACGTAGAATTCTCGTTTCTGTAATATATTAGTTCCTTAAAATGCCTTACAGTATTTAGAAATATGTTCCGATAAAAGAACTCGTGACGCAGATGCTGCGCAAACTAAGTGGATTTCTCACAATCTGGAATATAGATACGTTGATGATCTCATATCATCATCTATTCTTCTCCCCGTAGTAAGAGTCTAATGTAATTGGAGTTTAAAATGTTAGTTGGATTTGAGATATTGAGTGACTGAGGTACATAAAAGAAAAGTTAAATGAGTAGCAGCCATGGTTAACCATATATAGATTCAAATACATATAACTTCGTTAATATAGACTTAGTAATTGTGTTTGTACCACTTTTTAGCAGATTTCCCTTAAGGGAAATCAGCTATTGAGGTCGTACTCATGACGCGATTTTCGAAAAATTTCTTCAAATGTCCATCGATGCTACCCAGGAGATGACGAAAATGAGGTCCGTTCAAAACTATATATATATATATATATATATATATATATATATATATATATATATATATATATATATATGTCTGTTAAAACTCTAGCGGTCGCAATTTTTGTTTAATCGTCACTAAACTCGGTATTTAATCGTTTCATGTAAAAAGGAAGATCAGGTTCGTTAACGGCTGAAATCGGACCAGTGGGAGGGAGGGTTTAGAGGGGGCATTTTCAAGAATTCGAAATATCTCCGTTATTATGGATCGGATCGAAACATTGTATAGAACCAATCTAATTGCAAATTAAATTTACTATAGATATTGTTATATACATTTATTCTCTATCTTGAATATTAACCGAGATATTTGCATTTTATTTATGAAGTCTGTGGTCGGGTATAGTTCGGATTAGATCGGCCATTTTCGTCAGTACTCGGCTCAGGTGGAAGCTTCTTCTAACCTTACCTGTCGTTTCGTCCTTACCTTCAATCTTTAGTTCTTGTACTACTAAAAAAAAATATAATTCATAAATGTTCCTTGTTGTTGAAATAGTGTGTGTGTGTGTGTGTGTGTGTGTGTGTGTGTGAGAGAGAGAGAGAGAGAGAGAGAGAGAGAGAGGGAGAGAGAAAGAGGGAGAGAGAAAGAGAGAGAGAGAGAGAGAGAGAGAGAGAGAGAGAGAGAGAGAGAGAGAGAGAGAGAGAGAGAGAGAGAGAGAGAGAGAGAGAGAGAGAGAGAGAGAGAGAGAGCTGGTAAATCTGTGCTCCACGATAGATGTATAGAGGAGTAAGACGGTAGGAGACAAAATGGCCAAGCCCCTGACCGCTGAATAGTGACCAGCCATCTCTCCACGCTCCACTGCCTCTACAAATTACCCTCACACTTTTATTTACACATTTCACCTCACTCACTTTATCCATCAGCCTTTTACTAACTCACTTTCCTTCTCTAGTCCTACACCATCTAGAAAACGTTCCCTCAACTCGTCTTGAAACTTCAGAGCTCCAGATAGGCATAAAAAATGATTAATAATATCCGTCAAATAAACTGAGCAGTTTTTTATAATGCTGTTAGTGACATCTCACGTTTCTTAGTTAGAGAAAATTTTATAGACATTCATCAAATATTGATATAGTTTATATCGAATACTTACCCCCGAAATAGATAAGGTTTCCCGAGTAAATATAAATGTCGAATTAACTTACGAAAAAAATCATTCAGTTCTTTTCACCACGTAACAGAAATGTTCTGTAGCACGAAGAAAATCTGTATAGTCCTAGAGATTTAATAAACCTTAAGTAAAATGTGGCAATTGGACGAATTGAATGCAACGTATAAAGCAAAGTAGTATTTGATTAACGCAGCTTCTACTAATCCTCCAGTTATCGCGAATTTGTTTTACGCCTGAGGCATGAAATGGCTATTGGAAGAACATTGACAAAATTATTAGTCATTAGGTCAAAAAAAGTTAGTTTCCCGTCAAAAAATGGCTATTGCATCTTTAGATCTTTTATCATATGTTTTAGAATAAGGTGGTTTTACCAATCATTCTGCTTTTAAAAAAATCAAAACAAACATTTTTCTCAACATTCATAAATGTAAATGCCATGACGATATTCTAAACACAACTTGTTTTTTACATTCTTTTTTTTCTCGATAAAACCAATTCTAACGAAGATATTGATGAATGTGTTGTTTTCAAGTCGAAGTAACCCCCCCCCACATATATTAGAAAATTCGGATTCTCATATAGCATATGATGTACCTTGTAATATTTGACTCACAAATATTAAATTTCATGAAATTCCTCCTAGTCGTTTTTATGTGGTTGAGTATCAAACGGCAGGACAAACAGACAAGAATTCCTATTTTGATGACATTGTTCTTATAAAGTACTGAAATGTGAATCAATTTGATTCCCACCGAATTTAAGTAAAAAATCAAACAAATCTTAAAGTTTATATATATATATATATATATATATATATATATATATATTGTTTTACAAGCCCTTCGGCCTTACCCGCTAAGGGATTGTAAATATTTTAAGAGAGGTGCTGATTCATGTAGGTTTTGTATGTGTGATTTGATTCCGGAGGACCATGATTTATAAAACGGTTGTTACCATTAATAGTATATTGGATAATTACAAGATATGGTGGGATGGGCTATTGCAGGGCATATGTGTGTTAGTGAGTTAGTATATACATTACTTCAAGGGATACTGTTGATATGGTGATACTGCCCTGGATGCTGCTATGGTGTTCTCCCTCTTCCTCCTCAGCCTGTCTTCTTTATCTCTTGCACTTTTAACCCAAGGATGCCCTCTCAGGTAGTATTTACCAAGTAGGCTGTAGAGTTCAGCACTCTCCAGGGGACATCCTTGGTTGGTCTAGTTGCTAACAGATGGGGCTGGTATAGTTTATTGCCGCTTCAATTTTAAATTGAATATATATATATATATATATATATATATATATATATATATATATATATATATATATATATATACTAGCTCAGATACCCGGCTTCGCCCGGGAATTCATTTGAGGCTGGATGGTGATGGTATTTTATTGGCAAGGCTTTACTTTGCACAATATTTTGAGATTTACTCTTCCCAGTGTTTAGGGTTAATACCCGTCGTTTCTGTGGATTTGTTAATAATAAAATAAATTTTTTATGTAAGACTTCACTGTCCTCCATATTGTCATATTTCCCGTTTCCTGTGCATTATGCATATATTTAAATTATTAAGGACAACATATTATAATAATATATTATAATTTGAATTAATTTTTCCAGGTGAGGTACCTGGTAGTTCATATTGAAAAGAATTGTTGAGAAAATTTCTCTAAATAACAAAATAAACAACTTTTGTTGTGCTTATTTGTCGAAACCCCAATAGGAAACGAAATATCACAATTTTTAATTTAACGCCTCCCTTATATCCCCCATTCCTTCCCGCCCCTAGAAATGTTAGTATGGCTTATTATAAGGAAGGCGTTAGTGCTAATACACAAACTGAGTGTTTTATTTAGTTCGGTTGAGTCTTTTGTGCTAAATAAAATTGTTGACTTCCGCAGTACTTTTTAACTCATTTATACTTAGGTATACGGCAAAAGCGTATATAACAAACGTTACTCCAAATAACAAAATAAACAACTTTTGTTATGTGCATAATTGTCGAAAATGCATCAGAAAATGAAATATTGCTATTTTTAATTTCAGCCCTCCCCTATAACCCCCACTCCTGTTCGTCTTAGAGAATATAAACATAGCCTAAATTCTAAGTTGGATTAGTAGTAATATACATACCAAGTTTCATAAACTTCGGTTCAGCCGTTTATGCGTGAAAAGGTAACAAAGAAACAAACAAACAGACACCAAAGAAACAAAATGCAGTTATGGTGTCTATGACATGTGAAACGAAAAGTTATCGTGAAATTTCGCGAAAAAAAAATCAATGTTCAGACAGAGGTTACAATTTTATATATATATATATATATATATATATATATATATATATAGAGAGAGAGAGAGAGAGAGAGAGAGAGAGTAGAGAGAGTATATGTATAGTAGTTTTTAGAGTTATACCTGCTCTAAAAATTATAACGGGAATCAACAATTTTATTTGGTACCAAAAACTCAACCGAACTAAACAAAACTCCGTATGTGAATTAGCTTCATGATAATAAGTTGTGCCATTATTTCTAGGGACTAGCAGGAGTGGGGGGTTGTAGGGAGGCCTGAAATTAAAAATAGCGATACTTCGTTCTCTATTGGTTTTTCGGGAATTATGTACATAACAAAAGCTGTTAATTTTGTTATTTAAAATAACATTTGTTATATTCACTTTTGTTTTATAACTAAGTATAAACGAGATATACACTAAATAAAGTCCGTCACGCAGGGGCTGCGTAAACTAAGCAGATTTCCCACGTGAAGTTTTACAATAGAGAAATTTGCCTAGTAACAGCTGTAGCAGTAAGTAACCTCTAAACCTATTCACGAGAGGGACGAATAATTACAAAAACGGCCGCCAGAGCTCACGGCGGAAAGTCCGAACATAGCCACTGCTGCCGAGCACATGCAGAATACAAATGCAAATATCTCAGTTAATATTCAAGATAGAGAATAAATGTATATAACAATATTTATAGTAAATTTAATTTCCAATAAGATTAATTTTATAATATTTTTCGATCCGACGTATAGTAACGGAGATATTTTGAATTTTCAAAAATCCTCCCCTCTAAACCCCCCCCTCCCACTGGTCCGATTTCAGCCATTAACGAACTTGATCTCTCGTTTTACGTAAAACGCTTAAATATGAAGTTTGGTAACGATTAAACAAAAATTGCGACCACTACAGCGTTAACAGACAAATATATATATATATATCCCATATTTATTTATAGCTGGTGGTGAGGGTGATGAATGGTTAATCACAAAAACTTTTTTATGGCTCCTCACAATTTTATTTCTTATAAACGCTGAGCGCTTTCGGGGACTAAATCCCCATCCTCAGAGCTACAAAACAATGTAACACCATAATTAGGAGTCTAAAAATCAGTTGTTAAAAATGTTTACATAATTGGTCATATAACAAAAACGTCTATAACATTATAAAATTTTTTACAATAATAACACCTATATTCAAAAACATATTTACAATTAAAATATAACAAATTAATAATTACTATATAAACATTAAAATAATATTATAAGCAAAAATTACCGTCAGAGCGTAGGGCGATCCTATAGACTTGCTACCAGGCTAAACCCTGCCGATGCACTGAGGCCAAGGGGATCATTCCAAGCCGCTAGGGAGGGGGCTGAGACAAGTCTGGACATGAGAGATGCGTTTGTGTCAGTCTGCACATTTACATTGTCTTTATTTATGGCTTTTTCAAGTTTTATTTCAATAGCCTCAACCATGTCCAACAGATAACCTTTAACGTCGCTATGAATTAATTTTATCCGGTGGTCTCCAGCATGGTGGTTGTGCTCCTTGCAGTGTGCATAAAACTCTGAGCCTGCTCTCATGTGTTCCTTAGCCCTAATCCTTACTTTCCTCTCTGTCCTCCCAACGTAGCTGGCTTCACACATCCCACACTTCATCATGTACACCCCTGATCTGTCTCCTAGAGGAGTAGCATCCTTGATTTTAGAAATAAAATTCTGAAGTGACGCCCTCTTTCTGTAGGCTATTCTAATGCCCTGCCTGTTTAGTTTCCTTCCCAGGATTTCTGATAGCCTGCCCAAATATGGCAATATTCCCCAGGATTTAACTTCTTCCCCTCCACCCCTAAAAGTCTCCCTCATCAATTTTTTAGAAACCCTCCTGTCATATATTTTCCTTATAAATTCCCGACTGTGGCCATTCCGTTCTCCTAAGTGGTAAATATGGCATAATTCTTTTTGGTAATTTTCATCGTCCATTGGAACAGATAGGAGCCTGTCAATGAGATATATGAATGGGGTTTCTTTTACTCTAGGGTGTTGGAAAGACATTTGGTTTATACTTATGTCCGTGCATGTGGGCTTTCTATAAATTGAAAACTTAACTCCCTCTCCGCTCCTATAAATGTTTAGGTCCAGGAAGGTTATTTTTCCTGCCTCCTCTTGGTCCAAAGTAAATTTTATGTTGGGATGTTGCGCATTTAGGTAGTTGTGCATCCTTTGCAAGTCTTCAGTTGAACCATCAAAAATACAGAAAGTGTCATCGACGTAACGTGCCCAGAATTTAATTTTGCTTTTAAAGGGGTTTCTGTCCGACATTATAAAACAGTGTTCGAACCAATTCATGAATATATCGGCCGCTAGGGGGCTGATCGGATTTCCCATAGCAAGACCTTTCTGTTTATAATATTTGCCTTCGAACAGACAGTAGCCCTGCGAAAGTATAATCTTTATTACATTCGAAATTTCCAAGGAAATTATAGGGTCACATTTTTTATAATATAGCGCCTTATCAAAAAGCGACCACGCTTCCTGGGGGGGGGTATGTTTGAATACATATTTACTATGTCAAAGGACACCATAATGCACGTTTTGCTTAAATGTAATTTACCTAATTTTTCTATAAGTTGAGAACTGTTGTTAATAGTGAATGCTGGCTTAAAATTTGTAATTTTATTAAACTCAAAAATGATTCTTTTGGCAAGCAGTTCTGTAGGTGATCCTACATTTGAAACGATGGGCCGCAGAGGATATCCCTGTTTATGTACTTTTACAACACAATATAATTTGGGAGGCAGGGGATTTTTATTAATGAGGCCACTACGCTCCTCCGGTTTAAACAATACATTACAATTAAATATTGCCTCTTTCACCTTTTTATTGAATGTATTAGTATGATCCACTTCCAGCTCTTCACATTTTTCATCAATTAACAATGAATAAGTTTTATTCAGATAAGTATCCTTTTTCATTATCACAGCAGCCTGGCTTTTATCTGCTTTTATGATTAAAAGATCATTTAATTTTAATTTGTGATTAATTCCTTTAATAATTTTATGCTCAGAGTTGGAAGTGGATTGACGAGCTACCTTATTTCTTATAAATCTATTTATGACTGTTGCACATTCGCCTTTTATAACATAAAAGAAATATATAATTAACAAGACTGCCAGGCTGCTGTGATAATGAAAAAGGATACTTATCTGAATAAAACTTATTCATTGTTAATTGATGAAAAATGTGAAGAGCTGGAAGTGGATCCTACTAATACATTCAATAAAAAGGTGAAAGAGGCAATATTTAATTGTAATGTATTGTTTAAACCGGAGGAGCGTAGTGGCCTCATTAATAAAAATCCCCTGCCTCCCAAATTATATTGTGTTGTAAAAGTACATAAACAGGGATATCCTCTGCGGCCCATCGTTTCAAATGTAGGATCACCTACAGAACTGCTTGCCAAAAGAATCATTTTTGAGTTTAATAAAATTACAAATTTTAAGCCAGCATTCACTATTAACAACAGTTCTCAACTTATAGAAAAATTAGGTAAATTACATTTAAGCAAAACGTGCATTATGGTGTCCTTTGACATAGTAAATATGTATTCAAACATACCCCCCCCCCAGGAAGCGTGGTCGCTTTTTGATAAGGCGCTATATTATAAAAAATGTGACCCTATAATTTCCTTGGAAATTTCGAATGTAATAAAGATTATACTTTCGCAGGGCTACTGTCTGTTCGAAGGCAAATATTATAAACAGAAAGGTCTTGCTATGGGAAATCCGATCAGCCCCCTAGCGGCCGATATATTCATGAATTGGTTCGAACACTGTTTTATAATGTCGGACAGAAACCCCTTTAAAAGCAAAATTAAATTCTGGGCACGTTACGTCGATGACACTTTCTGTATTTTTGATGGTTCAACTGAAGACTTGCAAAGGATGCACAACTACCTAAATGCGCAACATCCCAACATAAAATTTACTTTGGACCAAGAGGAGGCAGGAAAAATAACCTTCCTGGACCTAAACATTTATAGGAGCGGAGAGGGAGTTAAGTTTTCAATTTATAGAAAGCCCACATGCACGGACATAAGTATAAACCAAATGTCTTTCCAACACCCTAGAGTAAAAGAAACCCCATTCATATATCTCATTGACAGGCTCCTATCTGTTCCAATGGACGATGAAAATTACCAAAAAGAATTATGCCATATTTACCACTTAGGAGAACGGAATGGCCACAGTCGGGAATTTATAAGGAAAATATATGACAGGAGGGTTTCTAAAAAATTGATGAGGGAGACTTTTAGGGGTGGAGGGGAAGAAGTTAAATCCTGGGGAATATTGCCATATTTGGGCAGGCTATCAGAAATCCTGGGAAGGAAACTAAACAGGCAGGGCATTAGAATAGCCTACAGAAAGAGGGCGTCACTTCAGAATTTTATTTCTAAAATCAAGGATGCTACTCCTCTAGGTGACAGATCAGGAGTGTACATGATGAAGTGTGGGATGTGTGAAGCCAGCTACGTTGGGAGGACAGAGAGGAAAGTAAGGATTAGGGCTAAGGAACACATGAGAGCAGGCTCAGAGTTTTATGCACACTGCAAGGAGCACAACCACCATGCTGGAGACCACCGGATAAAATTAATTCATAGCGACGTTAAAGGTTATCTGTTGGACATGGTTGAGGCTATTGAAATAAAACTTGAAAAAGCCATAAATAAAGACAATGTAAATGTGCAGACTGACACAAACGCATCTCTCATGTCCAGACTTGTCTCAGCCCCCTCCCTAGCGGCTTGGAATGATCCCCTTGGCCTCAGTGCATCGGCAGGGTTTAGCCTGGTAGCAAGTCTATAGGATCGCCCTACGCTCTGACGGTAATTTTTGCTTATAATATTATTTTAATGTTTATATAGTAATTATTAATTTGTTATATTTTAATTGTAAATATGTTTTTGAATATAGGTGTTATTATTGTAAAAAATTTTATAATGTTATAGACGTTTTTGTTATATGACCAATTATGTAAACATTTTTAACAACTGATTTTTAGACTCCTAATTATGGTGTTACATTGTTTTGTAGCTCTGAGGATGGGGATTTAGTCCCCGAAAGCGCTCAGCGTTTATAAGAAATAAAATTGTGAGGAGCCATAAAAAAGTTTTTGTGATTAACCATATATATATATAGATATATATATATAATTTTGAACGGACCTCATTTTCGTCATCTCCTGGGTAGGATCGATGGACATTTGAGGAAATTTTTCAAAACTCGCGTCATGAGTACGACCTCAATAGCTGATTTACCTTAAGGGAAATCTGCTAAAAGCAAAGCGGGAGCCGACAGTTTTATTGGGCTCTAACAATTAAACGGAACTTAACAAAACTCGGTATGTGTGTTAGCACTAACTCCTCCATGATAATAAGCGGTACCAACATATATAGCGAGAAGCTGGAGTTTGGGTTGTATGGGAGGCCTGAAATTAAAAATAGTGATATTTCGTTTTCTATTGGTTTTTCGGCAAATATGTACATGACAAAAGTTGTTTATTTTGTTATTTAGAGTAACTTTTGTTATATTCACTTTTATCGTATACCAAGTATAAACGAGATATACACTGAAAAATAAAACGGTAGCCGACAATTGTATTTGGCACTAACGATTGAACCGAACTTAACAAAAATCGGTATGTGAATTAGCATTAATTCTTAAAAGATTATAAGGTATATTAAATTTTTTAGGTTCAAACGGGAGGGGGGTTATAAGAGAAGCCTGAATAAAAATTCGGGATATTACATTTTCTCTTCGGTTATCAGTCACTATTGGTCTTTGTACCGTGTCAAGGGAAAGGAAGTTTAAATCAAACATAGTTTGGAGGACAGAATACTTTCTATGATTATAATTATATATATAATATATATATATATATATATATATATATATATATATATATAACAAAACTACATGCACAGGAGACGGGAAATATAAAAATATTGTGGACAGTGAAGCCTTACATGACAAATAATTTTATTATTAACAAATCCACAGCAACGACGGGGATACGTCGGGAAATGTTAAAATATTGTGGAAAATATAGGCTTGCCTAAAAAAATACCATCATCATTAAACCTCAAATGAATTCCCGAGCGAAGCCGGGTACCTTAGCTAGTATGTATATGTGTGTAAATATATATATATATATATATATATATATATATATATATATGTGTGTGTGTGTGTGTGTGTGTGTGTGTGTGTAACAGACCAATCTCATAGCCGAGAGAGAAGAGAAGAGAGCCAACCTATTAAGAACAAACAGGCGGTTCTTCTGGAGACATAAATTACTCACAAGAGACAAGGAGGCGGATGCTTTGATTCATAAAAACCACCTTGCAAGGCGGGAAGTGCATTTTTTGCCGGGCTCAAAAGACAGCGAGAGAGAGGCCCATTGCAGATGGATATGCACACAGCTGTTCAATCCACTGCCAACTCCAGTCTAGCACTGATCTCATTAGCAAGAAAAGTAAATGACCTACAGTATCATTGTGACTCACATCAAAAATATTTAACTCAATTAACAATTTACATGAATTAAAAAGGGGCGAGCTCAAATTAGCCATGTGAGTTAAAGCGTTCGCGTTAATCTAACTTGGTAAAACCAGAGAGGAGAGTTCGATTCCCTCCTGGACAAACCAATTTATTTGGGAACGATCTCTTAAAATGAATTCTTAACGCCACCTTGCCTAGACAAGGGTGGTAACCCATGGATAGCCCGTGCCAATTAGTAACAAAAAGTGGAAGCTAAAAAATAATAATTAAAAATAAACAAAATTTAACTTTACAACACAACACATTGTCTCCCATCACCCTTACGATCATCTATTATCCCCAATAAAGTACACCAATTTTATCAGGATTTTGTTTAAGAGAAGATACGTTTTAAGGTTGATGACATCGGAATTTTCGAACTTTGTTTCCAAATACTCATCGTTTCTGAAACGAATGAATCTTACAAATTTATTTTAAACTAACAATAGCAACCACAAACATTGACATAGATTTGAAGAACCTTACACATAATTATTATTAATATTTATTAACGCCCGCTTTTTGCTACTAAGACTAATTGGGGTGGGTTATCTACAGATTACCACCCTTTTCTAGCCGGGTGGGACTAAGGACTTTTATGCGTGACGGACTTTTATTTCATGAGTTCTTCAATATATAAATTCATATTGTCCAGGCAGGACTAAAACTCACCATTCTAGGTTTACCATGGGAGATTAAGGCCAAGCTTTAACTCGCATGGCCAGCCTGACTACCATACATTTAATTAAAACCTAAAATAATGTTTCTGACTAAAAGTAATTTTATAAAAACTTTTCATACTAAATGACAAGTATCATAAATTAACAAGACATAAATAAATCTATAGAGCGGCGAGTTCGATTCCTGCCCGGGCAAAAGGAATTTATTTCGTGCTCATTAAATAAAATCCTTAGTCTTACTTAGGCTAGAAATTGGTGGTAACCAACAGATAGCCCGTCCCAATTAGTCATAGTAGAAAAAAAGAGGACGTTAATAAATAATAATAATAATGAATAAATCTAGAATTGTACTTCTTTAATTTACTTTAAGGATTGCTTATGATTATAATATAAACTATGCCTTCTGCACAGAAATCTCTAGAATAAGGTAAAGAATACAAATTTATTTATTTTATCAATATTTATCTTTCTTGTTCCTCCAATAGAGGATTAATTAGACGCTCAAAGAGGCAGAAAAGACCTGTCACTTTGTATTATAGACGGAACTTAAATATCGAAGTGGTCTTGACCGACTAGAAAAAAATGGTTTTCTGAATCTGAAGGACCAGGAAATTTATTTTGATATCTCTTTATATCCCTTTGAGTTTGCAGTGTATACCCTTGTTGACACAGTTATGTAACCCTAACAGCAGTTGTTCAGTTTCAAAGAAAATAGCGCCCAAAGAATTTAATGAGCTTCATGTTCGGGTTATAGTTGGCTCATAATGACTTGCTTTCAATATTATATTTAAAAAGCCCTCCCACTGAAGTCATCATCATCTTAAAGCTAGGCCTTTTAGTTACAAACACTGTGTCCTTTCAGAAGCTGCTCCTTTCATATTACTATACCCACTGAAATTCATAAGATGCTTCATGTCTTCAAAATAGGATTTTCATTCACATATACTTAATTTGTGGTGAAGTCCTTGTGCTTTACGTTATGCCCAAGAAGTTTCACTCTCCTTTTTTCCATGGCCTTTGCTCCCATTTATCGCATATAGAACCTCCATGTTGGATTTTTTTTTTTGTAGTCCAACTTGTTCAAGAGATTCCACGCCAGATTCACATTTCCAACGCTTCCAATCTATTATATTCCTTTTTTTTTGGAGTTCCCAACTTTTGCTCCCGTAAAGCAGTACACCCCATATGAAACACAGCAAAAAGTTTTTGGTAACCATGTTTATATGATTCTTATTTAAAATATTTCTTTTGTATTGAAAGGCTTGTTTAGAAAGTGAAATTCTCCTATTGACTTCAACTTTATTATTCATTCAACTCTACTGAATCATTGTTTTCAGTGATGCTGCTCCCTAGGTGATAAAGCTCCTTCAGTTTTTCAAGCACAATGTTTCCAATTCTAATGTTTTATTATTCTTTGGCTTTCTTTCTTCTCTACAACAAAACCTTTGATTTACATGCATTGATCTTGAGTTTAAACTGATCTAGGATGTCCTTAAGGACTTGCAGCGTTCTATTCATCTCTACTTCAGACTATGCCATCAGTACAATGTCATCTGATGCAACAAATGGATTCACCGTTAATTCCTTACCCGATGAAGTTACAAACTCTAAAGCTCATAACTAACTATTTTATAGCAGTCGCTTAGTACTATTAACAATAAATGCATTTTTAAATTGTCATTTGACTAAGATATGAACGACTGAATTTGGCTATTTGGACTAACCCCCTACCAGACTGATTTTCCTAATTTCTTTGAATATTTCATGCCTACCATTAATTTCATAATGAGCACTTCCGCCAACAGCAAAAGTTTATTTTGGCAAAGGGCATATAAAGTAATTTTAAATTTACCTCCAAATATTGTTATGTACACGAGACATTAAGGACAAGTCTGTCACTCAAGGGTTGTGTTAAGATTTTCCATGTGCTGGTACAACATTTACTGATCTCATTTCACCATATATTTTCTATTTCGAAATAAAAATCCGATGAGTAAAAGTGGGGGATTTTCTGAAGTTTATAAAAGAAAGTACGAATGACTTATTTAATATTTGAGTTACAAGAACATGTATAGAAACAGAAGTGTAGAGCAACACTAGTTAAACAAGATTTATCCCAAAACATTTTTCGGTCCGACTCATAATAATGGACATATTTTGAACTTTTCCAATTCCCCATCTAACCACCCCTTCCTCTATAATAACAAATATAATATATATATATATATATATATATATATATATATATATATATATATATATATATATATATATAAAATTGTAACCTCTGTCTGTACATTGATTTTTTTCGCGAAATTTCACGATAACTTTTCGTTTCACATGTCATAGACACCATAACTGCATTTTGTTTCTTTCGTGTCTGTTTGTTTGTTTATTTGTTACCTTTTCACGCATAAACGGCTGAACCGAATTTTATGAAACTTGGTATGTATATTACTACTAACCCAACTTAGACTTTAGGCTATATTAATACCCTCTGAGACGAACAGGAGTGGGGGTTATAGGGGAAGCCTGAAACTAAAAATAGCGATATTTCGTTTCCTATTGATTTTTCGGCAAATACGAACATAACAAAAGTTGTTTATTATGTTATTTAGAGTAACTTTTGTCCTATTCATTTTTGTCTTTTAACAAAGTATAAACGAGATATACACTATAAACTAAAGCGGGAGTCAACTATTTCATTGGGCGCTAACGAATTAAACCGAACTTAAAAAAAACTCGGTATGTCAATTAGCATTAATTCTTCCATAATTATAAGCTATATTAAAATTTTTAGGTTGGAACGGGAGTGGGGGGGGGGTTATAAGGGTGGCCTGAAATAAAAATTCGCGATATTTCATTGTCTATTTGTTTTTCGACAAACATGCACATAACAAAAGTAGGAGGACAGTGAAGGCTTACATAAAAAATTAATTTTATTATTAACTAATGCCAACAACGGGTATTAACCCTAAACACTGGGACGGGTAAATGTCAAAATATTGTGCAAAGAAAGTAAAGCCTTGCCAAAAAAATACCATCACTATTCAACCTCAAATCAATTCCCGGGGGAAGCCGGGTATCTGAGATAGTATGCATATATATATATATATATATATATATTATTTTCTGAACGGACCTCATTTTCGTCATCTCCTGCACACTTGAATTCACATAATGACTACACCCTCAATAGCTGATTTCTTAAGGTAAATCTGGTAGAATTTACGATAAATTTACTGGCGTTCATCAAATCATCAAATGCCAACTGCATGCAATTAAGGCTAGTCAGAACACTTCAAATTTCTAAATGACACGATATTTTCGATGTCAAAATAAATAAATTAAATATATAGAATTTTTAATTCCATTTTTCAAATAGTTTCATGTATCATAGAACGTGCTGAATTTAGAATGATTATTTTTAGTATATCCGACATTTCGATGGCTTTGTATAACGAACTTGTAAGGCCGATTATATATTTTTCGGAGTGTTCTGATTGAAATTAAATCTCTTAACTTCTTTATTTCGTGGGCAATTCCTCTAATTTCTATCTGTAACAACTTGCGTATTCTGTATCCTAAAAAAAGTCCGTCACGCAGAGGCTGCATAAACTAAGCAGATTTCCCACGTGAAGCTATACAATAGAAAAATCTTTATACGAGAGCCGACTCTATACGTTCTCGGCCCACATTTAATAAAAATACAAATATCTCGGTTAATATTAAAGATAGAGAATAAATGTATAGAACAATATTTATAGTAAGTTTAATTTGCAATAAGATTGGTTCTATACAATTTTTTGATCCGACGTATGGTAACGGAGATATTATGAATTTTCAAAAAACCTACCCTCTAAACCCCCCCTCCACCTTGTTCGATTTCAGCCGTTAACGAACTTGATCTTCCTTTTTACATAAAACGACTAAATATCGAGTTTGGTAACGATTAAACAATAATTGCGACCGCTAGAGCGGTAACAGACAAATATATATATATATATATATATATATATATATATATATATATATATATATATGTACAGTTTTGAACGGACCTCATTTTCGTCATCTCCTGGGTAGGATCGATGGACATTTGAAGAAAAATTTCGAAAATCGCGTCAAAGGGAAATCTGCTAAAAACTCTTCTGAATTCTGCATGCCAAAGCGAAATCACTTATATCTTATCATGACTACTGGAATCCAAAACCTGTTGTGTCTAATATATAATTCTCAGATCACGGGAAGTTCCTCCAGAAAATAAGAGTTTTAAGGACATGATAGTTTATGATCGAAAGTGGAGAGTCATAAGGACGTCTGTTCAAAAGAATATATTAGTTGAACGACCAGAATTAGTTCCTGTGGACAATACAAGTAGTTCATGGATACGAACTCAAACACCTTAATTCCAGATTTCAATGAACATTATAACATAAGGACATTTGCTTAAATTTGTTGGCCAAATTTTAAAACATTTCTACTGTACAATTACGTACACTGAGTTCAATGAGAACAACCACCCCAAACATAAATCATTCAATGTAGCCATCCCAGGTCGATACAGACATTAAATTTTGTAGAAGTTGAATCAGAGTATAAATTTAAAATCCTCAAGAACAATAATTTAACTCAGTCGATTAGTTTGACCTAAAAAAGACGACTTACTTAGAAGTGACATATCAATCATGGATCTTGAACAGACACTTACATCACGAACTTTAAACTAAATCTAACAATAGACATAGATCATGCATGTTTGAGAATGCAAGAACTATTGATTTTGTCAAGTGCAAGTGACTATTCTGCCCTTTACAAGCCTGCTCTACGGTATCACAATCAAGTCTTTTATAGCATTCAAATATCTTCTACTATATCAGAATTAATCTCTTCTATAGAATCATCCATCAAAATGAGAAAACGCTGATAATCTCAACTCACAATCAATTATCTCCCGCGTTCCGAACGAGTTGTTCAAAATTCTGTCACGTACTTTTGAGCAGGGGATGCGTAGACTAAGCAGATTTCCCACGTGCTGACATGACAAGATAGTAATATCTTACCACATATTCTGACTCAAAAGCAGTAAGTACGAATTACTCGCTTAACGTTTGAGATGAGGTAAAATATAAAGAACTGCAATTGAAGAGCATCCATATTTCAGCAAGATTGATTATATAACATTTTTCGATACGACTCATAGTAATGAAGATATTTTGAATACTCGAATTCCCGTCTCCCTCCGAACCCCCCTTATTCCTGGCGTAGATCCTGGGAATATACAAATAAGATCTTAAATATCAGAATCCTTACAGCTGCTGAATAATAAATTAACCCTAGAACTACCAAGGGGGGGGGGGGGGGGGGGGGGGCGGGGGGGGGGGGGCTCCTCGAGCCCACAACTTTTTGTTTTTGTTCCCTATCACCCAATTTTAATGGGATATTTTTGATATTTTATGTATTCCTCAGAAAAAACATCCTAGAGTGAGGGCATAACAATAAAATTAAATAAAAAAATTTCTAGGTTGAGAAAAAAATTTTTTTTTGACGTGTGGGCGCGAGGAGCCCCCCCCCTTGGCAATGCAAGGGGTAGTTATACACTTAAGTACCAAGGGGGGGGCTCCTCGAGCCCACTGATATTTAATACTACTTTTAACTAGTAATTCAAGTGTTATTAATTATATTGCTCAAATAATAATTACTTTGATGTAATTTTAACATACACAAACCTTCTCAAGTTTTTTTTTTCTCAAAAAGAAATATATATATTCTCCCCAAATAATTTTTTTTCATATAAAAATATATTACTGAGATGGTTATAATTATTGCTCCTGATAGGTACTTTTTTAGAAAAGAGAAGATTTTACTAGGTTGTTCCCAACTAGGGGAACAGTTAGTCCATGCTACACCCTGGATAAACACTCGGAAAAAAAATTATTGTGCAAAAGCACGGATAATAGCATTACGAATCTGATAATTATATTTTCTTAAATTATTATTCTATTATAATGTTATAATAACTTAGATATAGATAACTTTTTATTCTAACAAGGTTTAGATATGTTCCTCCAGTAGAATAAAATTACATTTAATTTAAAGTCATCCTTTTTTCCCCATCCGAACTTTTTTTTTTAATTTATTTTTATTTTTGTATTTAATTTTTTTTTTTAATTTTTTTTTTTCACAGGTGTCATAAGAAACGTTCATTAAACATAATCCAATAGAAATAAAAATTTAAAAAAAATTATTGAACCAAAATAAAAGGTTTTTAAGGTTGTGGGCTCGAGGAGCCCCCCCCCCCCTTGGTAATCCATGCGACCTGGGAGAGGTCGGTAATACTAGGGTTAAAGCAACAGTAAAGACAATAGAGAAAATAAAACTGCTTTGACGGATCATTCTATCTCCAAGAAACACACCTTCATTTTGAAAAAGTTCAAATAATTGATAAAGAAAGGCATAGTACTAAACGAAAAATGAAAGATAAAATATAGAAAAAGGGCAGTAAACAAAAAAACAGAAATCAAATACCTCTATCATATATTCTATAACATTTTATCTTAAATTAATCGACTTTAAATTATGACGCGAAATAATCGAGTTCAAGATTGACTTGTAAATAACCAATTTGTAGTCAGCTGACTTAACCTACCTCGGGAACCTCTCAGTATCAACTACCTCCTCTCTGAGGACACCCGCAACGAATGTAAAAGGGAATGATACCTTCAGAAACGTAAGTAGCAATTTTTAATTAGATTTGATAAATATATCATAGATATAAGATATACTAATACAATCTCTATCAATATCTAGCAAAAGAATTATTAAGGGATTTGTTAAATTAATGCTATTAATTTTTTATATTTTTTTTTTGAAAAGGGGTAGCCCCTGAAGAGTTGGCAAGTAAGCCACGAAACATGTAAGGCAGTTTCAATAAAAGTTTGCACCGAAAAAAAAACATTTATTGAAGACCCTTGCTATATGTATAAGTATGAAAAATATATTATTATTATCTTTAGTGTTGGCTGAAACAATTAAATAAGTTTGGTATAGATTAAATAAACTTTTTCGAAACAAGAAGGTAAAATATTAATTTATGTCGGCATCGTATCACAAATTCTCATGAATCTCGAATAATAATGAATTCATTGAAACAATATTTAAGCTTAGAATAAAGTTTCATGTTATTAAAGGTTATTATAATTATGAAAGGAGTAGGAGTGGCGATTTATTGAATGCTGAAATGTAAACATTCCAAATATCTACGTTATTAATCATATTAAAGAAAATATTTATATAACAATATTTATAGGCACTTAATTATGTGATTGCTTAGTTTTTGGCTTTGAGTAATCCCCACTCATACTCATTAGCAGATTTCCCCTAAGGGAAATCAGCTATTGAGGTCGTACTCATGACGCGATTTTCGAAAATTTTCTTCAAATGTCCATCGATCCTACCCAGGAGATGACAAAAATGAGGTCCGTTCAAAATTATATATATATATATATACATATAGATAGATAGATAGATAGATAGATCGATCTTTGTCTGTTAACGCTCTAGCGGTCGCAATTTTTGTTTGATCGTTACGAAACTCGATATTTAACCGTTTTATGGTAAAAGACAGATCAAGTTCGTTAATGGCTGAAATCGGACCAGAGGGAGGGGGGTTTAGAGAGGGATTTTCGAAAATTCAAAATATCTCCGTTATTATGCATCAGATCGAAAACTTGTATAAAACCAATCTTATTGCAAATTAAATTTCCTATAAATATTGTTATGTATATTTATTACCTATCTTGAATATTAACCGAGATATTTGCATTTTTATGAAGTCTGTGGTTGGGTATAGTTCGAGTACGTCGGCAATCTTCGTCATTTCTCGGCTCAGGCGGAAGCTTCTTCTAACCTGCCGTTTTTAACCTTACCTTACCTTCGTTACTTTGTGAGATTTATGCAAATACGTTCTGTTCATCCGCCCCCCCCCCCATTCTTTAGCTCTTGGACTACTAAAATCTGAGTTATTAAAATATAAATTATTCTTACAATTCAGAAGCCGTTTCAGTTGGGAATTTATTTTAATTAACTGAAAAATTTCTCATTACCTAATCACGATGGTATTGTGTTACCAGTGTGCAGATTTCTCTATTGTAAAACTTCACGGGGGAAATCTGCTTAGTTTACGCAGCCCTGCGAAACGGACTTTTTTTATATTAACAAAACGCTGTTATATAATGAGGCACTTTATTTGAAGTCTACCCGTAAATACCAAATATTGTTCTCATTAAACTTTTACGTTTTTAAATAACTACAATTAAGTGAAGCAAGTGGTAAATCTGTTTAGACAACGCAGCCCATGCGTGACGGTCTTTTATATTTTTCCTTTTTGTATTATCATCACTCAGAGCTATTTAACCGAGGATAAATCGCTTTACTCCGGATTTAATTTATATTGGGAAAGAATTATTTGTGGCGTTTTACACTGTTAAAAACTTTCGTTATTTGAATAAAATTAAAATTCCGGGTTTATCTTAAAAAATAGTAAAGGAATTCGAATTAAATCCCAACGATTTGTTTATAAACTATAAAAGGGACTTGTAATCCTTGAGCATTGTCATCTGCTTCTGATACGCCCTCTATAGGTACAAAACATTAACAACGATGTCACTCAATTAAAGAAGACAAGACAAATTAATTATGACGGCATTAGTTTAACTTAATCCGAGCCAGGCAACGCCATTAATCCTCTCGCTATGAAACGCAGCTTTTTTTTCCTTTCCTTTTTTATTTATTTTTTTTTTTTTTTTTGTAGATTACAATTATGCGAGTTGTCTCATTTTTCTTTTTCACTCTCATTTTCTCCATGAAAAATCCCCTGAAAATTAAAGACGGTGAAATGCCAGTCCGTGATGAAAGGCTGCCTTCTCTCTTTTCCCCCCCAATTGTTATCATTCTTAAATGGGAAACAAAAGATAAAACTCAAAGTCATATCAGTAAGAACAAGAAAAGAATAGTATATAGCATAGAAAAGAATATTATACAGTGTCTTATTCCTTAGTTTTATTTTGATTGTCACATTAGCTGTAACCAACAAATTTCTTTACAGTAATTAAACATTAACTTATATTCTACACGCATATTCTAATTTACTTACGCAAGGTAGATACCCAGTAATAAACATATATATACTAGCTAATGTACCTTAAGCCTTCGCTCGGGAAATCATTTGAGGCGGAAAGATGGTATTTTGATTTTGGCTGGGCTTCTACCCTCACTAATTCGAATCACACTTAGATTTGTCATATAAGACTAAAACATGGCATTGCTAAACCGCCATTTGTTATAATATACATGCATTAAATATCGTGTTTTCTTCATTTTACGGCAAACGTTACCCTAAATAACAAAATGAACATCTTCTATATGTGCATGTTTGCCCAAAAACCAGTAGGAAGCGAAGTTCGGCGATTTTTCATATAATGCCTCCCTTACAGCCCCTTTAAGTCGTCCCTTGAAATTTTATAGGTTATAATCATGGAATAATTAATACTAATTCACATGTCTAGTTTTGATAAGTTCGGTTCAATCGTTAGTGCCCATTAAAATTGTTGGCACCCGCTTTATTTTTTAGTGTATATCTGGTTTGTACTTTGTTATACGATAAAACTGAATATGACAAAATTTACTGTAAATAACTAAATAAATAACGTCTGTCATGTACGTAATTGCCGAAAAATCAATAAGAAACGAAATATCCCTATTTATAATTTCAGGCCTCCCTTACAACCCCCTCTTCTGCACGTCCCTAGAAATGTTGGTACGGCTTAATATCATGGAGGAGTTAGTGCTAATACACATACCGAGTTTTTTTTTTTAGTTCGGTTGAGTCTTTTTTGCCAAGGCAAAATGAAATTGTTGTCTCATCTATAGTTATTAGCGTATAACTCGTTTATACTTCGGTATACGAAAAAATTATATATAAGAACAGTAACTCTAAATAACAAAATAAACAACTTTTGTCTTGTTCATATTTGTCGAAAAAGCAATATGAAACGAAATATTGCTACTTTAAATTACAGGCCTCTCTCATAACCCCCCCTGTTCGTCTCAGAGAATATTAATATAGCCTAAAGTCTAAGTTAAGTTAGTAGTAATATCTACATAACAAGTTTCATAAACTTCAGTTCAGCCGTTTATGCGTGAAAAAGGAAGAAAAAAACAGACATCAAAGAAACAAATTGCATATATCATGAGTATGGCATGTGAAACGAAAAAGTATCGTGAAAAAAATCAATCTACAGAAAGAGGTTACAATTTTTTATATTTATATATATATATATATATATATATATATATATATATATATATATATATATATATATATATATACTAGCTCAGATACACGGCTTCGCTCGGGAATTCATTTGAGAGTGAATGATGATGGTATTTTTTTGGCAAGGCTTTACTTTGCACAATATTTTGACATTTACCCGTCCCAGTGTTTAGTTTAAATACCCGTCGTTTCTGTGGATTTGTTAATAATAAAATTATTTTTTTATGTAAGACTTCACTGTTATCCATATTGTCATATTTCCCGTTTCCTGTGCATTATGCATAGATTTGAATTATTAAGCACAAAATATTAACATACATTTGAATTAATTTTTCCCGGTGAGGTACCTGGTAGTTCCAAAGAATTGTTGAGCAAATTTCTCTAAATAATAAAATAAACAACTTTGTTATGTGCATATTTGCCGAAAAACCAATAGGAAACGAAATATCACTATTTTTAATTTCAGGCCTCCCTTATAACCCCCACTCCTGCCCGTCCCTAGAAATGTTAGTATGGGTTATTATAAGGAAGACGCTAGTGATTATTCACATATCGAGTTTGGTTTGGTTCGGTTGAGTCTTTTGTGCCAAATAAAATTGTTGACTTCTGCTATCACTTTTTGGCGTATAACGCCTTTATAATTAGGTATACGACAAAAGTGTATATAACAAAAGTTTCTCTAAATAACAAAATAAACAACTTTTGTTATGTGCATATTTGCCAAAACCCCAATAGGAAACGAAATATCACTATTTTTAATTTCAGGCCTCACTTATAACCCCCACTCCTGCCCGTCCCTAGAAATGTTAGTATGGCTTATAATAAGGAAGACGTTAGTGCTAATTCACATACCGAGTTTGGTTAAGTTCGGTTGAGTCTTTTGTGCCATAGAAAATTGTTGACTTCCGCTATCAATTTTAGCGTATAACGCCTTTATACTTAGGTATACGAAAAAAGTGTATATAGCAAAAGCTACTCTAAATAACAAATTAAACAACTTTTGTTATGTGCATAATGCCGAAAATGCAATAGGAAACGAAATATCGCTATTTTTAATTTCAGGCCTCCCTTATAACCCCCACTCCTG
Organism: Riptortus pedestris; assembly: GCA_019009955.1. Taxonomy (NCBI): domain Eukaryota; kingdom Metazoa; phylum Arthropoda; class Insecta; order Hemiptera; family Alydidae; genus Riptortus; species Riptortus pedestris. The sequence goes on along the minus strand of CM032232.1, from coordinate 133,463,921 downwards.
TTCGTCTCAGAGAATATTAACATAGCCTAAAGTCTAAGTTGGGTTAGTAGTAATATACATACCAAGTTCATAAAATTCGGTTCAGCCGTTTATGCGTGAAAAGGTAACAAACAAACAAACATACACGAAAGAAACAAAATGCAGTTTTGGTGTCTATGACATGTGAAACGAAAAGTTATCGTGAAATTTCGCGAAAAAAATCAATGTACAGACAGAGGTTACAATTTTATATATATATATATATATATATATATATATATATATATATATATATATATATATATATAATTATGCTAGGATAATGTTTATAGATCTACGATATACATATACAATACAATACCTCGTATATACATTAATGCCAGGATGATAACCACGTACATACTTATTTGCTTATCCAAGGAAGATACCCAGCATTCTAACAGCCTGGCACCAATAATTTCTGCGACCATGTCAACACTTCCTTCTACAAGTCCAGACCCGATTATTTCTAAGACCTTGTCAGTAATCATATAGAGATTTCTCTTGATGGCCCGAATGCACCCCATCGGGAAAATATGTATTAGCAGATTTCCCTTAAGGGAAGTCAGCTATTGAGGTTGTACTAATGACGGAATTTTCGAAATTTTTTAGCAGATTTCCCTTAAGGGAAATCAGCTATTGAGGTTGTACTCATGACGGAATTTTCGACATTTTTCTTCAAATGTCCATCGATCCTACCTAGTAGATGACGAAAATGAGGTCCGTTCAAAACTGTATATATATATATATATATATATATATATATATATTTGTCTGTTACCGCTCTAGCGGTCGCAATTTTTGTTTGATCCTTACCAAACTTCATATTTAAGCGTTTTATGTAAAAAGAAAGATCAAGTTCGTTAACGGCTTAAAACGGACCAGTGGGAGGGGGGGTTTAGAGGGGAGGATTTTCGAAAATTCGAAATATCTCCGTTACTATAGATCGAAAAATTGTATTGTCCATAACTATCGTCCCTCGTGAATAGGTTTAGAGGTTAGGTTAACTGTGTTTTGGGCTAGAAACTAATGGGTTATTACGCCCTAAATAATGTTTTAGGTTTAGAGGTTTCTTACTACTACAGTTGTTATTAGGCAGATTTCTCTATTGTAAAACTTCACGTGGGAAATCTGCTTAGTTTACGCAGCCCCTGCGTGACGGACTTTCTTCAAATGTCCATCGATCCTACACAGGAGATGACGAAAATGAGGTCCGTTCAAAATTATATATATATATATATATATATATATATATATATATATATATATATATATATATATTTGTCTGTTACCGCTCTAGCGGTCGCAATTTTTGTTTGATCGTTACCAAACTCGATATTTAGTCGTTTTATGTAAAAAGAAATATCAACTTCGTTAATGGCTGAAATCGGACCAGTGGGAGGGGGAGTTTAGAGGGGAGGATTTTCTAAAATTCGAAATATTTCCGTTACTATAGATCGAAAAATTGTATAGAATCAATCTTATTGCAAATGTACTATAAATATTATTATATACATTTATTCTCTATCTTGAATATTAACCGAGATATTTGCATTTTTATGAAATCAGGGCGGATAACGGATGAGAGTAAAACTTCACGTGGGAAATCTGCTCAGTTTACGCAGCCCCTGCGTGACGGACTTTTTTTTCCATTCATGTCGGGAAAAAAGGCCTCATTCATTAAAACGATGTGAGCTGATTCATTCACACTTAGGCATTAGCTTCAATCAAACATAATGGAGGAAGTTCTCGGTTCATTGACCGATCGAATTCATCAATATTTGATCAACCTTCGTTGTTGATTTGAAGCAAACACTCATTGCCTAAAACACATACGGGCGGGGAAAAAATCAGAAACATTGTAAAACTCCATATTATGAAATGTACGTTTTTCTACATTGGGCTACTGTTCTAAAATTTCCAATTATATGCATAACTTGAACATGCAAAATAATAATAAGTGTTATTTAAGACATGAAGAGAAATCAGCAATTGAACCTTTGAAATTTGATATTGTCAATACTTTTTACGTGTGTTTTAACCTTTTACTTTGCAATTCCGAGGTTTTATCGATATAAATTCGATTAGGAGTGTTAAAAATTATTTTACATACATTATATTTAGATCTTAATTATATTATTTCATCATTTATTCTACTAAAATTGTTTTGGATTTGTTTATTATATTTCCAGGCTATAGTACATACTCCATTACAAATCAGTTTCAGTTTTCTAGATATTTATTGGTGATAGTTAATTGAATAATAGTATAATTTTATTTTATTTTATCGGTTTTCTATTAAATGTTTCTTTTATTATTTTTCAATAAAATGCGATCATTAAGTTTATTATTGTTGATTAGCCTGTTTGATATTTATTAAAAGTCCGTCACGCAGGGGCTGCATTAACTAAGCAGATTTCCCCCATGCGCCACGTATTTGCATTTATCTCAAAACTTAAAAGTTCAATGAGAACAATATTTGGTATTTAAGCTTCAAATAAAGTGATTCATAACATAGTAGAATATTGAAAATAAGAGATGAGTAGGAGTGGGGCTTTACTGAAGACCGAAAACTAAAAAAATGCAAATATCTCAGTTAATAATCAAGATAGTGAAAGAATGTACATAACAACATTTATAGAACACTACATTTGCAATAAGATTGGTTTTATTCAATTTTTCGATCCGACGCATAATAACGGAAATATTAAAAAATTCTCTCCTCTAAACCCCTCTCCCACTGGTCCGATTTCAGCCATTAATGAACATAGTCTTTCTTTTTGTATAAAACGATTATATGTCAAGTTTGGTAACGATAAAACAAAAGTTGCGACCGCTAGAGTGGTAACAGACAAATATATATACATAGATAGATAGATAGATAGATAGATAGGTAGATAGATTGATAGATAGATATATACAGTTTTGAATGGACCTCATTTGGGTAGGATCGATGGACATTTGAAGAAATTTTTCGAAAATCGCGTCATGAGTACGACCTCAACAGCTGATTTCCCTTAAGGGAAATCTGCTAAAACAGTAGAGGACAAGGCCTTTTTGTTGATCCTTATTTCTCATAGTAATTTGTATTTGTTCATTTAGTATTCACGGTGAATTTATGAGTAAAGGAATGTAGTTTTATCTATTAAAACATTACGTGGGAAATCTGCTTTTTTTAAGCAGCTCCTGCGTTACAGACTTTTATATTTATCAATTGCTGATTTTAATAATGACCCTTGTCATTACATTGTGAAGAAATTTGTGTCCAGAATAAGATGAATTAATTTCCATGTTCATTAATGAAAACAGTCAAGCGAAAACGGATTTCAAGTTTCTGTTAAATGCATCCTCACTAATCAAAGTAATGTAATCATTTTGCCGCAATAAAATTGATAACGCAATTCTAATCAGAATTATCAGTTTCCCGCCCAGAGCAGCCTGCCTTGCACAAATTCTCACTTAATTATTACTGCTGAATAATAATCCGTCTCTTAATTTAGGAACTGGCCTGTGGATGTAGGAATAAATTTGAGCAAGAGGCCTCCTTTTCAGTCAAAGCCCTTTGATGAATTACGTTAGTATTAAATGAAATACACTTCCGCCGGTTATTTGATTTGATCAATGAAGGTTTTCAATGCTCACGTGAAAATTAATAAAATATTAAATAATAAACTCGTCTCTTTCACTTTTAGCCGATGAGAGAAATCTTTGAGCGACAAAGTGATCATGACGCGATTTTTCAAAGCGTTCATTCAAATATTGAGAAAACTTCTCAGATTAAAACAGGAAAAAGCTCAAAATAGAGTTTTAGAAATACCATTGTAATCTCTTTTTTAACCTTAATTTAAAAAAAAATAAATTAAAAGGTAATAAATAAAGAAATACAATACTAATCCCTTAAACAACTATCCGAAGATTTTTTTTTCTATTGGCCTAACTAACAAAATAATATAGTCTACCCTTAGTGAAAAATAAGTGGACAATTCTTAAATTAATTAAAGAAATAAATAAAATAAAGATATTCGGTTATATTTTTTAGTTTAAAAAAAAAATACTATATCATATTTTGAGCATATTATTCTCGTCACAGTTTTTGCCTTAAGTGAAGCCAGCTGTTGAGGTTATACTCATGATTATCGAAAAGATTTTCCAAATGTCCATCGATCCTGCCCTGGAAATGACTGAAATGAGGTCCGTTCAAAATTATATATATATATATATATATATATACATATATATTTGTGTTACTGCTCTAGCAGTCGCAATTATTGTTTAATCGTTGCCAAACTTGATATTTAGTCGTTTTATGTAAAAAGACAGATCAAGTTCGGTAATGGCTGAAATCTGACCAGTGGGAGGGGGGGGTTAGAGGGGAGGATTTTCGAAAAATCGAAATATCTCCTTTACTATACGTCGGATCGAAAAATTGTACAGAATCAACCTTATTGCAAATTAAATTTACTATAAATTTTGTTATATACATTTATTCTCTATCTTGAATATGAGCCGAGATAATTGCATTTTTATTAAATGTGGGCGGGTAACGGACGAAAGTGAGTTTCCCGCCAAAAGCTAGTTCGGCTCTCGTGAAATTTCTCTATCGTAATACTTCACGTGGAAAATCTGCTTAGTTTACGCAGCTTCTGCGCGAAGGACTTTTTCTTTTGGGTTACTAAAAATAGAGTGATTAAAATAAAAATTATTCGCAGAACTAGATATAAGTACATAGTTTTTAATAAAATTAATATATTATTTTCAGATATATTTCAGCAATTTTTTTTCTTTTCGGTCAGGAATATTTCTATTGTTCAGGTCTGAGATGTTGGCTAACCTATTTGTTTACAAATTAGGCGCTTTACAATGTAGACATTATTAAAATGTAAATTGTGACGAAAGATTTCTCGTTTTCATTAGTATTTGTTCACTTTCTATTCACGGAGGTGTTAAGTATAAAAGTATGTAGATTAATCTATTGTAAAACTTCAAGTGGGAAATCTGCTTAGTTTACACGGTCTCTGAGTGACTGGCTTTTATTAATTACCTTTCGTCGTTTTCAAGCAAGAAAAATGGCATTACTGCAGGTACATAAAATACTGCTGAACCATAATAAGGAAGGTTTATCTACAAGTTTCCACCCTTTTTAGCCAAGGTGCTAATAAATTTCTTCGGCCCATGCGGGCATCAAGACCCAATACTTAATGTGTTAATAATAGCTCCCTACATTATAAATGTTATCCTCCTTTTATAATAAACAGTTTCCACTTGTCAAATAATAATTGTTATTTTTTGCCAAGAATTATTGTTCAAAACGCATATGAGCAGAAAAAGTATCCATATCATGTTTTATTTTTTAGCAGATTTCCATTAAGGGAATGTCGTACTCATGACGCGAATATCAAACATTTCCTAAAACGATCCTACCCAGGAAATGAGGAGGAAATGAATTAGGCCCGTTCAAAATTATTTCTACGTATTCTTTTCTGTTACCGCTCAAGTAGTCGCAATTCTTATTTGATAGTAACCAAACTTCATATATAAGTGATTCATAAAAAAACTTATTTTTTTTTTATTTATTTATTTATACAGGAGCAGCCGCATCTTGGCGATTTGGCTCAAAGTTTCACAATGTAAAATGAAAACAAAATTATAGAAAAATATCAAAAACTGAAACAACAAAAAAGAAATTAAATACAACAAGTAATCATTAAATACTAGTAATAATGACAATTAATAAACATTAGATAAACAAACATAAATAAACATTAGATAAACAAACTTAAATAAACATTAGACTAGTATTAAAGACAACAATTTAAAATGGTTTTATTAGAAAAAAATTATGTTATTCCTATATACTAGTACTTTTATATTATTTATTATTTTATTTATTTAGTTTTGTGCCCCATAGCGATGGTGATTTGCATTATTAGGATGATATATTTACTCCTTCATGTGCTTACCTTTTTTTGTACTTTTATATTATGGAAAAATTTTCTTTAATATCTGATTCTTTCTCACATCCGTGCTTTGTCCAAAGAATATACTAAAAGTTAACCATTTTAAATCTTTTTAGGCATGCTGTAGACTTATTCTATTTTGTATTATATGTTTTTGTAGATGTTGATGTGTTTTATATATGTTAGTATTTCTGGAATATGGAATTGGCTGCTGTCAGTTAAAAGCTCTGTCCTATCGTGGGGTATGTGAAGGTTTTCACGTTGGATGCAGTCTGTCAATATATGTTTTATCGTAAGGTGTTTATTGCAGTATTTGCATATAGGGTTATCAGTCCTTGTCATTAAGTGTCTATGTGTCAGGTATGTGTGACCGATCCTGAGTCTGGCAAGAACTACTTCCTCCCGTCTAGTACTCCTATGGCTCGATGGCCACTCCTTAATAGTACTTTTGATACTGCGGAGGTGGTTCTTTACTTCCATCCATTCTGATTGCCAGTAGTTATAAAAAACTATAAAAAAAAAAAAAAAAAAATAAATACAAAAAAAACAAAAAAAAAAAAAAAAAACTTATGGTCGAGTTCGTTAATGGCTGAAATCGACCCAGGGGGATCGGGGGTTTAGAGGGGGAAAATTTCGAAAATTCGAAATATATCCGTTATTACATGTCGGATCGAAACATTATATATAACTAATTGTATTGAAAATAAAATTACTATAAATAATTTTACATACATTTATTGACTGACTTGATTATTAACTGAGATATTTGCATTTTATAGTTTTCGGCCTTCAGTAAACCACCCCTCCTACTCATGCCATATTAACAATAAGCTGTTATATTATGAAGCACTTTAGTTGAAGTCTAAATGCCAAATAATGTTCTCATTGAACATTTACGTTTTGAGATAAATCCAAATACATGACGCATGAGTGAAATCTGTTTAGTTATTCTCTTTTCAAAATTAATTTGTGGGCCACAACGTCTACAAAAGAACTCAAAGTCACTCAGGGGTAGTGAAAATAAGCGCATTTCTCACGTATTGGGCCCGCTACTGAAATGATGGCGTCAATTTTCAATTTTTCCTGAATAAGGAGCAAACCTGAATTGGGCTTAAAATTTGAACTCGAAATGAAATGTTTAGTCACACAGTTCCTAGAAGATAGCATGTGTGGAATTTACAGGCGACTGACTACTGAAAAATGTAAATATCTTGGCTAATATTTGGACTAAAATAATAGCAAAAAGTATACAGCAACATATTCCAGATAACTTCATTTTCGACAATATTAGTTCTGACTCCTTAGGTTTCGAAGATTAGGTTAATCGCCAAAATCTGCCGAGAGTGTGAGGGATAAATAGTACAAACTACGAAATCAAAATAAATATCTCACTGTGTCGGGGGGAAAAAAAAATAAAAATATTACAGTGTCCTATGAACGAAACTAAGTATTTTTAATAAGAAAGAAACATAGAATGAAATTAGGGGTGACGTTATCTCTTGAGTTCTCTCAGAGCGTAGGTAATCTCCTTAATTTATACAACCACTTTAAGAGAAATTTAAGGATGTCCTGATGACACAATTAAAAAAAAAATCAAATATTCATCCATGCCTGCCTAGGAGATGACAAAAAGTCCGTCACGCAGGGGCTGCGTAAACTAAGCAGATTTCCCTCGTGAAGTTCAGTAATAGATAAATCTACATACTGGTAACACAACAACACCGTGAATAAATACAAACGGAAATAAGAAATGTTTCATCCAATTTCAATAACCTGCCGACAGGAAGCGTTAGGTTAGAAATGTAAACAAACGGGTCGGCCCACCTCACACCGGAAAGAAAAACAATTACTGAAATATATCAGAATATAACACATTAATTTTATTGAGAACTATTTACTATATCTAGTACTGTAATTAATAATGAGTTAGAACAACTATTATCTCAATCAATAAAATTTTAGTAGTCCAAAACTTTAAGATGGGGGGGGGAGTCGCCAGGACATATTTGCATGTATCTCGTATAATAAAGGTCTCTTGAATACAATTTTTGGTATTTAAACTTCGAATAATGTGATTTATTATGTAGCAGAGTATTGTATACGTAACATGAGTAGAAGTGGCGGTTTACTGAAAACTGAAAAATGCAAGTATCTCAGTTAATATTAAAGATAGAGAATAAACGTATATAACAATATTTATAGTAAATTTAATTTGCAATAAGATTGGTTTTATACACTTTTTCGATCCGCTGCATCATAACGGAGATATTTCGAATCTTTGAAAATCCTCCCACCTAAACCCCCCCTTTCACTGGTCCGATTTCAGCCGTTAACGAACTTGATCTTTCCTTTTTACATAAAACGACTAAATATCGAGTTTGGTAACGATCAAAAAAAACTTCCGACCGCTAGAGCGGTAACAGACAAATATATAGATAGATAGATAGATATATATATATAGTTTTGAACGGACCTCATTTTCGTCATCTACTAGGTAGGATCGATGGACATTTGAAGAAAAATTTCGAAAATTCCGTCATGAGTACAACCTCAATAGCTGATTTCCCTTAAGGGAAACTGCTAAAACGTCATTTACCCTGGAGCTGCGTTAACAAAGCCGATTTCCCACGTGCGGTACGTATTTGAAACTATCTCAAAACGTAAAATGAGATCAGTATATGGTGTTTACTCTTAATAATAAATAGAACAAAGTGCAACATAATATAACAGCTTCTTGTTAATATGACAGGAGTAGGAGTGGGGGTTTGCTGAAGGCCGAAAACTAAAGAATGCAAATATCTCGGTTAATAATTAATTTATTTATTTATTACGTAGAGCTCCGCAACTATGGCGACTTTGCTCTTCTTAGACATGGGGGAAAACAAAACAAAAACCAAAAACAACAACAAACAACATAAACAAAATAACAGAAAATTGAACACGAAATAATATATAGAACAAAACTAAGGGAACGCAACACAAAACAAAAGAAGAAACACGAACATAACATAGAATTAAAAACAGTCGGTAAATAAATAAGTGAAAAGAAAACTTGATAACTTTGAAACAAAAACTAAATAGGTCTCACACACACAGACACACACACACACACACACACACACACACACACACACACACACACACAACAAAACATATAAGCATGCACACACATTAAAAATCTTAAAATATGTAATTAAATATTCTCAAACTGTCCTATTGTTTTTAAATATGTCAGAATCATGGCAATATGTGGGCTACCCTCAGTCAGTTGTTCGTTCCTCATGTGGAATGTTTATGTAAGTTCGTAATCTGCATTCTGTTAGTAAGTGTTTTATAGTTAGTCCAGTGTTGCAATGAGTACAAGTAGGCTTGTCTTTTTTGTTCATTATGTAACAATGTGTCAGGTATGTAATTAAGACAGTAAAAAAAACGTACATAACAACATGTATAAAATATTACTTTTGCAATAAGATAGGTTCTTTAAAATTATTCGATCTTACGCATAATAACGAAGTTATGAAGCATTTTTGAAGTATCCCCTCTAAACCCACCTCCACCTGCCCAAACCATTTCACTTTTGTTTCTCATTGTTTTTTGGTATTTATTATTATTACTTATTGTTATCTTTTATCTATACATGTTATTTCACTATGTACAATTTTTGACTTTTGAAATGACAAATCACCTTTGAAGTGATGTCCATAAATAAATTAAATGATCTAAAAATTTTATATATATATATATATATATATATATATATATATATATATATATACTTGTGTTGATGTTTTCGACCAGGTTATATTTATATATGATGTTATTCTTTCTGGAGATTTGGTCAATGTTGATGAAAAAATCTTAGTTTATGCCAATATATATATATATGTGTGTGTGTGTGTGTGTGTGTGTGTGTGTGTGTACAGAAATCGATATAAATATACGGACTTCATTTTTTTTTCATTTTGTTATCTTCAAGGCTGGATCGATAGACATTTGAGGAAGTTTTTTGAAAATTGCGTCAAGAGTACGACCTCAATAGCTGATTACCCTTAAGGGAAATCTTCTAATAAAGAAACGAATACGAGACCGTTTAATTATATGTTATTTGAAGAAATTGGACAAACTTATTGCCATTATCAAGACTCTCGGATCAAAGCGAGTTAGTTACTCGTAGACTAACTAACAAGTAAGTCCCAATTACTGTTAGAAAGTACTTGGAGCCCAAATTACAAGTCTTAAGCCCTTAATAGTCAGAAAGTCTAATGATAGTGACCACTGAACAACCATCACATTACTACTTCTGTGTAATTGTGCTCTTTCAACAATAAGTCCCAAAAATAAGGAATGAAGGAATTTATCATATATAAACTCCTGTTCAGTTTGCAAAAGCTTCTTATGACGTGGAGGTGCGTATTACGCTGAAGCTGCGTTATTATTACTATGTTATGAGTGGTGTACACGTCTGTTTAAATTGGTCAGTGTAGTGTAATATGAATGCGTGTAACCACTTAGAAATGTCTGCTTATAACGCGTACCCATAGATTTCATGTTGATTTTTAAAAAATAAAAAAAAAGAAAGGTGCGCGTCGTACGCTAGCGGATACGGTATATGGTCAAGTTGCGTAAAATAAACAGAAATAAGAAAGAGAGCACGAATAATATTTTTAATATTATTATTATTTATTTATTAACGTCCACTTTTTGCATCTTAGGCTAATCAGGACGGGTTATCTACAGGTTGCCACGCTTTTCTAGCCAGGGTGGGATTTTAGGACGTTAGTTTTCGTCGTTGAATTTCGTCACTAAATAATTTCCTTTGCCCAGGCTAGAATCGAACTCGCCACTCTAGGTTCCATGTGAGATCAAGGTTTACGCTTCAACTCACATTGCTAACCTGAGCCCCTTATTTTTAATATAGGCACTTATATTTGAGTTACGAGAAAATTTATAGAACAACAAATGTAGAACTGCAATAGTTTAACAAGATTGGTTTTATAACTTTTTACGATCTGACTCATAATAACAGAGATATATGAAGTTTTCGAATCCCCCCAATAAACCACCACTATTCCAGGTCCCCACTTCAGCCAATAACAAATATGATCTTTAGTGTTGACTGAAACCGTTAAATCTCGAGTGTCGTGAAGATCAAATAAAATTGGTCGAGACAATAACGCAAGATCTTAATTAATGATATCAGACGACGAATTTGCATGTATCTCATATAATAAACATTAGTCTTGAAAAAAGTATTTGGTGTTTAAGATTAGAATAAAGTGGTTCATGATATAACTGTTTATTGTTAATATGACATGAGTAGGAGTGGGGGTTTACCGAAAGCTGATAACAAAACAATCGTGATACGCAGGGGGTGCGTATACTAAGCACATTTCCCATATGCTGTTATAAATCACAGCTGTGAAGTCATCTCACCATGTATTCTATATTTATATGCAAAAATCACGAAGGGGAAGGGATTACTGAAGCCAGAAAAGAAGAAAGTAAGAATACTTGAGTTACCGAAAAATGCACTGAACAACAATTGTAGAAAATCAAAAGTTCAACAAGATCGATTCTATAACATTTTATTATCGGGTTCATAATAACGGAGATATATAATATTTTGTAATTCCTCTTCCAGGAGAACTTTAGTGTTGACTTGAACTTCTAAATTTGGAGTATGGTAAAGATCAAATAAACACTTTTGAGTAAAGGACGAAATATCTTAATTGATGACGTCAACGCACCACGCTTTTGCATGCCTCACAAAGTAATTGTTCAATGAAATACATATTTGGTATATAACCTAGGAAAGTAGTGGTTCATAATGTTAGAGCTTATTGATAATATGACATAAGTAGTAGTGGGGGTTCACTGACTGCCGAAAATTAAAATACGGAAATATCTAGGTTAACAATCAATATAAAGAAAATAAAGTCCGTCACGCAGGGGCTGCGTAAACTAAGCAGATTTCCCACGTGAAGTTTTACAATAGAGAAATCTGCATACTGGTAACACAATACCACTGTGATTAGATAATCAGAAATACAGTTAACTAAAATAAATTCCCAACTGAAACGGCTTCTGAATTGTAAGAATAATTTATTTTTTATTAACTCAAATTTTAGTAGTCCAAGAAATAAAGAAGGGGGAGGGGGTGGAAGAACAGAACGTATTTGCATAAATCTCACAAAGTAAGGAAGGTAAGGTAAAGTTAGAAACGACAGGTTAGAAGAAGCTACCGCCTGAGCCGAGAAATGACGAAGATGGCCGACGTAATCCCAAGTATACTCGACAAACAGACTTCATAAAAATGCAAATATCTCGGTTAATATTCAAGATAGAGAATAAATGTATATAACAATATTTATAGTAAATTTAATTTTCAATAAAATTCGTTCTATACAATGTTTCGATCCGATGCATAATAACGGAGATTTTTTGAATTTTCGAAAATCCCCCCTCTAAACCCCCCCCCCCTTCTGGTCCGATTTCCGCCATTAACGAACTAGATCTGTATTTTTATATAAAACGGTTAAATATCGAGTTTCGTAACGATCAAAAATAAATTGCGACCGCTAGAGCGTTAACAAATATATATATATATATATATATATATATATATATATATATATATATATATCTGTATGTATGTATATATAATTTTGAACGGATCTCATTTTCGTCATAACCGGGGTAGGATCGAGGGACATGTGAAGATAATTTTCGAAAATCGCGTCATCAGTACGACCTTAAGGGAAATCTGCTAACATGTATGGATATAAGAACATTTATAAAATTCGAGAAATAGTTGAATTATACAAGTTTCCGATTCGACTCATAATAACGGTGACATTTTGAATCTTTGAAATTCCCCCTCCCACTGCCCCGATTTCAGCCATTAACGAACTTGATCTTCACTTATACATAAAATGTTTAAATATCGAATTTGGTAACGATCAGGCAATAGTGACGACAGCTTGAGCATTAAGATATATATATATATATATATATATATATATATATATATATATATATATAATATCTTTCCGTAAAAAACTGTACGTCTATCAGCAGATTTCCCCTAAGGCAGCAATTGAGATTTTACTCATGACGCTATTATTTTTTTCTTTCCGTTGAAGAATGTTTCTATCCATCTGTTAAGCTCTGAGTGGTTTGCTGATCTGTTTGTTTACAATTTAGATGTATTCCGTTGGGAGGTCATTAAAACTGAACGGGAGACGTCACAATATTGTTTTTGTTCATACATTTAATATTCACGGCGGTGGTGAGTGTTACTAGTATGCAGATTTATCTATTTTTAAGCTTGACGTGCGAAATCTGCTTAGTTTACGCTGCCCCTGCGTGACAGTCTTTTGTGTCTGGAAAAGCCAGGGGACACTGGATACAGTTTCCAAGATACTCTCGGTTACTTCACAGGTCTACCAATTGCAGTGGACGGTTGTTCCGGAAACTTTAGGCATCTATTCAATGGCAGAACGTGTTGTTTGTTGTAACTGTAACAACACAACAGCGGTTAGCCGGTTGTTTACCTTCCGATCGAGTAAGCACTTAGCCTGCCCCGGTGTGTAATCACACGCACTTTTAGACTTTTAATGTTGTAAACAGTTCACCTTAGGCTGTTTCAAACAGCATACATAAATAAATACACCATTGTTGCAAAAGATGTCCAGCACTCAGCTTTTTTTTCAGTGAACACTTTCCTAATAGCCTGTAGACATTGGACTTACGTGAATGAAATTGTTAGGGGGGCTTCGTTAACAGAGCAGATTTTCCAAGCGTGTCACGTATTTGCATTTATCTCAAAACGCCAAAGTTCAATGAGAACAATATTTGGTATTTAGGTTTCAAATAAAGTGCTCCACAATATTTTCCTTAAGGGAAATCATCGGCTATTGTGGTTGTACTCATGACGCAATTGCCAAAACATTTTTTCAAATGTCCCTCTATCCTACCTAGTAAAGGACGAAAATTAGTTCTGTTCAAAATTATATATATATATATATATATATATATATATATATATATATATATTTGCCTGTTACCTCTCTAGTTGTAATAATTTTTGTTTGATCGTTACCAAAATCAACATATTAGCGTTCCATGAAAAGCTAAAAGTCAAGTTCGTTAATGGCTGAAATCAGACCATTGGGAGGTGGGGAGGATTCTATTTGTGAATCTTAATTAGAATTATATTTACTATAAATATTGTTAATAGATTTATTCTCTATCTTCTATATTAGCCGAGATATTTGGATTTTAGCAGATTTCCCTTAAGGGAAATCAGCTATTGAGGTAGTACTCATGACGAGATGACGAAAATGAAGTCCATCCAAAGATATATATATATATATATATATATATATATATATATATATATGTATATATATATATGTATATATATTTGTCTGTTAACGCTCTAGCGGTCGCAATTTTTGTTTGATCGTTGCCAAAGCTCGATATTTAAACGTTTTATGCAAAAAGACAGATCAAGTTCGTTAATGGCTGAAATCGGACCAGTGGGAGGGGGGGGGGTTAGGGGTTTTTTTGAAAATTCATAATATCTCCGTTACTATACGTCGGATCAAACAATTGTATAGAACCAATCTTATTGCAAATTAAATTTACTATAAATATTGTTCTATACATTTACTCTCTATCTTGAATATTAACAGAGATATTTGCATGTTTATTAAATGTGGGCAGATAACGCACGAGTTTCTAGTTCGCCCGATTCCGTAACTGCTGTATTTATTCACAGTGGTGTTGTGTTACCAGTTTAGAGATTTCATTATTGTAAAACTTCACGTGGGAAATCTACTTAGTTTACGCAGCCCCTGCGTGACGGACTTTTAGATTCAGCATGTGTTCAATGGTTTCCAGCATATATGGTTTCCAACAGATTTTAACTAGATGAGGTAGTTGCTAACACTTTCTGTGATGACGTTAACATTTAACGTTCTTAACTCGAAAAACGTTTATTTGTTCTCCACCATACTGGATATTTAACTGTTTTATTCAACACTAGATCATAATGGCTATCGGCTTAATTCGGAAATGGAATAGGGGGTTTTAGAGAGGGAGGATTTGAAAATTAAAAAAAAAAGTCCGTCGCGCAGGGGCTGCGTAAACTAGGCAGATTTCCCTCGTGAAGTTTTACAATAGATAAATCTAGTTATACAACACCTTCGTGAATATTAAGAGAATAAATGCCTACAGTAACGAAAAACGTTTCAATTTTAATAACCTCCTAACGGAAAGCGTATGAATTGTAAATAAACAGGTCTGCCAACCGCTCAGAGCAGAACAGATAGAAATGTTCTTCACCGGAAAGAAAATCAATTACTGAAAAATATCTGAATATTACTTTTTAATTTTATTAAAAACTATTTACTGTAATTTATCTAGTACTCTAATTTATAATGAATCAGAATAATTTTTATCTCCATCACTCAAATTTTAGTAGTCCAAGTACAAAAGAAGAGAAGTGGATCAATCGAACGTATTTACATTTATCTCACCAAGTGGAAATTAGGTATTTAACAATAATGCATATTTGGTATTTAATCTTGGAATGAAGTGTTTCATGACATAAGAGCTTATTATTAAAATGACTCGAGATGGAGTGGGGGTTTGCTGAAGGCTAAAACTGGAAAATGCAAATATATTAATATCCAAGATAGAAAATAAATGTATGTATAGTACATTTAATTTGGAAAAAGAGATGTTCTTTACAATTTTTGAATCCGATGTATAGTAACTGAGAGATTTTGAATTTTCATGAGTACAATCTCAATTGATGCCTTAAGAAAAATCTGCTGAAAGAAGTACAGTTTTTTACGAAAAGATAGTATTTATATATATATTTATTATATATATATATATATATATATATATATATTTATTTATTTATTTGTCTGTTAATGCTCAAGCTGTCGCCACTTTTGCCTGATCGTTACCAAATTCGATATTTTATGTATAAGTGAAGATCAAGTTCGTTAATGGCTAAAATCGGGGTAGTGGGAGGGGGAATTTCGAACATACGAAATGTGACCGTTATTATGAGTCGAATCAGAAACTTGTATAATTCAACTATTTCTCGAATTTTCTAAATGTTCTTATATCCATACATGTTTTATCTGTATTGACTGTTAACCTAGATCTTTTCGAATTTTAATTTTCGGCGGTTAGTAAACCCCCCCCCTCCTACTTATGTCATATTATCTGTTCAATCGTATCTCCCGCGTTACTTAGTTCACTAATCAGTCGTACGGCCTGGCAGTATCACCAAGACTGTGGCCAATAGCGGAACTGCAGTGCTGGCCTGCAGGACGAAGCGCCCGCTTGATATGAGCGGCCATGAGGAGTTGACTTCCATCGCCCGAGTGAAAAGGACGGGCTTGGATTCCTCCGCAAAGAAACTTGAACACTATTCCGCTCCTGTATTCCGAAAGTATTCCCGCATCGAAGATACGCTATTATTTTCCACCATCGAGAAGAAGAAATCTTCTGTAGAACACAAATAACACGTGAAAGAAAACCGTTAAATTTTCCGAAAATCTCCCCTCTAACCCCCCCTCCACTGGTCCGGTTACTGCCACTGAACGAACTATGGCTTCCTTTTTAAATAAAGCGATTAACCCTCGGTCGGGCGCGTTAAGAATATTTTGCCTTCGGGCGCGTGTATCTCAGAGATACAACCTCAACCGTTTTTACGGAAATACAATTTTTTAATATATATTTTGCACTAAAATGTGCACTGTGTGATTAGAAACCATAACAGAGGAAGTATTTGTTTGAAAGAAGTAAATAATTTTCAAAATTGATAAGTATTATAATAAAAAAAAATCTTGGTTGATAAAATAATCAAGTTGGTTATAGATTCATTATTATTGAAACCGTGAAAGATGATTTTTAAAATATAATTAAAAAATACAAATATCAAACGAAATTGCTTAAATGCACATGTCTTAATCATACATAATTCATTTCATTTTTTGAACAATATAAACAAATTATCTAAATATAACTTCATTCAAAAATAAGTAGCATGAAATCACTTTTAGATAATACTTATTAAAAATTATCTAAATTTTAATGCACCAATAATAAATAATAAAAATAGCAGTTTAATTATTATTTCTTTTGCAGAGCTGCATTACAATTAGGACAAAGCATGGAACTATGTTGTAAACAAATTTTGGTTTTGCAAATCTCACAAGAGTAATTAGTAAACCTACATTTCTTTTTAGTTTCGCATGGTTCACATCATTTTCTTTTGTTCATTGTAGCGGAATGACTTTTTTTATGCTGTTTTGTACTTGAGTTCAATGTATGGTCCAATGAGTCTCTGTACTCTTCAAGTTTCGTCCTTAGTTCGGCTGGTAAACGTCTACAGTAGTCACTGCATCGTACAATATTTTCTTGTACAAGTTCTTTTGAAAGCTCATTTATGAGCAAAATAATAGAAAAATAGGTTTATATGATTCCGTTTAATAAAGAGAAACTTAATTGATTTATGTATTTATGAAATACAGATTTCAAAAAAACTAACGAGATCGGGCGCGTGGTATCTAGGAGATACAACTGAATGACAGGTGAAACACAAGACTCCATCGAACAAAGTGACACAACTGACCTTGAGGGGGAGACGTATAAAGAACATAACTCGAAGCACTACGCCACCACTCTCTGCTAGGAGGAGTGGCAAATATTTCTATAGAAACTGTGTATCTGAGAGATCACGCGCCCGACGGAGGGTTAAATATGGATTTCAGTAACGATCAAACAAAAACGCTAGAGCTTTAATAAGCATAAATACAATTTTGTACGGACCTCATTTTCGCCATATCCTGGATAGGATCGATGTAAAATTGAAGACATTTTTCGAAAATTGCGTCAAGAGTAGAACGTCAACAGCTGAGTTCCCGTAAGGGAAATCTGCTAAAATATCTCTGTTATTTTAAGCAGAAATAGGGATTCAGTGATGAGGTGATATCACAAATGTGTTACACCAGCTAGTGGGATATCTGCTTAGTGAATGACTTCTGTTTGAATGGGATTCTTATTTCGTGACAAACTGAGAATAGGATGTTGGGAACACGTCACTCCAACACGTCACTCCAACAAATCTGCTCAGTGAAGGACTTCAGTTTGAATGGGATTCTTATTTCGTGAGAAACTGAGAATAGGATGTTGGGAAGACGTCACCAACACGTCACTACAACAAATCTGCTTAGTGAAGGACTTCAGTTTGAATGGGATTCTTATTTCGTGAGAAACTGAGAATAGGATGTTGGGAAGACGTCACCAACACGTCACTCCAACAAATCTGCTCAGTGAAGGACTTCAGTTTGAATGGGATTCTTATTTCGTGAGAAACAGAGAATAGGATGTTGGGAAGACGTCACCAACACGTCACTCCAACAAATCTGCTCAGTGAAGGACTTCAGTTTGAATGGGATTCTTATTTCGTGAGAAACTGAGAATAGGATGTTGGGAAGACGTCACCAACACGTCACTCCAACAAATCTGCTTAGTGAAGGACTTCAGTTTGAATGGGATTCTTATTTCGTGAGAAACTGAGAATAGGATGTTGGGAAGACGTCACCAACACGTCACTCCAACAAATCTGCTTAGTGAAGGACTTCAGTTTGAATGGGATTCTTATTTCGTGAGAAACAGAGAATAGGATGTTGGGAAGACGTCACCAACACGTCACTCCAACAAATCTGCTTAGTGAAGGACTTCAGTTTGAATGGGATTCTTATTTCGTGAGAAACAGAGAATAGGATGTTGGGAAGACGTCACCAACACGTCACTCCAACAAATCTGCTCAGTGAAGGACTTCAGTTTGAATGGGATTCTTATTTCGTGAGAAACTGAGAATAGGATGTTGGGAAGACGTCACCAACACGTCACTCCA